>ONZH01030913.1:0-235889 GCA_900303285.1 Rhinella marina | reverse complement strand
TCTCACAGTCTGAACACTGCCTCCAGTTGCTCTCCCCCAAGTAGGATCTGTCCCCTCATCATCCCCCAGGTCTTCCTCAGAGTCCACAGTGGACTTCCCTGACAACTACCTCCGACAAACAGTATCTCGTCGTCATCTTCTACCAGCTCCTCAGACGCCACTGCTAACTCCCCACTCTCATAACCCGGAGACTGCAAAAGGTCCTGAGAATCACTCGTCCACTGGCACATCAGGGAAGTGGTGGCTGAGGAGTTCCATGGACAAATTTTGTCCGTGGGACATTACCCCTAGAGGGTTCTGGCTGGGGAGAAGGAGGGCGAGTTGGAGGACAGACACCCTGGCTCAGAGAAGTCGACTGGCTGTATGAGGGGGCAGACGAAACGTGGCTCGACGTGCTCTCTGCAATCCACTTAACCACCTCCTGTTGTTGTTTGGGGTCTGTCAGAGTTGTAGGACGCTGCCCTACCAACTTCTGGAGTTGATCAGGCACCCTGATCTTACGTGGTTCCACTGTACCCACAGCAGCAGGCACTGTGTCACCACGCACACCACGGTCATCACCGCTGACCACAGCACCACCACCACCACCACGATTCCCACCTCTCCCTCCTCGACCACCTCTTCCACCTCACCCAGCTCTTCCCCCTCTCCTCCTGACCCTGGGGTTCTCCATGTTCACAGTAGCAGTATTATATTATTATAATTGTAAAGATTCAATATGGAATCTATAGACTGTGAGGTATATAGAAGGCTGATGAAATATATTCCCTTGTCGCAGCACCGTGTATTATAGAGAGCACTAAAATGCACTGGCCAATATAGATATATTGATATCTAGGTAAAATTATCTTCAGATCTATCAAGAAATAGCACGCAGTATTTGTATATCACACTGGACTCTACAGATTAATACGGAATCTATAGACTGTGAGGTATATAGAAGGCTGATGTAATATATTCCCTTGTCGCAGCACCGTCTACTACAGAGAGCACTAAAATGCACTGGCCAATATAGATATATTGATATCTAGGTAAAATTATCTTCAGATCTATCAAGAAATAGCACGCAGTATTTGTATATCACACTGGAATTTACAGATCAATACAGAATCTATAGACTGTGAGGTATATACAAGGCTGATGAAATATATTCCCTTGTCGCAGCACCGTGTTTTACAGAGAGCCCTAAAATGCACTGGCCAATATAGATATATTGATATCTAGGTAAAATTATCTTCAGATCTATCAAGAAATAGCACGCAGTATTTGTATATCACACTGGAATCTACAGATCAACACGGAATCTATAGACTGTGAGGTATATAGATGGCTGATGTAATATTCCCTTCTCTCAGCACAGTCATGCACAGGAATATATCTGTTTAGAGATGTATAGTTTGAGCTATGTGGATGGACAAGGTGTACCAGGCACAGCTCTGCACAGAATACAGGCTTACAGCATATACTGTATACTGTTCTTCACAGAATTAATTAGTCTTTAAGAAGACTGTTGGGGCTTCCTGTCCTGCACAGAATACAGGCTTACAGCATATACTGTATACTGTTCTTCAGAGAATAGTCTTTAAAAAGACTGTTGGGGCTTCCTAACCTAACTCCTAACTCCTTGCTGCACACACTACACTAGCTAACACTGTCTCTCTCTTCTCCTTCCAAAAGCACAATGAGGCTGGTGCTGCAGGTCCCTACCTTATGTAAAGTAAGGTCACATGTTACTGCCAGCCAATCACTGCTGGGGAGGTATAGGGGCTGGTACATGGGGCTGGTACATCACAGCAGGGGTTCCCACAGCATTCCCTTTCATGCTGATTGGCTGAAAAAAGCGGGCATTTCAAACGGGCAGTGACTCACGGATATTCACGAGTCCGCGCTGCCACGGTATCACGAGCCGAGTTGAAGCGGGCGATATTCGTGCGAATCACGAATATTGCCGCTTCGATTCGCTCATCACTACTCAGCACTCCTTGGCGCAGCGCGGACACCATGTTCTTTCCGTTGTCTGTCACCATGGTTCCGATTTTTAGTTGTCACGGAGAAAGCCAATCGATTTCTTCTTGCATGATGCGGAGCAGTTCCTCCCCTGTGTGACTTCGTTCGCCCAGGCAAACCAGGCGTAGAACTGCGTGACACTGCCGTGCCCTGCACATGTGGTACGCTGGAGGAGCGCTATGACTTGGCCCTGCAGTGGAGGCTGAGGTGGTGGAGAAGGAGCCGGACATTAGCGCAGGATCAGCAGTTCGACAACGAGGAGGAGAAAGTGGCGTCACCTGTCCAAGTTGCTCGTGTGGCTGGGCAGGAAGCACATTGACCCAGTGGGCCGTAAAGGACATGTACTGTCCCTGACCGTAGTTGCAACTCCACACGTCAGCGCTGCCATCCACTTTGGCAGACACAGACAGGCTCAAGGACTGGGCCACCTTCTCTTTTACATATTTGTGCAGGGCTGGGACTGACTTTTTGGCAAAGAAATGACGGCTTGGCACTCTCCACCTCGGCTCGGCACAAGCCATCATTTCTCTGAACGGTGCAGAGTCCACCAGTTGAAAAGGGAGGGACGGCAGCACGAGAAACTTGGACAGGAGCACGGTCAGCTTCTGCGCTGTAGGATGGCTGGACGCGTACTGCTGTCTCTTTGCAATCGCCTCGGTGAACGACTGCTGCCATAATGAGTGGCAATGAATAAGAGGAGGAGGAGCAGGAGCATCTGGAGTGGTAGATGATGAGAGACAGCTCCCTTCGGCAGAGGTGCTGGAGCCTTGAATGCCTGAAATGGGCTGCGTGCCACTGGGTGATGTTGCTGCTGCCGACTGGACCGCCACATCTGAGCCATGGTTCTCCCAGGCCACTTTGTGGTGACGCTGCATATGTTGGCGCAGGGCCGTGGTGCCAACATTAGCACCCTGGCCACGCTTCACTTTCTGACCACAGATTCTACTTATAGCCATGTTCACCTCCTCAGGCGTCTTAACAAAAAACTTCCACACCGCCGAGTAGGCGATTTTACCACCAACACTCCGCACTGACGGAGTAGTACCTCAGCTGCCTGGCTGAGCCGCTGCGACGCTCTTTTCAAGGCCGGAAAGCACCTGCGAAGAGTGCGGTCTACCCCGTGCCCGTTTGGCTCCCGACCTCGCACTGCTGCCACTACGCTGACTCCTACCCACACTACCGACTTGCTGGCTGCACCGCTGCCTCATGCGCAAGTCTCGTCAGTCTTGTCTGCAGATGACAATAAGGATGATGAAGCCCTTGCTTCACCTGGCTCCCAAGTGCGATTGGCTACATCATCATCAACTACAGTTTGCATGTTGCTGATGTCCTCCTCAACTGTCTCTGTGTACAAAGCCTGACCGCTCTCAACATCACCTCCACTACACTCTCCTCATCAGTACTTGACCGCCTACTGGAAGGAGCGGATTTCTGCCCCACCTCTTGGCTTCCCAGTAGCTGCTGACCGTCCTCAAGTAGTTCGTCCTCGCTGTATAGTGGCTCAGAGCCCACAGCATATAGTACTTCTCTGGCTGAGGGAACCGAAAAGGACAGAGGCTTCCTCTGCTGCGCCCTGTGCCTATTCCAGAAACATTTGTGCCACTGCCCCTCCCCTGGGAAGGGCCTGTCACTGCTCTGTCTGACATAATGATTGATTACAAATTTAAAATAAAAGGAAATTAAAAATCCAACAAAAAAATTTACTTTGCTCACTGCCTCGCACAACGACCTAACTATTTATTTGAGAAATACCGTCACCCACAGAGTGGGTTAACAATGGGATACTGAACTACAGTACAATGGGTTGCTGCACAGAACTACACACTATATGACAATTTTCTTTTTTTATGGCAAATGAGGCCACAAATAGTAAGGCCACAAAAAGTAACACTGACAACACCACAAACTGAGATTCACTATTTTTTTAAAATAATATTCACTGACTACCTTACAGCAATGTCACGCTTTTCTGCTTGGATGGCGAATGAGGCCTAAAATACTTATTTAAAATTAACACTGACAACCCCACAAACTCAGATTCACAATTTTTTTTTAATGATATTCACTGACTACCTTACAGCAATATCACGCTTTCCTGCTTGGATGGTGAATGAGGCCTAAAATACTTATTTGAAACTAACCACCCCACAAACTGAGATATACATATTTTTTTTTAAATGATATTCACTGACTACCTTACAACAATGTCACGCTTTTCTGCTTGGATGGTGAATGAGGCCTAAAATACTTATTTAAAATTAACACTGACAACCCCACACACTCAGAATCACTATTTTTTTTAATGATATTCACTGTCTACCTTACAGCAACATCACGCTTTTCTGCTTGGATGGCGAATGAGGCCTAAAATACTTATTTGAAACTAAACACTCTACAAACTGAGATATATATATATTTTTAAATGATATTCACTGACTACCTTACAGCAATATCACGCTTTTCTGCTTGGATGGCGAATGAGGCCTAAAATACTGATTTGAAACTAAACACTGACAACCCCACAAACTCAGATTCACTATTTTTTTTAATGATATTCACTGACTACCTTACAGCAATGTCACCTTTTTTGCTTGGATGGCGAATGAGGCCTAAAATACTTATTTGAAACTAACCACCCCACAAACTGAGATATATATATATATATATATATATATATATATATATTTTTAAATGATATTCACTGACTACGTTACAGCAATATCACGCTTTTCTGCTTGGATGGCGAATGAGGCCTAAAATACTTATTTAAAACTAAAACTAATAACCCCCACAAACTGAGATTCACTATTTTATTTTATATATATATATATTTTTTATGTACCCCTAAACAAGGCTCTGACCCTCTTTCAGTGCACTGCACTGCAAAAAAGTGACACTAGTGGTGCTTCTTTGCATGAAGCACCCCAAAACAGCCTTCAGAAGACTGTGCAGTGCTGTACAAGAGGCACTGCTGCTGCAGTGTATATGGATAGCGATTCACTGCCTGATTTTCTGTCCACAAATCGTCCCTCTCCTATCCCTGCAATTCAGGTTATCTATCCCTGATCTCTTCTGTTGCGGAATTGCGTTTTTTTTCCAATTTCACCCATTTGGAATTTTTTGCCAGCCCCCTACCAATTGTATGCAATACTGAATGGTTGCACTAAAAGTACAACATATTCCACATACAGAAAAATAAAAGTTATGACCCTGGAGAGGCAGGGTGTTAAAAAAGAAAAATGCAAAAACAAAAAACACATCCAGGGCTCAAAAGGTTAATAATCCAGCCTTTTTGGTACAATCTTGTATTGAATAGTTCCCGCACATGCCGAGGAGTTATGATGTTCATAAACTCCTGGCACTCCCCACACACCTGCCTCCGATTCCAGCTGAAAAAAAAACCAAAACTGTCAATCAGCTGCAGGGGACGGGAAAACCCAGGAGCTCATGACTATCAGGACTCATTGGCATGACAGTCTTAGAATTAGGCTACTTTCGCACCAGCGTTTTTCCAGGATCCGTCATGGATCTGCAAAAACGCTTCCAAAACTGATCAGTTTTGTCCTAATGCATTCTGAATGGAAAAGGATCCGTTCAGAATGCATCAGTTTTGCTTCAGTTCAGTCAGCATTCCACTTTGGAGGTGGACACTAAAACGCTGTTTGCTGCGTGACGAAGCAGAGCCAAATGGATCCGTCATGACTCACAATGTAAGTCAATGAAGATGGATCAGTTTTCTCAGACACAATAGAAAACGGATCCGTCCCCATTGACTTTCAATGAAGTTCATGATGGATCCGTCTTGACTATTTAAAAGATAATACAACCGGATCCGTTCAGAACGGATGCAGACGGTTGTATTATCACGACGGAACCGTTTTTGCTAATCCATGACGGATCCAGCAAAAATGCTGGTGTGAAAGTAGCCATATCTGTTAGAACAACATATAACTTTTGATTTACTCAGAAAAGCAGGGATTATTAATGTACAACCCATCGGTGTCATAGGATCTTGCCCATACCCAGCAACTATCACAAGTGGGTAATGTTTTCTGTTCTTTACAAAAATACAGCAAATCAGACCAGCTTTGAACTCATGAATAAAGCCAGCTTTCTTCTCACCTTTGAATTCACAAAGTTGAGAACATTTTTCAATATTGTAACCTTTTATTTTTCCATTACAGATGGCACAAACAAAATTTCAAATAAGAACCATATTTCCTTTTGCAGAACTGCTAGTAATGTGCCTACATTTTGTATGGAAATAAAAATCATAAAATACTTTAAGAATGAGCTTAGCAATTAGGTTTGAATATGGAAATAAAAGCAAATTACGTTTTCCCCATGACCTGATGGAGCAGGAAATTATGCCACAAAGTACTGCTGTGTTAATCGGCCATGCTTAACCTATTTATTCTTCCTGCTTGATTACAACAGCTTTTTACTCAACAGTGTTCTCATTTACCACTTATTCCCCATGCTAACATACAAACGCCCAAACTTGCATTAAAAGGCACTAAACCGTTCAATCACGTAAAAGAATAAAGCTAGGAAACTGGCCTGTGGATTGTATATAAATCCATAAATAAATGAAAGAGGAGACTCTTACCATACAACAGAATTATTAAATTATGAAAATCTCTCTCTAAGTTTGTTCCCTTAATTGTAATGTAATGAATGATTCACAAACTCCAAATATTAGGAATTGGCAAGATGGACTGATCCAGGGCGGATGTTACCAAAAAATATCACTGGAATATGCCACCAACAGGGTGGTCGCATTGCTAGAACGAAGTGGCAAGAGTGCTAGAAATGAGAAGTGCCACTTGGTCTTCTGTTAGCTCCGCTAAGCAATCTTTAGCATCCTCATGGCCAGGCCATTATACTCAGTAAACTAACCATATAGTCTCTGTAGTAAGCAGAGAGAAGCTGACAGGATATGAAGTAGCAATGCATGTACCACTGCCATTTTTATCTAGTGATATGCTATCAATATGTATACTGAGTCAACCTCTTTAATATCAAAGTTGGGAAGAAATTATTGACTACGGATAGAGGGATAGAGTAGATAGATAATAGTAACTTACCCTCATCCTCTTATTCCGTATCGCAGGGCCGTCCTCTGCAAGCCTTAACACATACAAATCCATCTTGTACTCTCTCCCACCACGGATGCTGAATCCAAAACCTTTAGCTCCCTTTTCCATCTCTACTGTGAAATAGTCATAATCCTGAAAAGAAATAGGAAGCTTTTTTTAAAGGGTCAATGTTCACTGTGGATAAATGCTCAGCATGCGATCACTACGACTAACCACATGTGCTATATTTAGCGAGAAAAAAAAAATCTTTTCTCGTCTGATATTTTCCTTTCAAATGTTCATAAAGGAAGTAAGAGTTCGAAAATGAAAGGTGATGTCCTATATTTCCACTATTTAAGAAAAGTGAGGAAGTCCACAGAAGCAGAAAATGGAGAAACCTTTTGCCACATTTTATTACATTGCATTCATCTAAAATAAAACGTAAACTTAACCCTTTCTGACACAGCAATTTTCTGTTTTTGTTTTTCGCTCACTGCCTTCCTGGAGTCATAACTTTTTTATTTTTCCATTCACATAGCCGTATGAGGGCTTGTTTTTTTCATGACAGGATCTACTTTTTAATGGCACCATTTTATATGGCAAACAACGTAGAGGGAAGCTGGGAAAAAAATTCCAAATGGGGTGGAATTGTAAAAAACCCTGGTTCCACCACAGTTTTATGCGTTTTGTTTTTACAGAGTTCACTAAACTGACTTGTGCTCTTCATTCTCCAGGTTAGTGCAATTATGGCAATACTTGTATAGTTTTTCTTGTGTTTTAATACTGAAAAAAATAAAAACTTTTGAAAAAACTTATTTTTTTTATAGCTATGTCTATGGAGATGTGTCAGGGCTCGATCTGTAGTTTTTGCTAATATCATTTCGGGGTGTGTATGACTTTTTGATCACTTTTTTTTCCATTTTTTGGGAAGTAAAGTGATGAAAAAACAGCTAATCGTTTTTTGTTACGCCACTTACTGTATGGGATACGTTTTTTTCATATTTTAATAGTACGGGCGTTTTTGTTAGCGGCAATGCCTACAATGTTTTTTTAAATTGTTTATTTTTATTTTAATTTTTTAAAAATTCCGTATTTTTTAAAACTTTTTAACACTTTTATAGTAGCTTATAGCTCATAGCAATTTGTATAGAATAATACTTGTACAGAACACTATGGGGGTCATTAATTATACTGAAATATGCCTATATTAGGTGTATTTAAGGCACAGATGGTGGACAATGGTTAATTGCAGTGCTATCTGCAACTTTTCCCTGCTCACGCCAGGTCTAAAATTCTGGGTGTTGTGTAGGCGCGGAAGGGGATATCATTCATCATTTTCAACACCTGTTTTAGGCATAGAAAATGGTCTAAATGTAAGACACCTCAGAAGTTGTCTTACATTTAGAACTGGCACTCAATGCGCCAAAGTTATGGAGAGGCCCACGCCTCTTCATAACTTTGGCGGATCCTCAGCCAGCTTTGGGGCTTTATTAAGACTGGTGTCTAAAACGCTGGTCTTAATAAAAATGCCCCTCTGTTACAGTTCAGTGCTGCCACCTGCTGGCCTGAACTATAATATACAAGCAAAGAGCCTTGAAGCCTAATACAGGCTCAGGATCATTACTGTAAAGGAACATCTTCACCGCTCTCCGCCAGGGGAGGTGCTGCTTACCCAGAAGCGCATGCTTCCGGTTTTAGCCCTGTCAGATGCCATGGTCACATTTGACCACGGCATCTGAGGGGTTAAATGACCACGGTCTGCATTAACGCCGATTAATGCAGCAGGCACTTGGCCACTATGGTGATCGCTCTGCTCCGGAGTGGGCACCATCTTTAAAGAGCCAACATCCATCGGCATATGTTGTGAAGTGGTTAAAGGGGTTGCCACTTCTGAACAATTTTTCATAAATACCCATCATGCTGTACAACACTAAAGGGAAAACACGTTTTTATGAGATGACCAACGGCTCATGATCTATGTAAGTATTGCAGAGCTGTGGCATCAATGTCCATGAGAAGCTAGATGGCGGAAGTCATGTGATTTACTCATGTGACCACTATCTTGGCTGTCCCTGCTGCATCATCTACTAAGCAGGTGCAGGACAGTAGTTAACCCCTTAAGGACACTGCCATTTTTCACCTTAAGGACCAGGACATTTTTAGCAAATCTGACATGTCTCACTTTATGTGGTGATAACTTTAAAATGCTTTTTTTTTCTTTTTATATATTTATAGAAAATCTTCAACAATTGGTACAATAATAATAATGTACATCTTGTATACTGATAGAATACAATGAAAATATAACAGTGCAGTCCTGTATGAAAGGTAACATGTCCAGTTATGCATTTTTGATAACACATGTCCAATAAAACAAATACCCAACTTAGCTGTAGCGTTGTTTTTGAGTGTTGTGTCTACTGATCGTATATTCTTACCAGCACCAAACCCCTGTCTGGTTTGGTCCTTATGACCTGTAATTCTGCCGAAGTGGCCCTAGTGTGCCTTTGAGATCCTCATTGTAATACCAGGTTGTGGGTAAGAAGAGGATACTTTAAAATGCTTTAACTTATCCAGGCCATTCTGAAAATGTTTTCTCGTCATATATTGTACTTCATGACAGTGGTAAATTTGAGTCACAATATTTCATTTTTATTTATAAAAAAAATACCAAATTTACCAAAAATTTTGAAAAATTTTCAAATTTCAATTTCTGTGCTTTTAAAATACATAGTAATACCTCCAAAAATAGTTATTACTTTACATTCCCTGTATGTCTACTTCAGGTTTGGATCATTTTGAAAATTACATTTTATTTTTTTTATTTTTTGGGCGATTGTCTTATACATCTGTATTGTGCTGTATTGAACTGTCAGTGTCTTACACTGTAAGATGCTGACAGTTGCCTAGGAGACCCAGCGCTGTGGCTGGATCTCCTGGGCTTCCGTAGCTGGTAATCCTAATGCCTGTGCAAGGCATCTGGGCTGCCATTTCAACAATCGGGCCCCCCCCCACCGTCGCACGGGGACCCGTGACCGTGGCATACAAGGGGTTAATCCGCCAGCATCGGTGTTATCACCGATGCTGGCGGATACAGCAGAGGCCCGGCTGTCAGTATCAGCCGGGCTTCTGCTGTGGATAGCGGCAGCACGTGCCATACTGACGGTTAACCCTAGGATGAGAATGCTCTTCCTAAGGCGTTAAGAACCGGCCAGTTAGGAAGAGCATTCTCGTCCTAGGTCGGCAAGGCGTTAAACCAGTCCAGCATCTGCACAGAAGAGGATGCAGCAGTGAAGCTAATACATTGGGAGAGAAGCAAACTGATGATTACTGTTAAAAAAATATAAAAATACATAATACAAATTCAAATCACATCCGTTCTCCAAAAATCAAAGTAAAAATACATAAACAATAAAAAATAAACATGATAGACATTGATGTGTGTGAAAACACCTGTACTATTAAAATATAAAAATATTTATCCCATAAGACAAACGGGAAAAAAAAAAGTGATCAAAATGTCATACACGCCCCAAAATGGTATCAAAAGTGCAGATACAAAAATGAGCCTTCACACAGCTCCATATGCATAACTACGAAAAAGATATAGGGGTCATAATATGGCAGCGAAAAGAAAAAACTAATTTTTTTCAGTTATTTTTTTTCAGTATTAAAACACAAGAAAATCTATACATATTAGGTATTGCCATAATTGTACTGACTCATAGAATGTAAGTATTAGATCATTTTTACTGCATAAGGTACAAAACAAAACATATAAAACTATGGCAGTATTGTATTTTTCACCCCATTTGGTATTTTTTTCTCATTACATCGTATGCAGTATTAAATGGTACCATTAGAAGGTGCAACTTCCTTATATAGTTATGTGAATGGAAAAAAAGGGGCAGGAAGAAAAAAATGAAGACACAAAAATGAAAAAACCTCTGAGGTTTAAGGGTTATTGTTATCCTGAATGCCATATCATTATTGTATGACTGCAGGATCAAGATACCGTATACATGCATTGTACAGATGATTAACATTTATTTAAAGGGTTATTCTCATTTTAGACAATGGGGGCATATCGCTAGGTTATGCCCCCATTGTCTTATAGGTGCAGGTCCCACCGCTGGAACCCGCACCTATATCCAGAACGGAGCCCGCGAACTGAATGAGGGCGCACTGTGCATGCGCAGCCGCCCTCCATTCATTTCTATGGGGCCGCCGAAAATAGCCGAGCACTGGCTCGGCTACTTCCATCGGCTCCATAGAAATGAATGGGAGCGGTGGCCATGCTTGCGCGCTGCACTCCCATTCATTTCTATGAGCGCAGCGGGGAGCTGCGCCTGCTGGTGGTCGGTCCTCCAGGCGCAGCGCTCCAGGCTCCGTTCTGGATATAGGTGCGGGTCCCAGCTAGGATATGCCCCCATTGTCTAAGATGAGAATACCCCTTTAATATATAAAATTCATAAAAGAAAAAAAAATCTGTAGGTGTTTTTAAACTACAAAGTCATGTCATATTAGTATATAATATAGGATTATTAAATATGCATGTAAATGTACAGGAATCTGTTAGGGCATACTTACCGTATACCCTAAGGGGCGCTAATACTGGACAATCCTGAGGGTCTTTACTAAACTCAGAGATAGCAGTATAAACAGCACTGCTTACAGAGTTTCACATGCTGGGATTGGAGTTTGATTCCAATTCGAGCTGGTAGCGTGGCTTTCAGTCACAATTGTCTTCCTGTTGGTAATCTTATAGGAACAGCTGCATTGTGCAGCACTGTGTGGCTATTACCACACAACGATAATGTACAAAGTCATAGTGCAGGAAGAGGGAAGATAGGCATCTAGACTCCAAAACAGTAAAACAATGGGGCAGATTTATTCAGCCTTGCGCTATTCCTCTATTCTTCCTGCTAAAAGTTTATGAATAAATTGCCAACTATGTGTTACCAGCTGGGGGTGTCTCCCTGCACATTCTGACATTCTCCAATCAGGTCTGAAAATGTCAAACTGCACAAAGACACACCCTTTTGAGAAAGGGAATGGTAACACACATTTATTACCATTCCATTATTGGCAATTTATTCATAACTTTATAGTAGGAATAACAGAGGAATTGCACACCATATAGTGTATAATAAAAGATGATCCAGATTTGTTAGTGCATGGGAAATGCAAGTTAGTACTCAGGAGAGGTAACAGGTCATTTAACTTGGTACATCTCCACAAATGTTTTCTACATTTCCCTCTGTGTCTGTCATACAGTATTAAAAAAAAGATATAAGATAAAAGGAAGCCAATCAAGTGTGCTTTCAGTGCCTTTCAATATATTTTGTATACCGTACGTTTCTAAGCTTTGAAAAACTTATAAACTTAAAAACAATATATGGTAAATTACATAGAACTGCAGAGAATTAGAGGTAAAACAATGCAAATGCCCACCTGGAATTGCCGGTAGTCAGGGAGTGGATATTGCCTAGTGTCAGGGGAATGTTGCCGATACTCTATTAGAGGAGGTTGCCTGTAGTCCATAGGGGGAGGTTGCTGGTAATCAACTACTGGAGGATGGCGGTAATCTACTGGAGGTTGCCTGTAGTCCGCTGATGGCTGGCGGTAGTCCGTGTAGGGCGGCTGCCTTATGTCTGGTTTTACATCCTGTCTGGCTTTTACTTCTGACCTGTAGCTACATAGTGACAAAATGTTAGTCATAACGATGCTTGCTGTTATAACAATGAATTGAGCTTTAGCCACAAATTAGAGGTTTTTCACTTTTTTCTTTATTGAATTTTATGGACAAGAGAGTTTGTGCAATAATAGGGTGTTTTGGTAAACCCTACCACTTGGCCAGACCTGTAAAGGAAGGATTACTTAGCTGCTTCCTGGCGCTGGCCTACAGCTCATTCTGTTCCAGGCTTGTGATGCTTTATTGTGCTCCTTATCTGCAAACATCCAGTTTGACATAGCCACAGCCAATCACTGGCCGCAGTGTTGACAGGCTCCCCGTACGTCTCATGACAAATGGTCACATGACGCAAGGGGATGTGTTCACCCCTGCGGCTAATGATTGGTGTCGTCAAACCATATGTTTTCAGTAAGGGAGCGCAGCAGAGCATTGTAGGTCTGGAGGAGAAGGATCAGGGAGAAAGAGCCAGGAAGTAGGCAAGTCCTCCCTTTACAGGTGTAAATGTGTGTGTGTGTGGTGGTTTGCCAAATCCCCCCAATTCTTGCACAGCCCCGTTAAAGGAAACACGGTTGCTAAATTTGCTGTATTGAATTATCATATTCTACCATTTTCTGGTTACTCCTGGTTGTGCTTGGTTATATCCACGTGTGCATACAGACATTAATTGATACTTTCATTTTTGAACATGCATCTTTCTATACATAGTCGTAGTTACAGTTTTGTACATTTTATAATATCATGCATACAAGAGCATCTCATGTCACCTTATGTCTTGCATTGCATAGACTTTAAATTTCATAATCCATTCAAGAAAACAAAATTAAAATCCAAAGTGTTTGGACTGGATTCAGAAACATACGATTTTCACACATCCTCTAGTTGTAATATGATTTGATAAAATAGGAAAATAAATTAGCAAATAGTTCTGAATTAAACCAGTCCATAGGTTTGTACCTGCTTTCATGGCCTTGTAACTGTAGAGGCTGTGGAGGCAGTGGCTGCGCTACTGGGCTGTGTTGAGCTACTGGACTCTGTTGCGCCATAGGACTGTGCTGTTGCGCCATTGGACTCTGCTTTTCTGAGCTCGGAGCAGAAGCTGGACTGTTTAGTTCTGTGAAGCCAATAACATCAATCAGTAAAATGGTGAACGCTCCTAAACACTATGTATAAATATATCAATGGTCAACACAGAGATCTCTCCCATGATCTAGGTATACCCAGGATTGTAGCTATAACAAGGGGCATCCTCCATGTCTATAAGAAGGATATACAGATGAGAGAATCTATTCATCTGAACAAATTTTGCATCTGTGACGGGCTGCCCCTCTACAGATGAATCTCCACTCTTCCAGTGGATTGACAGGACTGGACAGCCTTGACAATCTTGCTCCTATGCCGTTACTTAGGGTATCGGCGCTTGTGCAAAGGCTCTGCGGCACTAAAATTTGTTTAGCGATGCATGAAAATTTGTTGCTGCAGATTCTTTTGCTGAACCTTCGCACTTGCGCCGCTGCAAGTTTATCACAACCGGATGAGATGTCCGGCCCTGTAATCAAGTGGCTACTCCAGAGTGTCTATAGCTGTGGGAATGCTCCTTCGCAGGTGTAAAATTTGTTCAGATGAACAAATTGCTTTGCTCATCCCTAGAAGCATGGTTTCTACATCAACATTGAAGGAGATTCTTTACTGTAAGGGCAGCACATTAACGTAGTCATAAGTGCTGGTGCCTTGCAGCACTGAGATTCTAGGACAATCTCAGTGCTGTATGGAGTTGGTATGTTATCTCCATGTTTGCAGGGTTCATCAGTCTCCTCTCACACTCCAAAGACATACTGAGGGACACAAGGGACAGCAAGTGATGATAATGTCTAAAGTAGGGATGAGCAAACATGAACTTTACAGGTTCGGGTTCGGTGTCTGTGTGGTGTAGGAATTCCGTTATGGATTCTGTTATAATGGAACTGGAATTATTCCAGTTATGTCAGATTTGGAGTTGAGAAGGGATTTTTTTTTTGCTCTAGGATGAGGAAAGTTGGCTTCTTGGGCGTTTTTTTTTTTGCCATTCTCTCAATCATAGGCTGAACATACGTCTTTTTCAGCTTTATAAACTATGTAAATAAGTTACCTAGTATGCCACCATTTTTTAAACATTTCAAATAAGATGTATGAATGTATGAAACAGGTACAGCTGTCATTGTGTAAAATTGATGTAAAATTAAAAATTAAAGAAAATGTTAAATGTGTTCCGTTTCAGTTAAAATGTCTGGAATCGTGCATGCTTCAGTTACGTTTCCAACCTCACTTTTCTAAATTGTTGTGACATCTCCAATACATTATGTCCCCAAACATCCACATAGCTACAATTACTTAACTATACTGTAAGTGATGACACGTCCAAGTTTACTTTCACAAAACATTATCTCTTCTTCCATTTCACATCTACCATACAACGCTTTCCAATCGTTTCAATTATACATATTACCTGTTATTATCAAATAAATTCTAGTAACAAACAACATTAAACTAAAAATTTGTTTTAATTTACTTAAATTTGAATGTGTTAACAGCAAACCACACAATCACGCCTATTTCACAGTACATCAGATTAGGAGGCTCTTATAGACATTAAATTAGATGACATTTTATATGGCCTACTATCATGCTATTTGTCACATAAATATTTCTGTTTGGTGGATAGATGAACGCTGGTAATATGCTCGGCTTTCTGGGGAATGTTTTTCTGGATTTCTGCATCCATTGTTGTCTCATGGTACTCAGTATTACATCAAAAGGATGTGATGAATACCAAATTGTTTAGTAATACACATGATCAATAATACCGAAGACTTGATACATTGTGAATTGTAATATAAAAGTCATCAAAATGAATTGTATGAAACCTCAAGACCAGAAAAAGAATTAGCTACAAACAATCATTAACAATTGCAACATATAAGTACCAAGAAAACAAACATAAAAATCTAACTCAGAAGTTGGCAGCATTGAGACCTTGACGGGTAGTATTCTGAAAAGGTGATGGGATACTTACCCTCCTGAGGAATAATGCATAGCGTCACACTTAACCCTGCATCTTTAATCAGTTTTACAATATCTGCATGAGGCATGTTGATGATAGATTGACTATTCACAGCTAAGATCCGGTCTCCAACTTTCAACTTCCCACAGCGATCAGCAGGGCTCCCCTCAATAATTCGACCAATTTTATGCGGTACAGCTGGAAAACAATCATACCGATTATACAGCGGAGTGCATTACTCTAATAAGCCAAACCATATACATCCACCATAATATTTCTAACTACTTTGTTAATACACTTACTCCCTTAATAGGCTTCTCCTATATAATTTTTACATATTACTTAGATTAGATATTAATTCTAAAAACAAACTATGAGCACATACACACGGATATAACACTCTTTTTTTAGTTAATACAAAAGGTGAAATCTGTAGCAATTCTGAATCAAAATCCACAGGAAAATCCACTAGACAGCGGTATATCCATGGGCCCCATAGGAATACTTAGACCAGCATCAACACCAAATGAGGCCAGGAAATGGAAAATGTAATATCTTTATGGATGTTATTTTTCTAGTTGTGTCTTTTCCTCTCTTTATTGGTCTTCGTGCTCTTCCTTTGCTCATTCCTTTATTTGCTGTCGCTTTCCTCCTCCTCTAAACTCCATTATTTTGCTCCTGTTGCTTAATTTAAAATTACGGTGCATTCACATGACCGCACCAAATTGCGGATATGCAAAATACAGATGCTGTCCGTGTGCGCTCTGCAATTTGTGAAACAGAAGGGGCTGCCCATTATAGAAATGCCTATTCTTGTACATGGCTGCGGACAAGAATAGGACATGCTCTATCTTTTTTGTGGGGCCATGGAATGGAACAACGGATGCGGACACCACATGGTGTGCTGTCTGCATCTTTTGTGGCCCCATTGAAATTAATGGGTCTGCACCTGTTCCGCAAAACTGCAGAACAGACGCAGACTCATCCATATGGTCGTGTGAATGAGCCCTTATCCTGTCTTTTGCAGTGGAAATAGCTCCCCTTAAGTTACTTGGCCTCATTGCTGCGGGCAAGACTACTACCCTGGCTTTATACCTATGGCCCTAGATTATGTTGAATGATCTTCGGCATAAGGCTACATTCACACGACTATTGTGTTTTGCGGACCCGTATATTGTGGATCCGCAAGACACCGGCCCATGTGTGTTCCACAATTTGTCGACCACACATGCCGTGGCTATCATAGAAATGCCTATTCTTGTCCGTAATTGTGGACAAGAATAGGACATGTTCTGTTTTTTTTTTTTTTTTGCGGGTACGGAGCAACGGATGCGGACAGCACACTGTCGGTTGTCTGCATCTTTTGCGGCCCCATAGAAATGAATTGGGCTGGATCGGAGGAGCAAAATTTGCGGCCCAGAGGCCATGAAAACAAGGGTTGTGTGAATGTAGCCTAGTCCCGCTGGCATGTGATAAGAGAAATATTATATCTGCTTTATATAATCATATTTTTGCAATACTACATTTCTCCACTTATAGAACAAGTGCTTTTTGTATCCATGTAAAGCATTTAATGCAGCACGCATTCAGAAGAAGGGTTCATTTACATATTAGACCTGTGCATCAACTGCTTTGGAAAAAACTCATTTATCAGTGCTTCCCTTTGTACAGCACAGAATTATTATTTTTGACAGTTGACTTCACAGATAAGCACTCTCAGGCTGACAGTGCATTTGGCATGCTTATTTAAGGATATATCAAGCAGGAAGCAAACTCCTTTGTAATGCCGATATATTTGTTGTAGGCCTAAAGGATTACTTTATGACAAAATGATTGATTTAAATTTAAGAATCGTTCTATAGACAGGACACTTACGGATGAAATGAACTCACAGAAGTATTGGATTTCGTCTAAAGATATAGTGTGCCTTCACAAATTGAATGAACCAAGGAGTCACGCTCTGTATTGATGACATAAAATGGAATGCCAAATAACAGGACAAAATCCATTTTATGTGAGAGTTACAGAATAGAAAGACAGATTTGGATACATCAGCTATGCTCAAAAGAATGGTTAATCCCAAATAACACATATCTAAAGAGCGTTTACTAAATGGTCCCAAAGGACAAAGTTAAACATTGATAAACCAAAGAAATCCAGTGAGATGACAGAAAAAAGATTGATAAGATATTTTACAATACTGAAAATCAAAAACTACTTTACATGTCTTTGAAATACAGTATATAAGGTGATGGATTGCCTAGGTTGTGACATCACTAGGCTATGGTTTGGGGCTGAGCTGAGCCTAGGCTACGTGACCAATGGTCGGGACTTCACTAGCCTGAGATTTGGGGCTGAGCTGAGCCTAGGCTACGTGACCAATGGTTGTGACTTCACTAGCCTAGGATTTGGGACTGAGTTGTGGCTAGGCTACATGACCGATGGTCATGTAGCCAAAACCGCGAGAAGGACATGGTGCTTACAGGAGCTCCTGGGCCTTCTCAAACAGCTGATTGGCAGGAGTTCCAAGCTAACAGATGCTAACAACCTATCCAGAAGATAGGCTATCAGTTTCAAAGAGTTGGATAACCTCTTTAACTAAAGCTTGGGAAATCATGGTAATCATTGGCAAAATTGTATAACCTTTGGTTAAATTTTAAGATTTTATAACAAACAATGAAACATGAAGTTATTACAACATACTACTATATAAATGCCAACATACTACTACATAAATGTCGACCATATTACTTTGGTAGTTATCATTGTTTTACCTATTAAGATTTAAATCCGGGTGAGGCCATATTTAGAGGCCTGACAATCGTAACATGTTCACTGAATTGGTACAATTTTACAAAAGGTAAAAATTTTGAGAATTTGAGGGAAAAAAAGCATGTTTAGCCACTCAAGTATTTTGGTTGTAAGGATATTAAACAAAATGCATTAAACAGCATCTATTGGCAGGGTCAACCCTATTAAACCACACACATTGCCTGGTAGGGTTGATCCTGTTTATTGTACTGCTTGGTTTTATATTATGTACGTGTACATTTTTTAAGATGTACAGCACCCTGGAATTAATGGGGCTTAAAAATGAATAATAAAAATAATTTAAATGATACCTGAAATCTGTTGTGGCGTTCACAAAAATAAAGACTTTTACTCTTCATGCAAAGGAGGGCTTCAGTGCATCAAAGAACATGGCTAAGACTAAGAAAGCTGAGGTTCTTGGAGGTGCTAGGCTCTGCCCCTCAGTGCTCTGAAGCCCTCAATTATATAAAGAAAAAGTGGTTTTCTCTGGAATACAGTCGGGAATTATTTTAAACAGCAAGGTCAATTTTTTCAGGCAGTATGTCTGTTGATCCTGCTGAAAGGTGCCTTGAAGGCTATGTACACCTTCGGGGGCAATTTTTTTCAATGATTGCATTTTACTCATTTTGGGCTAAAAATAATTTTTACAATTGGTGTTTATAAAAAAAAACTATTGAACCGTTCTGTCACAAAGGATTAACAGTTTTTCTAGCTATGTGCATCCTAATTTTACTTTGTGCCTGTCATCTAATAACCCTTATGTCTAAATTATTAAGCGGTCATAAACAAGCCACGTTCTGATCAGTAAGAGAAGGATTGAGCTTTGATGAGTGTTTATAAGATCTGAGAGTAGAGATAAGGAGCCCATCAGCTAGCGGTCTAATGGAGCAGATCCTGCTTGTAGAGCATCTCAGCTCTGTACAGAGAAAAGCATGCCATATTTTTTAATAAAGACCAATTGAAAAAATGATTTTTAGCTCATAATGAGTATAAGGCACTGATAAAAAAAATGCCCCTAAAGGTGTACTTCGCTTTTAAAACTTTCCCACATTCAAGGTAAAGCACTAGCAAACAAAACATCTGTGTACCCCTGCAACAAATAATGCACTTCAGTAATACAGGTGTTAAATGCCCATTTTGATTGGCTCAATGTTTCAGTCAATCACACTTGCTGCAGATTAGCAGTGTTTCTTGAATGCAGTTTCAAATTCCAATGGGCCAGAAAAGATTAAGTCTACTTTCACACCGGTGGCACTACCATCCGTCCACCTGATCCAGCAGACAATGCTGGAATTTTGCTGGACACAAACCGCAGCATGCAGCAGTTTGCGTCCGGTCAATTCTCTCAGAATGTGGCCGAATCACCACCGGACCCCATTATACCTAAAGGGGCTCGCAAGCATTCCGGTTGCATCAAGCAGTGCTGGATCAGGAGAATTCTCTGCTGGAACAGCCTGCCAAAATTCACTTCAGAGGTGTGAGAGTAGCCTAAAGTATGTTGCAAATATTGTAACCTCAGGCCATTATAACTTGAGGAAGCAGTGACATATGAGTGCTGTAGGCATGGTAGCATACAGAAGGACATATAAAAAAAATAAACCAAAAAGCAAAGCAAGTACATGAAAACGGGAACATAAGGAAAACCTAAAATCTTCATGAAACATGAGTAGCAAATTATACATTCACAGGTTGTGTTATCATTTTAGCTTATGTTGTAGCTGTGAAATAAAGGATGTGACAGTTTATATAAAATAAATTAGCAAAATGAAATGCTATAAGTAAATGTGAGAGTTTACATAGCGCTAGTACTAAAGGACTATGAGGACATATTTCTATTTTATCTTGAGCTAATAAATGCATTGTCTCTGTCACTGGCCAATATATTACACAACATAAAATACTTTAGTCTCTTGGACCCTGTTCACCAAAAATAATAGACTCTCAGAAAGTCCCATTGGTCTTATTCTCAGCTTTTTATTATACAGTATATTAATCTCCCTCACGTTTTTTCTAGGCTGATTCTTTAATCTCATCTGCTCTATTTATTGAATACCTATGTCTTGGACCACGGGGATTTACATTTTTAGTAGAGACAAAATGACTTTATGGAGAAGCTGAAAAACAGAAATATTGTGCAACATAAAGTTCTAAATCAATATATACAGAAAGTTGGAAGGGGAAATAAAAGCTGCATATAATTCATTGGTTTAGAAATACAGCAATTAAATATAGACTGCAATAAGACTGCAGTGCTCCTCTCTCGCAGTGATAAATCATCATGGTTCTATGCCTGGAATGTTTTAGAGAGTTTCTGTTCTGTAATTTAATAAATTGAGGGTGTGTGGCAGTATAATAGGAAATGCTGACATCTATTGCTTCTCCACTTAACACATGTTCACAAAATGTCTAGCAGTTGAACTCCAAAAAATATCATAATATATATTTCAGGAATATTCTATTTTACTTTTTGTGAATCTTTGCTTTAGTGTTCTTTTAAAATGGTAAGTTAGTTGCAGATAGAAACTGTTTTAAAGAGGTTTTCTGAGATTTTTTTAACTGATGACTGATCCTCTAGATACGGTAGGTGATCAGTATCTGATCGTTATCCGATCGGTTGGGACCCCGCCAATTGACTGTTTGAGAAGGCACATTGTACACTGGGTGTGCTTGATATTGCAGCTCAGCCCCAGCCACTTCATGAGACCAATGAACCTGATGTCACATGGCCTAGGGAAAGCTGCGAGAAGGCTGTGGCGCTACTGCAAGCCTGGGTGCCTTCTCAAAAAGCTGATCAATGGGGGTCCCAGGTATCAAACCCCCAAGATCCAACAACTGATTCAGAGCATAGATTATCAGTTAAAAAATCCCAGTAAAAAAAACTTTAACTGATCAACTCTAGTTTATTTAATATAATACTACCAAGTCACAATTTATTCTGTCTAGAGAACATACCTATTGTAGCTCCAGTTTCCGGCCTGTTCAAAGAGCTAATAATTACAAAACCAAATCCTTCATTCTCCTTGCGGTGGATGATCACATCACTGGACTGAGAGTTCTGAGAAAAGCCCTCAGGAGGGGAAGTGTTGCTCTGTGCAGTATGGTTACTGTTTGGATAAGCAGAGTCACTTCTTGGGGAGCTGTGGTGTGTTGACACCGAGCCAGGACTCCTGCCATTCTCTGGGCATGTATCGCCTATAAAAAAACAGAAAGTGCTCCTTTGTCATAACAATTCAGCATTAGCTTTATTGCATTCACCTGCACTATGTCAATTATAGAATAGTATTTATTAGAAGCTTAGTCGCATATTTGCTACATAGTACTAGGACAGAGGGTCTTTCAGCAGCTGTGACCATGCAAAACAGCTGATAGTGCTAGATAAAAACTGACATACATTTTATTAAAGGGAGTCTATCACCTCCATATGCCCCTATAAAGCACTGACATAGCCCCACAGCACACCTAATCACAAATCTAATCGTACCTGTGGCGCTTTCTTGTGACTAGTAGAAGCTGCAAAAACGTAGTTTAAACCATATGTAAATTAGCCATTGGAAGTGCCCGGAGGCGGCGTCCACGGCCGTGGAGCCCGGGCTCCTGTGCTTTTTTTCATGCTTTCCCTGCCCCAGCCATTGCCTCTGCCTGCCCTTGCCTCAGCACACCTAATCACAAATCTAATCGTACCTGTGGAGCTTTCTTGTGACTTGTAGAAGCTGCAAAAACGTAGTTTAAACCATATGTAAATTAGCCATTGGAAGTGCCCGGAGGCGGCGTCCACTGCCGTGGAGCCCGGGCTCCTATGCTTTTTTTCATGCTTTCCCCGCCCCAGCCATTGCCACGCCCACCCTCCTCTTCACGTGCGTCCTCATCTGTTCCGGCGAGATCCCACCCCTGTGCAGTCTCTCGCCGGGCCGGGGCATGCGCACTGCATTGCCCCTGCTGTCCCCAGCCCCTATCTAGCACTGTGAGTAGTTTTGCATGGTTAAAACTGCTGGCAGATTCCCTTTAATGAAAATACTGATCTGGAAGTCAGAAGGATAGGAGTAGTAAACATTGCTTTACTAACAAAATGGAATGCCACTGGATATTTGCTACTCTAAGGGCAGAATATACTAGTGATAGGTCCCCTTGGCAAAACGCTGGGTCATGTTCTTTAATTGACACCTGTTTTTCTAAAATCTTGCACCTAACTGCTCAAGAGCGGGAGCTGTTCAATGCACAGTGCAAATGGATGAGTCCTAATATTGAAGAGGACTTGGATTTCCTCATCCCCTGATGCTGAGCTACATATTTTCTTCCTATTGTAATTAGCGGTGTGGGGGCAACTAGGTCCTCATGAATATCAGAACTCTTCAGCTTGTGGTGTGTATTGAACAGCATTAGTGTTGGAGTTGTTTAATACAAGATTTAAGCAACTAAAGAAAATGATGCAGCATTTTGCTCATGAGATCTGTCACTAGGTTGCAATTGTGCAGGTAGCCTAAGGATTCTTTACATTGCTTTGTAAAATTTGACACTGAACCTAGAAAATCCAAGTACCAACAGGAAATAACATAACACAAACATATTGACTTCCCCAGCCTCAGATCTACAGATATGAATATACTGTATAAGTTAAACAGAATGACTAAACATTAAGGATTTAAAATATGTTAGGTAAATATGATCATTAAAATAAAGATAAATTAAATAAAAATAAATAAAAAGCAAGAAAACACTACCCAAGGTACTATATATAATGTTAGAACTACAATTACTTGTCTTCTTTAAGAGATGAGATGAAAAAAAATGGTCTGCTTTCTTCCAGAAACCGTGCCACTGAAGCCCAGCGCAATTAATTTGAAAAGGGCTTACTTTAGTGCCATCCCAGAAACATCTAATGTAATGTGAATGCAATGCTCCACATTGCATTACTTAATTAGGATGTACATACCTATAGATAGCACCTTTCGTCTCACAGTAAGATTAACTTGTCCATTACGAGCAGCATTATGCATGAGATCAATCACATATCGGTGGGTTTTGCCAGCAACCGGAATCCCATCTACGTATAGCAATTCATCGCCAGGGCGAAGACGGCCATCTCTGTCTGCTGAACCCATGGCTATTACTGCACCAATTAAAATCTAGACAAAAGAAATGTTTGAGCCCACATGAGAAACAAATTAAGAGAAGCACCGACCAATCTAGGTATCATTTGCCATTACTGTACCGAACAAAGTGTGTAATGTATCTCACTCCAAAATGTAAAATAAAAGTATATAATTCATGCAATGGCAGTAGCAATAAACACAATCAAAGGCAGTTGTTATAACTGGCTGTCATCTAAGAGATGCAAACTTTAACATTATGACAAGAAAAACCAATGTCTATAAACCAAAACCTAAAATGCTATTTTTGCCCCTTAATCTAAATGTGATGGGTCAATTTTCCTTTAATAACAAATGCAAAATTATACATCAAATTATCTTCTTTGTGTAGCAATAACAACTACCCCAGAAGGGCTTATGGTTAACCTGAGCCATAATCTGGAGAAAAAGTATCCTGTTAGTATTAGGCTTCCTATTTTCTTTTTTAGATAAAGGGGTTGTCCAGGATTAGAAGAAATAGTATAGATTTTTTTGCAGAAACATTACCACTCTTGTCCATGGAGTGTGCCTGGTTTTGGATCCAAGTGACTAGGGTTGGGATGCAGTATAAAAGAGTTATCAATAGTGGAGCTGTTTTTAGAATTTTGGAATTACACAGGTTTTCCTCCTCTTTAGTAATGAGAAGCCCCTTATTCAGAGCCCTCACCTATTTGCCAGAGGGGCCAGTGGCTATAAAAAAATACTATAGAATTTAGCATGTCTGTGCATTACAACAAGAACTCTTTGGGGACGAGTTATGAAGACCGGTGTTCCCTTATGCCAGTCTTGTGGTTAGGTGTATCTAATTTATTAAAGAGACAGATGCCTCTTAATAAATTAAGTGCATCTCTGGCCCTTTGTGCACCAGAAACTCAAATCTATACCAGCAGTCAGACTCCCTGTGAGCAGCTTTTTGTCAAGTGCCCCTTTAAAAGAAAAAAAAAATGTATTACTTAGAGAGAGGCAACCCCTTTAAATTTCAATCTTAGCAGCTGTATGGAATTAGCACATTTTCATCTACAAGACAAATACCTATCCAACAGTGATTGCTTTTACCTTGGAAATGAGCGCATTAAAAACCAATTATGTATCTCCGGCATAAATGTAACAGGTTTTCCAAGAAACACAATGTAGCTGTTAGCAGGAAAAGTCCGGAAGTGAAACAATATGTTCATTCAGAGCCATGGTGTCACGTAGTCACCAAGGAAAGGTAAGAAATGTGCAATAGTTACCATGTTCTGAATGGAGGTGACAACACAAACAGCATGTAGAGCATTTCAAGATTTAGACAATGGTGCATCACACTGGGGATCCTGGGGGTACGCTTGTACAAGAATCATACATTTTTAACATCAAATATGCACTAAAATATTGCAGGTGTTCTCATATCATATTCTTATAGTTCCCAGGACAGTGTGGGATAAAAGATCCTTTCAGATATGTTTCAAGTTGAGATCTTTTAAAATGTTTCTGGTTCAAAATCTGCAACAATGGAACTTCAAGCATTAAAAACCCATACACTTTTAGAACTTCTTTGTAACAGTCAGAGCTCTAAAGATACATTTAAACGTTCCACATGCTGGAAGATTTTTACTGTGTAAGAAAACAGGCCTTAAATGGGGTTGTCTAATCTCACTATTACTATGACGAAATGAGACTAAACTCCAACCACCAGCTGGCCAGGAAATAGAGCAGCGCAAAGAAGCTATGGAGACAGTATAGCTATGCTGCAATGGTAACTACAGAAACAGCGCCAGTCACTCTAGTCAGGGTTTAGTCTCATCTTACCTTAAAGGGGTTCTCCGGGAATTAAGAAAATGAAAATATTACTGTATTATAAATATATTCCCAAATAAATTACATTAGTCATAATGTTTGTCAATTAGTCATTGTTTTGTCTAGGGAGCAATGATTAGGAGAAACAAAATGGCCGCCGTCCTATTAGTACACACAAAACCTGTCCTAATCACACAGGAGGACAAGTTACTTCACAACACTGATCTAAAGAACTGCCTCATCCTCCTCTCTGCTCTGCTTATCAGGGATTGTGATCCTGAATACAGATAAGAACTTCAGCTGGATCTCTGTAGAAATGGAGTTCATGAGCAGCTGTGTCTAACGAGTGCAGTCTCCATTACCACAGCCCCACATTACCACAATCTGTCCTGTCCATCCTCTCTGTACTTCAAGTCTCCTCCTGAACTCCATTCCCACAGAGATTCAGCTGAAGATCTTATCATCTGTATTCAGGATCATAATCCCTGACAAGCAGAGCATAGAGGAGGATGAGACAGCTCTTTACCTCAGTGCTGTGAAGTAACTTGTCCTCCTTTTTATTAGGACAGGTTTTGTGTGCACTTATAGGATGGCGGACATTTTATTTCTCCTAATGATTGCACCCTAGACAAAACGAGCCATTATACCTAATAAAAGGTATTTGGGAATAAATTTATAATAAAAGTAATAATTACATATTTTCATTTTCTTAATTCCTGGAGAACCCCTTTAGTAATGGCAAGATGAGACAACCTCTTTGAAGGGGTTTTCTGAGACTTATATACTAATGACCTATCTTAGATAACCCGAACCCTGCACGCCGAACTTAAAACACAAGTTCGCTCATTCCTAGTCAGCATACCCAAATCCTCACCAATGTCATGGCCATACGTAGTTGATCTGCATTAATTAGATATAATGTGCCTAATGTGTGTGACCATATGCATGTGATATAATGTGCCTAATGCGTGTGACCAGCATTTATTTGACCTGATGAAGGGAATACATCTCAACAGTTTTTTCTTGAAAATGTACTCTTGCTGTTCTGTCAACTAAAATATCTAATACAGCAATTGTTTCTTTGCTACAAGTGCAGTAATGTGACTACAATCGCCCTGTCTCTGTAGTATACGGTATTTGGTTCTAATGAAGGGATATCTGTAGAACCAAAATACGTTTTACGGTAAGAGCCCTCTGTAGATCATATATCCAGCGGACTTTCATTTCAGAGATAAAGCTCCGGAATAGGTCTTTTAATCCTCACTCCTTCAATTCATACTCTCTAAGCTTATCCCTTCAAAGCAAAGGCTGCCAAGCTGAATGTATCAATGCATATATTAGAGGCAACATAAGGAATAATGATGCCTCAAATCGTATAGTTTTTAAGGTAATTCAGAAAACATTTCTGCCCGCTACACTGCACAATTCTGGCTGCCATGAACATGAAGCAGCAGACTATCAAACTGCAGTAAAATGCCAAATGAATATGGTCTCGTACTGTATTTAACTGCAAAGCTGATTGTTTAACATTTTAGACTGCATTTTTATGCTACAGGTGCCTACTACATTTCACTAGTCCATTTGCACAACCTGCAGTGAAAAATAAAGCCCATCTCTTGCTACACATTGTCTCCCCACCATATACCTGCATTGCACAGATCTCCCGTAGCTCACAGTTTTTCCAGATTTTACTTTTTTTATCTTGTGATTACCATTCTATGTCCTGAAGCAACATGATCCATGGTCTTCCAGTTGACTATGTAGGAGGCTACTAAATAGATGAGTTAGGATGCGGTCATAGCAGACGTACTTCTAGCATTTAGCAGATAGCATTTCTGTTATCACTTCAGTAACCCAAATAGTGGTCTAGATAAACAAAACTAGGAATAAATTTAAGTAGGGGGCGACAAGATGGGAAATAAAAAGTATTAAACTGCTGTTGATTAGGTCTTTAAGCTGGTCAATTTAATGGATAGAACCTAGATGTAAAGCTGAGTTCACACTTCAGTTTTTCGGTCAGTTATTTCCATCAGTTATAGTGAGCCAAAATCAGTAGTAAAGCCTTCACAGATAAGATATATTGAAAGATAATGACCTGTTCTGGGTTTTTTACCCGCACCCAGTTTTGGCTACCAATAACTGATGGAAATAACTGACCAAATAACTGAAGAGTGAACTCAGCCCTAGTGCGGCAAAACACTTTGTACTACAGAAACTCCCTAATATTTTGTGATAATAATCTATGCAACTACAAGTAGATAATCAGAATATTGGCGCTTGTCCTGCATACAATCATTAGAGTAAATGATCTTGCATCACATAATTCACTACTGATAATATTTTAATCTGCCAATTAATATACTGCATGGCTATTATGTGGATAAAGCAGTTAATGAGCCTCACATTTTTCAGCAGCTTCTCCACTGCAGGCACCATCTCTAGTCCTCCATGATCTCTAAACTGATGGTCCTCCATCATCTCTGAAACTAGATGTTATGATGTCTCCCCATAGACTATACGTGGAGACAGCAATTTCTGCTCACTGTCTCATTCACTCAGAAGCACAATATAGAACATTATAGAAAAGGCTGATGGGAATAAAGCACTTGGGGTGAGATAGAAGACTCACAGTTAGCTGCTCCAGCCTCCCTGTCTGTGCCTTTCTGGTTGTGTCTCACTCTCCTACTCACCTAAACCCTCTTCAGTGTGCTGGCCGCTCATATTGGTCTCTGAAGACAGATTTATCACAGAATTCAGACTGAATGTTAGTTCAGGAAAGGAGATGGGAGAGCAGAAAAGTGGAGAACAGGGCATTTTACTCTGATCCAATATGTTGTGTCTTATACTTGCCTGTACTATTTAATAATACAAAGCTGTGTGGATGCACAGTTACTATGTAAATTGAAAACAGTGGGGAGAGACGATACTTAGGTGTCAATCCTTTAAAAGGGTTTTCTGAATATTTTATACTGATGACCTATACTCAGGATAGGTCATCAGTGTGATTGGTGGAGGTCTGACACCTGGCACTCCCACTGATCAGCTACTTGAAGAGGCCGCACTTGGGTGAGTGAAGCAGCCTCCTCACAGTTTACCATGTACAGCACTGTCCACAGGATAGCAGCTATGCTTGGAATTGCAGCTCAGCCCTATTTACTTGAATAGGACTGAGCTAAGCCTAGGCTATGTGACCAATAAACGTGACATCACGGGCCTAGGAAGAGGTCGTGGTGCTCACCAAAGCGCCATGGCCACTTCAAAAGACTGATTGGCGGGCAAGCCCAAATGTTGGACCCCCTCTGATTACATACTGATAACCTATCATGATGGGTGGATATGGTACAGAATTATGGGTGCATAGAATACTTACAGCTGAAACTAAAATGGTACCCATACATGTAAAAGTAAGTTCGGGCCAAACCCGACATTGGTGTGCCTTGCCGACTATCTTAAATGTATGGAGATGCGCCGTCTGTCCCCAATGGCGCAGCATTAGGCTGAAAACTATTGATGGTGTATGGCCATTTGGACAAGCCTTATCTCTGTAACACCCATTCTGTAAGTCAGCATATAAAAGTGTTTTTCAGGATGCCAAATTTGTTGTTACATTTTGTGATTGAAAATGTTTCATACATATTAATTTTGTTCTTTTGGAAGCATATTCAAGTGATTTTTACAAAACCCATTCAAATGAATGGAACAATGGCAGAAATGTCTACAACAAATGTGCCATGTGGAAACATATCTCAGCTCTTTTAGAAAAACGGGGAACATTCCCTTTGCCAATTTTCACAAGCCTAACTCCAGTGTTACATCTGGCACAATATTAAATGCAACCCAGTTGCTACACACTGAAACTATCAGGGTCCATTTACATGAGCAGATGATTGGGCTAATTACTGGGAATGAAGGTTTGTATGATTGCTCCTTCCTGATAGTTTTTCTAAATGTGGTGGAGATCAGCAGACATACATGCATACACTCTTGTCTGCTGACCTGATCATTTATGTGGCACAAAAATATAATTGCTTTACGGCAATGCTTTGCCCTGCGTAAAAATAGAGATGTGCCACCAACAAATAATTAAACTGTATGGGCACAAATCATTGTACTAATCATCCCCATAAAGCAGCCAAGATTGCTCCATCTAAATACAGCTAACATTCTCGATCACTACCCAACGTTCCAGCCTTTGTACATAAATGCAGCAGCAATTAGACCTCCCCTACCCAACCACAGGAATCATATAGGAAATGTTGAAAGGGGGAGAAAACATTTCTCTAAAAGCCAAACATAGCTGACATAAGTCAAGTTTTCAACATATGGACCAAAACGCAGAATCTCAATGAAAAACAGCTATTATACCAACTATACTCAACAGTCTTAAGGTAGGTTTACATGTAATTTTAAAGAGGACATTTTGAAGCAGATTTTCCTGTAGGCTTTTTAGCCAAAACCAGAAGTGGATCCAGCAGAAAGGAGAAGTATAAGTCCCTCTTTTTTATGTCCAATTTCTTTCAATTCAACTTCTGGCTTTGCCTGAAAAACTTGCAGAAAATTTGCCTCACAACCTGCTCCAAAAACTGTGTGAACCTATCCTTAGTCCACAGGAATCTGTATGTGATTTATATGTGATTATGAAGAAGCCTGGGCTGTAGAGAGTCATATCGCAGTGGCGTAGCTACCGGGGGGGCAGGGGGGGCGACGGCTCCGGGCCCAGTGACTCAGGGGGGCCCCAGCAAGGATGACCTTGCCTTCTATCAGGCGAATACAAGTGAGCGCTTCCATTATGGAAGCGCTCACTTGTATTTAGGGACCCCCATCAGACCTCAGATCAGCCCACCCAGCCACATAGGATTAAAATAAAAAACTTTACTTACCTTTTCTGCGCTGCGGCTGCCCTCCGGTCCGCGCTCTGCTCTCTTCCCTGGCGGCGCGCACTATGACCTGACGCTGCACGCAGCGTCAGGTCATAGTGTGCGCGGGCCAGGGAAGGAGAGCAGAGCGCGGACCGGAGGGCAGCCGCAGCGCAGAAAAGGTAAGTAAAGTTTTTTATTTTAATCCTATGTGGCTGGGTGGGCTGATCTGAGGTCTGATAGGGGCACAGTAGGCTGATATGAGGTCTGATGGGGGCACAGTCTGCTGATATGAGGTCTGATGGGGGCACAGTCTGCTGATCTGAGGTCTGATGGGGGCACAATACGCTGATCTGAGGTCTGATAGGGGCACAGTAGGCTGATATGAGGTCTGATGGGGGCACAGTCTGCTGATATGAGGTCTGATGGGGGCACAGTCTGCTGATATGAGGTCTGATGGGGGCACAGTGTGCTGATATGAGGTCTGATGGGGGCACAGTCTACTGATCTGAGGTCTGATGGGGGCACAATACGCTGATCTGAGGTCTGATAGGGGCACAGTAGGCTGATATGAGGTCTGATGGGGGCACAGTCTGCTGATATGAGGTCTGATGGGGGCACAGTCTGCTGATATGAGGTCTGATGGGGCACAGTCTGCTGATATGAGGTCTGATGGGGGCACAGTCTGCTGATATGAGGTCTGATGGGGGCACAGTCTACTGATCTGAGGTCTGATGGGGGCACAATACGCTGATCTGAGGTCTGATAGGGGCACAGTAGGCTGATATGAGGTCTGATGGGGGCACAGTCTGCTGATATGAGGTCTGATGGGGGCACAGTCTGCTGATCTGAGGTCTGATGGGGGCACAGTCTGCTGATCTGAGGTCTGATGGGGGCACAGTCTGCTGATCTGAGGTCTGATGGGGGCACAGTCTGCTGATCTGAGGTCTGATGGGGGCACAATACGCTGATCTGAGGTCTGATAGGGGCACAGTAGGCTGATATGAGGTCTGATGGGGGCACAGTCTGCTGATATGAGGTCTGATGGGGGCACAGTCTGCTGATCTGAGGTCTGATGGGGGCACAGTCTGCTGATCTGAGGTCTGATGGGGGCACAATACGCTGATCTGAGGTCTGATGGGGGCACAATATGCTGATCTGAGGTCTGATGGGGGCACAATACGCTGATCTGAGGTCTGATAGGGGCACAGTCTGCTGATATGAGGTCTGATGGGGGCACAGTCTGCTGATATGAGGTCTGATGGGGGCACAGTCTGCTGATATGAGGTCTGATGGGGGCACAGTCTGCTGATCTGAGGTCTGATGGGGGCACAATACGCTGATCTGAGGTCTGATGGGGGCACAATACGCTGATCTGAGGTCTAGTGGGGGGCACAATACGCTGATCTGAGGTCTGATGGGGGCACAGTAGGCTGATGTGAGGTCTGATGGGGGCACATTCTGCTGATCTGAGGTCTGATGGGGGCACAGTACGCTGATCTGAGGTCTGATGGGGCACAATACGCTGATCTGAGGTCTGATGGGGGCACAGTACGCTGATCTGAGGTCTGATGGGGGCACAGTACGCTGATCTGAGGTCTGATGGGGCACAATACGCTGATCTGAGGTCTGATGGGGGCACATTCTGCTGATCTGAGGTCTGATGGGGGCACAATATGCTGATCTGAGGTCTGATGTGGCACAATACGCTGATCTGAGGTCTGATGGGGGCACATTCTGTTGATCGGAGGTCTGATGGGGGCACAATACGCTGATCTGAGGTCTGATGGGGGCACAGTAGGCTGATGTGAGGACTAATGGGGGCACATTCTGCTGATCTGAGGTCTGATGGGGCACAATACGCTGATGTGAGGTCTGATGGGGGCACAGTAGGCTGATGTGAGGTCTGATGGGGGCACAGTAGGCTGATGTGAGGTCTGATGGGGCACAATACGCTGATCTGAGGTCTGATGGGGGCACAGTAGGCTGATGTGAGGTCTGATGGGGGCATATTCTGCTGATCTGAGGTCTGATGGGGCACAATACGCTGATCTGAGGTCTGATGGGGCACAATACACTGATCTGAGGTCTGATGGGGGGCACATTCTGATGATCTGAGGTCTGATGGGGGCAGGGGACTGTTAGTTTAGTGATGTAAAAACTGTGGACAGGTTTCCTTTAACATAGTAGTCCTCTTGTTTTTTACTCCTATATTTCACTGCATTATGTGGTAGAGTATTTAGACTAGGGTATGTGGAAAGTCTATTGTACTGTACTTAACAGCATAGATGATCTAGCAGTTTATATAGTCATCTTTCTAATACAATATTATAACCACAACTAGTAGTATGTGCCTGTGAAGTTGGAAACGTGCGTTTGGGAAGCCAAGTGGGGGGCCCACTCAAGTATATTTCGCCCCCCCTGTGCTGAACCTCTAGCTACGCCTCTGGTCATATGGTATTTTCTGTGATAAAAAATTTTTGTGAAAAACCGCATGTCATTGCATCTACAGGTCTACAGTCAGGTGCAAAGAACTTACAGGCTGGCCAGGTTCATCTCCACCAAGTATCCTAAAGCCAAAGCCTGACTCCTGCCGTCGAAGGTGAACATCCAGTTCCTTATAATCCGGTCCTGTTGGTACATAAGTGAGATATCCTTTAATAATTACATGGGTGTCGACAGACCAATAGTCAGACATTAGCATTATTATGTATTAATGAGGTTCATGGATAACGATTTGACATGGATCACGACATAACAAATGAAAGGCAAACACTAAAGGGCCATGCTAAATTGACACAGAAATAATGTTATTAACCATATTAATTAAATCACATGCTACATAGTGAAGGTTAGTCTCAGGTTAACTACTGGAAGGTTCACTGTCAAGACATACATAAAACTGCAGCAGCGCAATAAATATCATGGCTTTTCACACCGGTAGTGTTAGAGTGAGAAGTTGAATGCTAATGCCATGTAAAAGATAAAAAGCACACTATAAATATCCTATGGTGTGGAGTTTTGTTGACTGTGAAATAAGCAGCACTGTGTGCTCAGTGATTTACTACAAGACAGAAGAGCTCATCTCCAGGATTGAAAATGTCTAGATATCATTTGGCGGCTATGTACAGCTATGGAATCAATCACATGGTCCCGCTACCTGCACGGTGATAACAGCTCTTACGTATGCTATGCGGCAGATGATCGCTTTATACATTTGACATAGTGTATGCACTTCCATAAGTAGCATAATTACAGATTTGCCATTGCTGAGTGATGACAAGGTACCTATTGCTTGATGCTCTGTCACACAATCTCCAGCGTATATTCTCTGTAGCTGACATGTCGACATTAATTATTTCCAATATCGCAGGCTTTTTTCCTTACCCATTCACTTCCACACAACTAATAAAACATGGTGTTGACAGCACAGCTCTTTACCACTCCTAATATTTTATAATTGCTAGATCCCAGTAACAGAAAATTATTTCGCTAGTACAGAAAATATGTATTACATTCATTAAATGAAACATTCTCCCTGCACAAAAACGAGCAAATATACAGTGACCATAACGAAAATAAAGGGAATGCATCATCAGAAAATTACATTTTTTATGTTAAGCATTTAAAACATTTTTGGTTATGCTGTTTTCAACAAAAAAAATCTAAAATTCTGCAGTTTTAGCCTCTGAACCTAATACATTCTAGACATCCTGGTCTCCACAGATCACTTTTTAGCAGTTACAGTATTTCCTTATCATCACAGGTAGGATTACAACAACAGATAACTCTGTATGGATAACACAGGATCACACTATTAACAATAGGTGATGGCTACAGCTTATCTACTTCCCCTCCCTGCATAGGTCATAGAGCCTGCCTACTCTTGCATAGAAGTTAAGGAGTCCCCACCAGTATACTGTACCTATGGTTTATGTGGCTGCTGTAAAGCATGTCTTGTAATGTTGTTAACAGCAACTCAAGATGGTGGCTCCATAATTATGTTCATGGGGAAGTATACAAAGCATTTACAGTTGTTTGGAAAAATGGATTATTTCACAGTATTAATATTTTTAATGTAAAAAAATATTGGTGAAACTTTCCCTTTATCACAAGAAATACTAAGCCATAGATTTCTGGGGTTAAATTTAATAGTTATATAATATGTTAACTACTTCTTTTGAACACCAAATATGAGAAATCCATTTAAGGCCCTAGGTAACAATATTTACATTGCAGAGTTTAACATTCAGAAATAATTAAAATCTGGTTCCCATTGAAAAATGTAATTGGTTGTCAGTACATGTTAGCCCACAGGGGTTTAGGAAGTAAATCACAGGTAGATCACAAAAGATCTATGCTTGCTGTCATAGAATATAAACCTTCACCATTTATTTCCAGGGGATACAATCTGTCCATGGTTATGTGACCATACTGTAGCTAATGAGTGTACTGTACCTAAATCTGTGTGACCATCACATTTGCAGGACAGATTTACCAGTTCCTCTAAAAATACACTATAAAGATCCTGGATGGCAGCAAGCAGAAATCTTTATAACATTAAGAAATTAATTGATAAAGTAGAGAATTGTACAGTATAAGATTTCATTACAAAGAGAGTACCCATTATTTGCTCACTTGTAATACCCTTTTAGCTTCCTGAATCTCTGTGGATTAGCCATACCCAACCTTTTTGGCCTTAATGCATGGTGAATATTTAGATGATACAGGTGTTAGTGTAAATTAAGGATGATGGAAGGACTAAATCCACAGAATGAGTGGGTTTTAGTGACATGATATCAACCAAGACAAAATGAGACATTGATAGACATTTTATTTAATCCAGAGCAATGGTCACATTATATGTAATCACACAAGGACACAAGGTGATGGACACATACTGCACAGGACAATGAGTGTTATGAAATACTTGCCAGCAGGGTCCGATCTGAAACCAGTTCTGGGTGGCACTTGCTCTGAATAGGAAGATGAGGAATTCTCATAAGAAAACGTTGGGAAAGTGCTAATCGAATAGAAGCTTATTCAGTTGATCAACAGTTGTACATGAGAAATGTGTATCACAAATAAAGGCAATACAGTCCTCGTCATAATATATTATATTACAACATATCCATTAGACATAATAAACAATTCAATCTGAAATGTTATCATTTACCCTTCATTAGTCGACCAATAATCTACCACTTATCTTGAAAATACGCTAATGAAACATATGAAGTCATTAACAATAGATGCTTCTTATTAGCATAAATTCTATTAAAGGAAATCTATTACCAGATTTAAGATTCCTTGTCTGAAAGCAGCAGAGACCCTGAATCAAACCCTAGGTTACTTACTTTTTTTTTTTTTTTTTAGCCCCTTCTCTTTCTTAAAATCTCTAATGAGCAGCTCCAATGGTACCTGAAACCTTATACTCAAGAGCTGTAATTCCCCCGCCCACCCATCGATGATTGCAGTGGCGTAACTACAACTAACTGGACCCCACAGCAAATTTTTGAACGGGGCCCCCCCAGAAACTTATTCGCAACCCACAACTCACATGCAACCGTCACTCTTGTGCCTAGTCAAGATTGAGCTCTCCCAGACAAGGCCTGACAGCCGCTCCATCCGTTTTCTATAGTGTCACTATATATAATATCATTGTATAATACTGTTGAGGGGGGCCTGACAATAAAATCTTTTAGTCTCCCCCCTGAGGGGGCCCCTTGTGGGTCTGGGCCCCAAAGCAGCTGCTTCCCCTGCTTCCCCTATTGCTACGCCCCTGGATGATTGACTGCTTTCTTCCTATACTGTGCAGATGATGAAAGCGAACAACCACTGGAGGGACCTGAGAGCTCATGAATACAAGGAGCCCAAGCATGCAGAGCGCAGACTTCAGTCTTAAGGTCCTGCTGGAGCTGCCCAATATGGATTTCAAGAAAAGGACCTCAGAAAGGGCAGCATCAAACTGGTGACAGATTCCCTTTAAAACCACGAAAGGTACAAGGATTGTGCTAAAGAAGGATAAAGATAAATGTAGGGTGAAGGAATACACTTTGCCATTTTGTAAAATGTCATATTAGACTATTTTTGTTTTAGAACAAAAAAATAACTGGGATTTGGTTAGTATACCGGGTATTACAAAGCAACAAAATGGGATTGTTACAACGGCCAAATGAATCCTCTGCCAAAGAGTGACCTGTCATTGGGGAGCAACATTTTACAGTTATGCACAGTACCAAGCTCATTACATATGAGGAGAAGACAGATCCAAAGGATCTTTTGTTTTTTGTTTTTGTATTAAGGGTACAATGACAGGTGTTCAAAGGCCAAGCAAAAGTATAGTTAAGAGCAAATTGCTGATAAACCTAATAAAAGCACAAGGCTTATATTAAAGATTGACTTGTCAAAAGGTAAAGATCACAATTCTAAAAAAAAACATATATTTCTCTGAACAAGAATAAATCATGTTATAATCATATTTTTTGGAACAACTTTAAATGAAATACAAAACAAAACATAGCTTAAAGGAGTTGTGCAGTGCTAGTATGTTGACAGCTATCCTCAGGATATGTCATCAATATTAGCTGTTTGAAGAGGTCACGGCACATGTGGGAGTATTGCATCCTCTTCACTTTTTCACTACATGCTGTCTAAATTGTAGCGGTGGTGCAGTGTAACAACTGCTCATCTTGTTCATTTGAAGAGAATAAGCGATTGTGGATACACTACACTGCTGCTACAGCCTACACACCACACAGTTAAACAGTGAAGGAGACATAGCACTTGAATGCGCGCTGCAGCCTCTTCACACAGCTTGTCAGCCAGGGTGACGGGAGTCTGACCCCTGCCAATTGATGTTGATGACCTAACCTGAGAATAGTGCAAAAAACAAACAATATAAAATAAAGTGCAGGTTCCCACTACCATGGCTGACATGCAAAAGCAAACAAACACTGCTCCAGGTACAAAGACACATGCAAACACTGGAAACATGAATTATAATGAATTGCATTGCTACTATACTTACTATGCATGAACATTTGCAGTTTTGCACAATTTTATTTTTTTTTCAAAATTGACGGGTCCGTCTACCAACAACAAGGTGACTTCTGCAAATGGGAGCCTAACACTATCAGAATTGTCTTTCTTGGGCCTGGGGCAGCCACCACAGCAATTGTACAAAGCAAAAAAATAATTTTTGCCTATCTGTCCAAGGCATTTAAATAGATCCTACTCGGTCCTGTATTTTGTACACTTAGGCCCAGGAGAGGTAACTCTGATTCAGTGTTAGCTTCCCATCTGCAGAAGCCACCTTGCTGTGGGCAGATTGGCCCCACGCAATTTTGATAAAAAATATGTGCAAATTTTCATGTATAGAAAGTCAGCAGTAATATAATTCATAATTCCAGTGTATGCATGTGTCTTTATGCAAGGAGAAGGGTGCTACTTCATACAGTGTTTGCTATGCTGAGAATAGGTCATCAATATACTAGCACTGTACAACCCCTTTAATTATCTCCAATTACATTTATTACTAAAAACGTTAAATATAGAAGTGTAGGCTTTCTGCAAACAAGTTCTAAACTTAAACCTCACTTTTGAGGAAGCTTCACTTATACGGTATTTCCCTCATGCATGTCTATTAGCAGAATTGTCATCTTTGAAAATTACAGCGGTCCAAAAAATAAAGCGGGCCTGTATCAAACTGCCTATTAAGTCTATAAGTACCCTGCATATGTTCCTCATATTTATAGACAACTGGACAAGAAATGGTTCTTCTCTATTATCAATTCACTCCTACATATGTGGTTAGAATCTCTTATTCCTATGGAAAAGGCAGTATCATGTAATATACAGGGTGGGCCATTGATATGGATACACCTAATTAAAATGGGAACGGTTGGTAATATTAACTTCCTGTTTGTGGCACATTAGTATATGGGAGGGGGGAAACTTTTCAAGATGGGTGGTAATCATGGCGGCCATTTTGAAGTCGGCCATTTTGGATTCAACTTTAGTTTTTTCAATGGGAAGAGGGTCATGTGACACATCAAACTTATTGAGAATTTCACAAGAAAAACAATGGTGTACTCGGTTTTAATGCAACTTTATTCTTTCATGAGTTATTTACAAGTTTCTAACCACTTATAAAATGTGTTCAAAGTGCTGCCAATTGTGTTGGATTGTCAATGCAACCCTCTTCTCCCACTCTTCACATACTGATAGCAGCACCGCAGAAGAAATGCTAGCACAGGCTTCCAGTATCTGTAGTTTCAGATGCTGCACATCTCATATCTTCACAGCATAGACAATTGCCTTCAGATGACCCCAAAGATAAAAGTCTAAGGGGGTCAGATCGGGATACCTTGGGAGCCATTTTACTGACACCCACAATGACCAATCCACTTTCCAGGAAACTGTTCATCTAGGAATACTCGGACCTGACACCCATAATGTGGTGGTGCACCATCTTGCTGGAAAAATTCAGGGAACATGCCAGCTTCAGTGCATAAAGAGGGAAACACATCATCATGTAGCAGTTGAATGGCCCCCAAGGTCATCTGAAGGCAATTGTCTATGCTGTGAAGATACGAGATGTGCAGCACCTGAAACTACGCATACTGGAAGCCTGTGCTAGCATTTCTTCTGAGGTGTTGCTATCAGTGTGTGAAGAGTGGGAGAAGAGGGTTGCATTGACAATTTAACACAATGGGCAGCACTTTGAACACATTTTATAAGTGGTCAGAAACTTGTAAATAACTCATGAAAGAATAAAGTTACATTAAAACCAAGCACACCATTGTTTTTCTTGTGAAATTCTCAATACGTTTGATGTGTCATATGACCCTCTTCCCATTGAAAAAAAATAAAGTTGGATCTAAAATGTCTGACTTCAAAAATGGCTGCCATGGTCACCACCCATCCTTGAAAAGTTTTCCCCCTCCCATATACTAATGTGCCACAAACAGGAAGTTAATATCACCAACCATTCCCATTTTATTTAGGTGTATCCATATAAATGGCCCACCCTGTACTGTATTCTGAAATGAGCTTTAAAAAAACTATAAAACAATCACATAGTAAACACATTAAAACATTAGTAATTTTTGACAGTTCACTTTTTTAGATTTCCTCTCCTGGTGGGAGGTTTTAAACCAATTAGACAAAGCTTTCATGTTTAGAAATATTTAATGAGATTTGGGACCCCAAATCCATTGTGACTTGGAAACGAAAGAAATCTGAACAATTAAATAGAATGCACGTTCCAAAATTTATTATTTTCTTTACATACTGTATAGATGTTTAAATTAGTAAGTTAACACTTTGGTAAATGTACCACATTTGTGATTTTTTTTGGTTTTAGAATTTGAGATGATGATAGATCAATAGCTCAATTAATACACTTTTGGGGGAAATTTATCAAGCCCCACACACTAGAATTCTGGCTACAAAAAGTCACATATAAGGGCTTTGCAACTTTATGGGGTCACTTGCGAAAAATGTTGCAAGCTTTTGAGCACTGTGCCTTCCAGATCCACCTACAGATGGGGGGTAAAAAGTAGATCACTTTTGTGTCACATTTATGAAGTGTGACAAAAAAGCTAGACCTCCACGCCAGGTGTACTTTTACTGAAATAGGCACAAGTAACATTGCACTTGCGCCAAATTTATTATTGCGGTACCCCATTTTAATATGTACATTTTTTGCAAGTGAACACAGGAACTCCTATGTAAAAGCTAATTTGTAATACACCTATAATGATAAATTTCCCCCTTTGTGTTTCACTATTTTCAAGAACTCTGCATGTGGTCAGCAAAAAGAAATAAGAATTCAGTGGCTGAAAACCTTGGAAATAGAATTGAAACACAATATAGTAGAAAAATGCTACACTTATACAATGAAGTAACTATTTAAAAAACTGAGACACACATGACTAACGATGCTTAAAACTACTGTAATGATGCCGGGTTGTTATAAAGCTATACCTAAATATTATAAACATAATTTATTCTTAAAGGCTATATTTTTTTATGATTACATTTTTCTTATTTTGGCCTAAAAATAATTTTTTCAATTGGTCTTTATTAAAAATATTGAGCCGGGGGTGGGGTGGGGTGTAGTGGGGGACTAGGGACCCACCTTACTCAGGGGCTCCCCGGGGAATTCACCTGTTCCCCTGTGGGCCAGTCAGAGCCTGTTCTTATCAGTAAGATACAAACTGAGCTGTAATGAGTGTTTAAAAGGTCAGAGAGCAGAGATAAGGAGCACGGAAGAGAGAGAAAATTCAGATCCCTCCATTAGAGTATATCATCGCTGTACAGAATAAAAGGCTCTGTATTTGTAATAAAATGATTTTTACCTCAAAGTAAGTACAATACAATAATAAAAAAAATTGCCTCCAAAGGTGTACGCAGCCTTTAAGTAGCTGATATTGGTGGAGATTTAACCAAACAGGTGTAAAGGAAAATGGCTTAGTTGCCCATAATAACCAATGAAATTCCTCCTTTCCTTTTCCTAAGGAGCTCTGGAAAATGAAAGGTGGAATATGATTGATTGCTATGGGCAACTAAGCCATTTTCCATTAGACCAGTTTTGATATATCTCCTCTATCATGTTAATTATTCGTAGATTAATAAAACTATACTTTGAGATCCAGTCAGCCTGAGCGCCACCACCTAACCTGATTGATGCTAGTAACTCATCCTGTATTTAAAAAAACAAACAAAAAAAAAAACCCCAAACTGGCTTCTAGGAGAACTGCAGCACTTTAATTCCAGGACCATCTGCAGCAGCTCCTTTCTAATATGTCTTGGAACATTACTCTACAAAGCCTGTTACTGAGCTGTCTGCTTAATATAAGGATGTATGGGTCAAGGAAACAGGCAAACAACTCTGATTTGTATTTTTGTCCTGCTTGCGCTGGAAATAGCACTGATAAATTCTAACATAATAAATAATCAGGAAGATTTTTACCCTTTGTGATCAGAAAAGACAATGGCACTTATTTGCATGCTGCTTTCTAAAAGCGTTTTCTTTTCTTACTCTATCCATTATTTCTCTTTTATGGAACAGATTAGATGTTTTATTTTGGTTTCAAAGTATAAAGCTTTTTTTCACATTGTCTATGTCTGTGGAAAAGGTTCCTTATTGTCCTTTGTAGTATATTGTAGCTTTTTCAAGAAATTAAATTTACTCTGAAAATAAATCTTCTAACGCTCTCACGTACATCATACATTCCGGATTTTGGATGCACACTGTTATAAGGTCTTTTCTAATGCACTTCCAGTTTTCAGCGTGAAACAAAATGTTTCCTTTTCTGTTTTCTGACTATTCCTGGCAATCAGATTGGTTATATACATATGGGGAGGGACAGGAAAGACACAGAATGAGACTTTCCAGTAGCCGCACTTTGATAAACCAAGAAAACATAAGAGAAGAATATGATGGAGGCTGGCCAGTTCTAATGTATATGTGTGAATCAGTGCTATGATGAAGGACACATTGTTCTATTAGGGCTTGGTCAGCTGAGATGGTCCCTTTATTGGGACTAAGTAGAGTGGACAACCAGTATACATTGAAATCAGTGGGCTCCTGAAAATGTCAGTGGATGATATGTTGGGGTACATTCAGAACAGAAATCTATGCAACTGAAAGAGTCAATTAAATACATTAGAACTGGGTTGTTTTTGTAGAGTGTGCATGGATTTCTTTAAAGGGGTTGTCTACTTTTATTAAATGGTTATTCAGGTTATATAAAGTTATCTCCTATCCACAGGCTAGGGAATAACTATTGGACCCCCGCCCCATCTAATAGTTAGGGGATAACTTTACATAACCGGAATACTCCTTGTATTGGAATAAGGGCTCATGCACACGACTGTATGTATTTTGCGGTCTGCAAAATACAGATCTGCAAAAAATACAGATGAGGTTCGTGTGCATTCCGTATTTTGTAACAGCTGGCCCCTAATTGTCCGTATTGTGGACAATAGTAGGACATGTTCAATTGTTTTGCGGAACGGACATACGGAAATGGAATGCACACTGAGTAACTAAAATTTCTTTTGCGGGCCCATTGAAAAGATGGAACAGACACGGAAAGAAATTATGTTTGTGTGCATGAGCCCTAACTGGGATATTAGTTGAAGGGCAGGAGTCTGACAGCCTGTATCCCACCTGGTGCCATTGTGGAACAGCTGATGGACAAGGGTTTGACACTCTGCTCCCCAGCCAAGCTAATGCCGAACAGCTGATTGGGGTTGTGCGTGGTGTCGGACCCCCACTGATCAACTAGTGAGGATAGACCATCACTTAATAAAAGGTGGACAACCCCTTTAAGTCCCATTCAGATGCATGGAACAGTCTCATAATTCTGCAGCGAATATGCCACATGTGAACACACACTAATACATTTGTGACTCAGAGACCTACAATATGAAAAGGGACATATTTTCCACATTCTCACTGCTTACTGTGCACAACTACTTAATGTGCAATCTGTTCTGCATAAAATAACTACAATAAATCACTACATTGTCACCAAATTAATTCAAAGAGTCACAGAGTATAAGCCTAATTAAACTACAGGTACACTGTAATGAAGATTATACTATGCACTCATTATATTCTACACGTTAGATGCTTTAGTCTACATATTTTTTCAAAGGACTATTTCATTTGCAATGCAAATTCATGCAATAAAAAGCCCACCTGCCTCTACTACAGCACTATGGGGTCCATCTCAGGCCATGTTTGATAGACTTTTCTCTAATGCTTTTTAGCAGCAGACATTAAGTGCCAACTGTGAGGTTTTCCTATCTGTAGTTCAGCTTAATAACAGAAACAAAAAAATAATACATCGCACAAAGAGGAAAATCAATGTTGTTTTCTCCATAGAAATGAGCTTGGCAGTGCGGTCTGCTGCAGTTTCTAACACCTCATCTGAGAGTATATGATTGATGTCTCACTTAGAAAGATTCTGGCACTAGTGCATTCTCCTAAACTAATGCCAGCGACCACAGCACTTAATGATATGCCAGCACGCTTTCATTCAATAATGATTAATAGTCCCGGACTTCAAATGTTACAAAAAACACTGATTATAAAATAAAAGTAAATCAGATACATGAGGAATAAGTAGATTGATTTCATTGCAACCGACTATTCAAGGTAGAACCTTGTCATACCTCCAGGCCTTGCTTATTTCCTCTGGAGAGAAGCTCACTGATCAACCAAGTGTATTGGTAGTAACATACAGTACAGACCAAAAGTTTGGACACACCTTCTCATTCAAAGAGTTTTCTGTATTTTCATGGCTATGAAAATTGTAGATTCACACTGAAGGCATCAAAACTATGAATTAACACATGTGGAATTATATACTTAACAAAAAAGTGTGAAACAACTGAAAATATGTCTTATATTCTAGGTTCTTCAAAGTAGCCACCTTTTGCTTTGATTACTGCTTTGCACACTCTTGGCATTCTCTTGATGAGCTTCAAGAGGTAGTCACCTGAAAGGGTATTCCAAAAGTCTTGAAGGAGTTCCCAGAGATGCTTAGCACTTGTTGGCCCTTTTGCCTTCACTCTGCGGTCCAGCTCACCCCAAACCATCTCGATTGGGTTCAGGTCTGGTGACTGTGGAGGCCAGGTCATCTGGCATAGCACCCCATCACTCTCCTTCTTGGTCAAATAGCCCTTACACAGCCTGGAGATGTGTTTGGGGTCATTGTCCTGTTGATAAATAAATGATGGTCCAACTAAACACAAACCGGATTGAATAGCATGCCGCTGCAAGATGCTGTGGTAGCCATGCTGGTTCAGTATGCCTTCAATTTTGAATAAATCCCCAACAGTGTCACCAGCAAAGCACCCCCACACCATCACACCTCCTCCTCCATGCTTCACGGTGGGAACCAGGCATGTAGAGTCCATCCGTTCACCTTTTCTGCGTTGCACAAAGACACGGTTGGAACCAAAGATCTCAAATTTGGACTCATCAGACCAAAGCACAGATTTCCACTGGTCTAATGTCCATTCCTTGTGTTCTTTAGCCCAAACAAGTCTCTGTTGCCTGTCCTTAGCAGTGGTTTCCGAGCAGCTATTTTACCATGAAGGCCTGCTGCACACAGTCTCCTCTTAACAGTTGTTGTAGAGATGTGTCTGCTGCTAGAACTCTGTGTGGCATTGACCTGGTGTCACGCGAGGTTGGCGTCGTGCTCCCTCTGCACGACGTCGCCGGACCTCTCCGCCCCCTAGAGACGAGCAATAGGGAATTGAAGTGCTGGTCTTGTCAGCCAGCACTTCATGAGTTAATTCTCTGTTTGGGTTTAGCCATGTGGTGCTGATCACACCACATGGCTACTTTACATATTGTTTGGACAGCTTGCTCCGCCTCAGGTCATGTGATGCTGGCCACATCACATGATCATGGGCGGGCTATTTAAAGATGGCTACTGCCTCACTCAGATGCCTGTGATTAGTCTTCTGAGATCAGTGCTGTGTGTTGGACCTTGCTGTTGGATTATTGGTGTATTGGATTTTGGCTTTGGACTTAGACTACGCTTTTGTGATTCCCCTCGGTATTTGACGTGACCTCCTGTTCTTGACTTGGCTTGCTGACGATTCTGCTGTTGTGTTTGTTTCTGTCTGTGTTCGTCTTTCCCTGTGTTCCCTTCCCTTCCCTGTGCACGTACTCAGCATAGGGACTGTCTCCAAGTTACGGTTTTGTCGCCTAGGGCATCTACTGTAAGTAGGCAGGGAAAGAGGTGGGGTTCAGACAGGGCACACTATCCCTTGTTTCCCTGTCGTGACAGAATCACAGGCCATACCTAATGGAGCCGTTGCGAGTACTCACGGACCAGATGAGTAACATGGCTCAGATGATCCAGGATTTGGCCGAGAGACTCCAACATCAGGAGCAGCTGCGGACTGCACCCGCAGTCGTTCCCTCCATGCCAAACCCCAATATTGAACCCCATGTAAAATTGCCCGATCGGTTTTCTGGGGACCGAAGGACTTTCCGTTCCTTTAAGGAAAGTTGTAAATTATATTTCCGTTTATGCTCACACTCCTCGGGTTCTGAGCAGCAGCGGGTAGGAATAATTATTTCCTTGCTGCAAGGTGATCCGCAGGAGTGGGCTTTCTCATTGCCACCTGACTCCCCTTGTCTATTGTCTGTGGAGGCTTTTTTTCCGGGCCCTAGGTCTTTTATATGAAGAACCTGACTTGGCCGCTGTAGCTGAAACTCAGCTCAGAGACATTCGGCAGGGTAACCGTCCAGTTGAGGATTACTGTGCTGAGTTCAGAAAATGGTGTGTGTCCTCTAAATGGAATGACCCTGCTTTGAGAAGCCAGTTTAGGGTGGGACTGTCTGACCATCTGAAGGATTTACTAGTTAGTTATCCTACTCCTGACACCTTAGAGGCGACTATGACCTTAGTTATCAAACTTGACCGACGGTTTAGGGAGAGACAAAAGGAACGTTCTGTTGCCCCTCAAGTTGCCGTGTTGTCCGAAGTTCCTCTTCAGAGCCCGTCTCCTATCAACGTCCAGGAGGAGCCTATGCAGTTGGGAGTTACTATGAGGGATCAGAGACGCCTGAGAGGGGCCTGTTTTTACTGCGGTGAGATGAACCACTGGCTCCAGCAGTGTCCGAGACTTCTGCTCTCAAAAAGGTCTGTTCCTGGAAGTAAGGTACCCCCTGCGGTGGTAAGAAAGAAAATCTTGTTACCTATTTCCATTTCTTATAACCAACTCAAGAGATCCGGTGAAGCATTTGTGGATTCAGGTTCTGCTGCTAATTTTATTGATTATGATTTTGTGCAATCTGTGGGTGTGCCATAATTCCTTTAAGGGAGGTAATTCAAATTATCGCACTGGATTCCACTCCATTGAATAATGGGAGAGTGGAGTTTTGTACTCCTGAGGTTGTATTAACTGTAGGAATTACCCATACTGAGACTTGCTCCTTCCTTGTATTAAAGGATTTACCTGCCGACCTTGTTTTAGGTCTGCCTTGGTTACAGGACCACAACCCTGTGATCAACTGGTCGGTAGGTGAATTGGAAAAATGGGGAATGAATTGTGACAAATGTTGTAGATCAGTATTGCAGTTGGGAGGTACCACTGAGTCTCTTTCCTTGCCCAAGTATATTGGCGATTTTTCGGACGTGTTTTCCATGTCCGAGACTGAGTTCCTCCCTCCTCACCGGCAATATGATTGCGCCATCGACCTTATTGAGGGATCCAAATATCCCAAAGGTCGCATTTATAATCTCTCTACTCCTGAACGTCAGTCCATGAGGGATTATCTCAAAGAGAGTCTGGCCAAGGGTCACATCCGGCCTTCAGTTTCTCCTATGGGGGCAGGTTTTTTCTTTGTTGGTAAAAAGGATGGAGGATTGAGGCCCTGTATCGATTACAGGGAGCTCAATAAAATCACTGTTAAAAACAGATACCCGTTGCCCCTTATTCCTGACTTGCTGAATCAGGTCCAGGGGGCCTGTTGGTTCACCAAGCTAGATTTGAAGGGGGCATACAACCTAATCAGGATTCGTGAGGGGGACGAATGGAAAACTGCGTTTAATACCCCGGAGGGTCATTATGAGTACTTGGTAATGCCTTTTGGGTTAAGTAACGCTCCGGCAACTTTCCAAAACTTTGTCAATGACATTTTTAGACCATTTATTGGGAAATTTGTAATTGTCTATATTGATGACATCCTGATTTTTTCTGCAGACTGGGAGAGTCACGTATCTCACACTAGGCAAGTGCTGGAGGTGTTGCGTGAAAACAAGTTGTTTGTTAAAGGGGAAAAGTGTACCTTTGGTGTTCAGGAAGTGGCCTTTTTGGGATACATTCTCACCCCTTTTTCTTTCAAAATGGACCCAGTTAAAGTACAGGCCATTGTGGATTGGGTGCGACCTTCCTCTTTGAAGGCGCTCCAGCGATTTCTGGGGTTTGCTAATTTTTATCGTAAATTTGTCAAAAATTTTTCAGTGGTAGCCAAACCCATTACGGATTTGACTCGCAAGGGGGCTGATCTGGTCAATTGGCCCCCTGCAGCAATTGAGGCCTTTGAAAGGTTAAAGCAGTGTTTTATTAATGCTCCTGTGTTGGTCCAGCCTGATCAAAGTAAGCCTTTTGTAGTTGAGGTGGATGTGTCTGAGGATGGTGTGGGGGCTGTACTGTCCCAGGGGTCTTCCACCTTAACTAATCTTATGCCATGCGCCTTCTTCTCCCGCAAGTTCTCTCCTGTCGAGAGGAATTATGATATTGGGAATAGGGAGTTACTTGCAATCAAGTGGGCATTTGAGGAATGGCGTCATTTTTTAGAAGGGGCATTTCACCGCATTACGGTCCTCACGGATCATAAGAATTTAATGTTTCTAGAATCGGCTAAGCGATTGAATCCTAGACAGGCGAGGTGGGCTTTGTTCTTTACTCGTTTTGATTTTTGTGTTACCTTCAGACCTGGGAGCAAGAACGTTAAGGCCGATGCCTTATCCCGAAGTTTCCAGGCGTATCAGCCTCCTGACGTCCCTCCTGAGCCCATCCTGCCAGCTGATATCATCGTGGCCGCTACCTCATCTGACCTCGCTTCTGAAATCTCGGCAGGACAACATCTTGCTCCCATTGGTACCCCCAATGACAAATTGTTTGTGCCGGCTCATTTGCGGTTGCGACTGCTGGGTGAGTGCCATAATTCTGTTTTGTGTGGACATCCTGGCATCAATGCCACCAAGGAGTTGGTCTCTAGGCAGTATTGGTGGCCGTCAATCTCCAGAGATGTTCAGGCTTTTGTAACTGCGTGTAACACTTGTGCCAGGTCCAAGAATTCCAAGACACGACCTATGGGTGAGTTACATCCTTTACCCATACCTAGTAGACCTTGGTCACATCTGTCCATGGACTTTATCACGGACTTGCCGTGCTCTGAGGGTAAAACCGTGATATTTGTGGTGGTTGACAGATTCAGCAAAATGTGTCATTTTATTCCTTTGTGTAAATTACCCTCTGCGAAGGTCTTGGCGTCCGTGTTCATTGATAATATTGTCAAACTACATGGTGTTCCTGAGAATATCGTTTCTGATAGGGGAGTACAGTTTGTGTCTAGGTTCTGGAGGGCGTTCTGTAATAAGATTGGTATCTCTTTGTCCTTTTCATCAGCCTTTCATCCGGAGACCAATGGTCAGACTGAACGTCTTAACCAATCCGTTGAGCAATATCTTAGATGTTATGTTTCTGATAACCAACATGTGTGGGCCAGATTCATGTCTCTGGCTGAATTTGCAATTAATAATCGTGTTAATTCATCCTCTGGGATGTCGCCGTTTTTCTGCAATATGGGTTTTCATCCACGCTTTAGCTCCTTTTCCCCATCTGCGTCGGTTGTCCCAGATGTCAATGATTTTTCTCAAGAACTGTGCACAGTTTGGGCACAGGTTCAGTCGAACCTGGAAAAGGCCCAAGGAGTTCAAAAAGCTAAGGCTGATAGAAAACGTTCTAAGGGTGTGAATTTTAAGGTTGGGGATAAGGTATGGTTATCGACTAAAAATCTCAACATGAGGGTACCATCCTAAAAGTTTGCACCTCGCTTCATTGGTCCTTACAGGATCACCAAGGTGATCAATCCGGTTTCTTTTAGGTTATGTTTACCCGACTCCCTTCGTGTTCATAATGTTTTTCATGTGTCTTTGCTCAAACGTTATGTTGCTCCCGTTGGTCCTGAGGAACAGTCTCCGCCTCCGGTTGAGGTAGCAGGACAAATGGAGCATGAGATTGCCAGAATTGTGGATGTGAGAAGGGTCCGGAATTCCTTCCAGTACCTCGTACATTGGAAGGGGTTCGGTCCTGAGGACAGGTCTTGGGTACCGTTGACCAGGATGCATGCAGACTCGCTCATCCGAAAGTTCCATCTGCAGCATCCCCATAAGCCTGCTCCCGCTGGTAAGGGTCCGGTGGCCCCTCGTGAAGGGGGGGGGTACTGTCACGCGAGGTCGGCGTCGTGCTCCCTCTGCACGACGTCGCCGGACCTCTCCGCCCCCTAGAGACGAGCAATAGGGAATTGAAGTGCTGGTCTTGTCAGCCAGCACTTCATGAGTTAATTCTCTGTTTGGGTTTAGCCATGTGGTGCTGATCACACCACATGGCTACTTTACATATTGTTTGGACAGCTTGCTCCGCCTCAGGTCATGTGATGCTGGCCACATCACATGATCATGGGCGGGCTATTTAAAGATGGCTACTGCCTCACTCAGATGCCTGTGATTAGTCTTCTGAGATCAGTGCTGTGTGTTGGACCTTGCTGTTGGATTATTGGTGTATTGGATTTTGGCTTTGGACTTAGACTACGCTTTTGTGATTCCCCTCGGTATTTGACGTGACCTCCTGTTCTTGACTTGGCTTGCTGACGATTCTGCTGTTGTGTTTGTTTCTGTCTGTGTTCGTCTTTCCCTGTGTTCCCTTCCCTTCCCTGTGCACGTACTCAGCATAGGGACTGTCTCCAAGTTACGGTTTTGTCGCCTAGGGCATCTACTGTAAGTAGGCAGGGAAAGAGGTGGGGTTCAGACAGGGCACACTATCCCTTGTTTCCCTGTCGTGACACCTGGTCTCTAATCTGAGCTGCTGTTAACCTGCGATTTCTGAGGCTGGTGACTCTGATAAACTTATCCTACGCAGCAGAGGTGACTCTTGGTCTTCCTTTCCTGGGGCTGTCCTCATGTGAGCCAGTTTCTTTGTAGCGCTTGATGGTTTTTGCGACTGCACTTGGGGACACTTTCAAAGTTTTCCCAATTTTTCGGACTGACTGACCTTCATTTCTTAAAGTAATGATGGCCACTCGTTTTTTCGTTTACTTAGCTGCTTTTTTCTTGCAATAATACAAATTCTAACAGTCTATTCAGTAGGACTATCAGCTGTGTATCCACCTGACTTCTGCCCAACACAACTCATGGTCCCAACCCCATTTATAATGCAAGAAATCCCACTTATTAAACCTGACAGGGCACATCTGTGAAGTGAAAACCATTTCAGGTGACTACCTCTTGAAGCTCATCAAGAGAATGCCAAGAGTGTGCAAAGCAGTAATCAAAGCAAAAGGTGGCTACTTTGAAGAACCTAGAATATAAGACATATTTACAGTTGTTTCACACTTTTTTGTTAAGTATATAATTCCACATGTGTTAATTCATAGTTTTGATGCCTTCAGTGTGAATCTACAATTTTCATAGTCATGAAAATACAGAAAACTCTTTGAATGAGAAGGTGTGTCCAAACTTTTGGTCTGTACTGTATATGACAGGTTACACTGCCTATGCTCAAGGAAACAGGCAAATGCCAAATAGGGGCAATCTGGATCCTGATTTTGCTTTTTCACACTTTCCATGACAGACAGAACTAATTAAAGAAAATAATGTAACAGAAAAAAAATCAGGGAACATGATGAATGATGGCCAAATTACTCTAGCTATGGTACAACAATAATAAAACATACAGTATAGTGGAGCATTAACAGGAAATTGACTAGGGCTCTGTTCACATTAAAATCATATACCTACCATCCTTTGGAGTTTTAATGACTTTTGCTAGCAAGCATGTACTGCAAACTCCAGCATCTATGCAGCTTTGTTTTTGGTATTATATGGTGTGCTCCACATCCATGCAATGAATATATATTTATGACATAATGCACAATATATCTAAGACCAGGGGTGGACTGGACATAGACCTTTCAGGGAAATTTCCTGGTGGGTCATTGCCCAGTGGACACCTGAGCCCTCCTCACACCCGCTGACTGGGTACATAACAATCTGATGCTTTCAGCATTAATTAATGCTAGGAGCATCAGATACTCATGCCCCTGGCCAAAATCCACAGGTGCCCTCCTGGATTCAACTGTATCACCATCTTTAGGACAGTATTACAGTTGGATACTGCAATGTGGGCAGCAATATAATATTCTGGTGTTTGGTTCTTCTGGGGAAGTACTTTGTGCTGCACTAAGGTATTAACCCTTTCGCGCCCGGAGCTTTTTTCGGTTCTGCATTTTCGTTTTGCGCTCCCTGCCTTCAAACAGCCATAACTCTTTTATTTTTCTGTTCACATAGCTGTATGAGGGCTTGTTTTTTGCGGGACAAGTTGTGCTTTCCAACGCCACCATTTAATATTGCATACGGTGTAGTGGGAAGCGGGAAAGAAATTCCAAACCGGGTGGAATTGCAAAGAAAACGCTATTCCGCTACAGTTCTACGGGTTTCTTATTTACAGCATTCGATGTGCATTAAAACTGATCCATTACTTTCATTCTACTGGTCAGTACGAATCCGGCAATACCTAATATGTATAGTTTTTCCTGCGTTTTCATAGTGATAAAATAATTAGAAAGTTGCCCTTTTTTTTTTTTTTTTTCCTTGTCAAATCTTCACCCCTATAACTTTTTGGTATTTATGTGTAAAGAGCTGTATGGGGGCTCATTTTTTGTGGGACGATCTGACGTTTTTATTGATACCATTCTGGGGTGTGTATGACTTTTTGATCACTTTTTATTTAATTTTTTTTAGAAAAAAAAAGCGACAAAAAACGGCAAATCGCCATTTGGACGCTTTTTTCCGCCACACAATTCGCCGTATTGGAATTTTTTTTTTTATATTTTAAAAGTACAGGCGTTTTCGGTCACGGTGATACCCATAATGTCTATATTTATTGTTATTTAGGTATTTATTTTTTACTTGTACGGAAAGGGGGGTGATTTGAACTTTTACATCTTTTTTATTTTTTATATATTTTTTAACATTTTTTTTAATTTTTTTTTTTACTATTAGAAAGCTCAAATATGGGCTTATATATTGTGGCTTTTTTTTTTTCTTTATGAGCAATTATGGATTTTATAGACTCAGAAATCCATGGATTGCTCATTTCTTATCCTGGCCTGCCATCTAGTGGCCAAAATAAGAATTGCACTTTGAAAACTGTAATCCTCACCAGCGAGGATTACAGTTTTCATATGGTGTACAGACACCCCGATTGGCCACACGGGGTGTCTGTACACCACCCGGAAGCGAATGCTTCCGTGTTGAAACGCAACTAGATGCCGTGATCACGGCATCTAATCAACCAGGAAGACGCCGCCGATGGCGGTAAGTAGCGGCAAGTCTCTGCTGTTAGAGACAGCAAAGACTTGCCGGCCATGACGCCCGCCGCACCCGCGAGCGGGCGCCATGTGCCCGCATCGCCCCAGCGCCGTACATGTACGGCGCTGGGAGCGAAGGGGTTAATGGCCCAGAGTACTTCTGTTGTCCCTGTTTACTTGTGTTGCCCTGTCTTCTGTCAATCATGGGGCCATTTTTAGGTTTGTTTCCAGGGTCACTTTAAGTTCCCAGTCTTCCATTGTCTTGTACATTTATGTTTCCATAAAAATGAAACGCATTCTAAGAACAAGATATATTCTTTAAAAACAATATTATAATATGTAATTGTATTTGCTTGAAGTCTGGCATGTTAAAAATTGATTTCCTCATACACCCTGTTACCTACCACCGATGGGACATCCCTGTTAGGGTAGGTATGATCTAGTAGGGCATGTGTGCATCATTAAGGTAGGATCTCACTCCAATGGGGCTATTCATGTATTAAGTCATAAACTTTGCAGGAAAAGTGATCATCTAACTCTCTCCTTGCAATTTCATCTGATCATTGCAGTGCTCTGATACTAGAGGGTAACCCCTTTAAGTTAATAATTAGACAAAGATTTGTCCCTATAATTTTCTAGTAATCCGATAAGGGCGATAAAATATACTTATTCAAGGGGTTGTAAATTCATCATGAGGATAATAGAATGAGTTAGTGACTTTTTTGCCACTATTTTACAATGTTACCGTGATAAATCTGAAGTGAGACTAATTAACCTAGCTGTCCACAACCACTCTGCTATCCACGTTTCAAAAATGGAGTGAGTGGTGGAAAAATGCAAAGTTGCAAAATGTTTTTACAAGTGAAACCAAAAAGTAAAAAAGCCATGTTTTGTGACTTTTTGAAGCCCAAACTGTGGAGTGCAGGGCTTGAAAAATTTTCAAAATTCTCTGGCCAAGTGATCAGCTGATTATTTTTGGTCAGTGATCTGAAACTCTCAGTAAACCTCAAGTAGAAGTTTCAACGGGCCATAGATTTCTACATACAACATAGGACGCTGTGGGTTAAATGTAATATTAATTACTTGATAATGAATGGTCAGTAGCTGCTTGTCCTGACTTTTAGGCTTCTTTCACATTTATTGTGCGGGTGCCGATCCGCATATTTTGCTGCTAAGATGCGGACCCATTCATTTCTATGGGTCCGCAAAAAATACTGACCGCACACTGTGTGCTGTCCGCATCTGTATGTCCGTTCCGTAGCCCGCAAAAAAAAAAAATAGAACATGTCCTATTCTTGTCCGTTTTGCGGACAAGGATAGGCATTGTTACAATGGATCTGCAAAAAAACCTGATGCCATACGGACATCATCCGTTTTTTTTGCGGATCCGCAATTTGCGGACTGCAAAACACAACGGTCGTGTGAAAGGAGCCTTAGCTGCATCCTGGGTGTCACAGAAACAAACCTATGTAATCAGCTCATTAATGAAGAAAGCACTGAACAGAGTTGTTGGACATTAACGTGTGTGTGGTCATTTGGTTAGTTACTAACAACTAAAACTCCATCCAATCCATCCAACTTGGACATCTCTGCAAATCAAAGTAATCATTAATAAAACCTTAAGGGCCCTTTCACACGACCGTATGCCCTCCGAGACATACGGACTGTGAGCGGGCCATATGTCCCAGAGCAGCATCGATCATGCGCAAGGGAGCGCACAGCATCATTGATTACAATGATGCTGTTCACGTCGGGCCGGCCACGGGACTATTGTCCCGCACTCATATAATTTTATGAGTGTGAGACAATAGCCCCGCGGGCAGCCCGGCGTGCACAGCATCATTGTAATCGATGATGCTGTGCACTCCCGTGCACACGATCGATGCCGCTCCGGGACATATGGCCCGCTCACAGACCAGATGTCTCGGAGGGCATATGATTGTGTGAACGGACTCTAAATAGTACACCAAAGCAAAAATAGCCTCCATAGCACATAGAATTATAGATTAGTAGATAGGCATCACTAATTTTAGAGACCAAGTTAGTACAGTGGTCCCTTAAGATACAATATTAATTGGTTCCAGTACGACCATTGTATGTTGAAACCATTGTAAGTTGAGTAATCGGTTCTAATGCCCCAAAATGTCATCCAAGATAAGAGAAAATGAAGATTTAAGAAACATAAGCAGATAACTAAGAGAGATAAGACAAGTCCTTACATATAACAGTCAGGAATAGCTGCTAACTAGCAACTAATACAACTACTTTACCAGAGAAGGGGCCTTGTTGGTTAGATCTGTCTAGAGTCTGAGACATTGTATGTTGAGTCTAGTTTCAACTTACGATGGGTCAGAAAAGACCATTGTATCCTGAAAATATTGTATCCTGAGGGATCACTGTAATAGTTTATATATATATATATCAATATGCTGTTTTTCATTACAGAATTTCTATGCCGTTTTAAAATGAAACATAATTCAAATATTGCATCAAAATGAACGCTGACATATTTAAAAAATTTTTTTTTCTGTGCAGCTGCAGGCTATTTTTTTGTGCAGAAATAATTGTACTTACGCCTACTTTCATAGATGGCTCTTGATTTCTCATAGAGTTCGTAAGGGTCAGGTTTTCTTGGATCAAAGGCATCTGTAGAATCAGGAAATGAACTTCTATGTAGCGTTGGAGGGTAGGGGAGATTTGGTGGTAGTGATGGTGCTGATAAGCTTGTTTGGGGGCTTCCTTGATTATCCCACCGTTCCATCATCTGCAATACAAGAATATTTCATTAATTAATTTATTTTTTATAAATTAGCATTTGTGCTATGTTCTATGTGCATCCCTAAGAGATCTAGAATAACAAAGCAATAAAAAGTAACTCACAGGCTTGGAACTTTTCCATGGAGAGAAGAAACCTAAAAAGAATGAGAGTGACAATGTTAGTTACAGGAATTAATATAATCACTTTTAATTACAGTTAATGCATATACAATTTTACTTGTCAATAATTTTTATTGATGCAGTAGAAGTACAAAACAATATAGCATCGCAGTGACATAACTTTATCAGCAGTAGAATTTGCAGATGATTATTTAAGCAATAATGTATATAATTGAATTTGTTTAATCACAGGGGGAAAGAAAGAGAAAAACTATTGACTTTCCCCTTCGGATATGGATAGGAAGAGAGACATCAAATACTTGTGGAAGTAACAGAATATGTATACAATTTTAATACTGTACTGGAGTAAAAAAAAAAAGTCAGTTAAAAGTCATAAAATTTAAAGTGTCTGGAGAAAATTCTGCTAAACCCTGAAACACTTCAAGGACTTGTACTCTTCACTAGAGTCCTCCCAGGACCTTTTACACAGTAATGTTTAGCAGTTCTTTAGACCTGGGGTGAGACAATTAGAAATAAATGTAACTGATTGAATGAAAGATGGGAACTGGTAGCAAGGTCCAGTCCAGTGGACTAATGAACAAAACAGCATCTTCATCAAGAAGTCTTTATAGAAAAATATTTGTACGGACGAGGATTCAGAATGTTAGAAAGCTTTATTTTTTTAGGAGTTACACTTTAATTCAATTTTTCTTAAGATTCCATTCACGCAACCGTATTTTGCTCTGCATCCAATCCACATTTTTTTGCGGATAGGATGCGACGCAGTGATTTCAATGGGGCCGCAAAAAGTGAGGACAGCCCACCATGTGCTGTCAGAATCCATATGTTCATTCCGCAGCCCCGCAAAAATGTCCTATTCTTGTCCATTTTGTCCAGAATAGGAATTACAATGGGTTCATAAAAAAAGTGGATGTCAAAAGGATGCCATCAGTATTTTTTGAGGATCCGCGTTATGTGAACCATAAAACACATACAGTTGTGTGAATACAACCTTATCTTAATTCTTCTTTTTCAGAATATGAGAAAAAGCTGCATGATTTAAAAAAACATGCTGCTCTATCCAAAACTGCATGTTAAATGGGCTATTGTTTCCCATAGATGCAGTAAAATATTTCCTAGCACTGCCATAGCAAACACCCAGTACAAAAATGTACAAAATTCATGTGATTGGAGTTAAAATATATAAATACAGTCTATAGGCTCATGCACAATTCACAATGCCAGAATCCACATTACACAAGTCCATGGTACCATATTGCCTCTGACTCCACAGGTGGCATATTCCATCAAATGGTGGTTTGCTGTTAGCGGAGAAATATTATAATAACGCAGTATCATATGAAAGCACCATATGGCGGCACAAGTAGTGAGTATAGTTTTGTAGTGCAGAGCACGAGTCCTCAGGCTGCATTCATTACTATAGCTATATATACTGAATGACTTTAAGCAGGGAACAATTCCAAAAGCCTTTTTTTGTGAAAGGCCCTTCTCATTATACAAGAGAGGACCTGACCTTGCTTTAGCTGTAAATATTTGGCTATTTTGCAGCTGTGTAAAATGATAAAAAAAGAACTAATTGGTGAAGTTATCAGTCTTTTTGCATCAGAATTCTGGTGAAAAAGGGAAAGAAACATTTTGTGACTTCATGTGATTTTACAGCATTCTCAGCCCTGTAGAAAAGATGGTACCGTTAGCTGTTAATTAAGTGCACACCAGATTTATCATTTGTAACAGTTGCAAAAAAATTACGTTACAAAATAAAACCTATATAGCTGGATCCTACACTCCTACGTCTTTCCATCTGTTCCCTCCTACAGTGGTGCTTAAAAGTTTGTGAACCCTTCAGTATTTCCTATATTTCTCCATAAATTTAAATTAAAATTTAATCAGATTTTCAGACATATCCTAAAAGTACATAAAGATAATCAAACAAGGGAGTCAAAAATATTAGACTTAGGGCTCACTCACATGCTCATGCAGCCCGCATCACGGATCGCGGACCCATTCACTTCAATGGGTCCGCAATCCGGGAGATGCAGAGTGGAGGCACGGATCGGAACACCACGGAAACACTACGCTGTGCCTCCGCACTGCAAAAAAGTAGTGCAAGCACTACAAATGAATGGGTCCGCAATCCGCCTATGGCGGCCAAACAGACCGCAAATTATGGTCCACAGCACGGGCACTGACTGCACATGCTCGTGTGCATGAGCCTTTAGTCATTTATTGATTGAGGAAAATGATCCGATATCACATGTCTGTGAGTGGCAAAAGTATGTGAACCTTTAGGATTAGTAGATACAGTAATTTGAAGGTGAAATTAGAGTCAGGTTGTCATGTTCTAAGGTCAGTAGAACCCCTGAGCATTTCACAAACTACTAAACTCCAGTGTTCGCAGAAAACACACAAACAACAAAAAGCCAGAACAAATACCAACCAAAAACAACTGGCATAATCCTCAATAAACAAGTAGGAAACAGTGGCAGATGTAAAACCACTGGGCCAAGTGACCAGTTTGACTTAGGGTAAACCCTAAGGACATTATTCTGGTGCTCCCCTGGTTTTCACATACTTTTGCCACTCACAGACATGTGATATTGGATCATTTTCCTCAATTAATTGGCAAGTCTAATATTTTTGACTAACTTGGTTCTCTTTATCTCTCTTTTAGGATTTGTGTGAAAATCTGATGTAGTTTTAGAATATACAGTACAGACCAAAAGTTTGGACACACCTTCTCATTCAAAGAGTTTTCTGTATTTTCATGACTATGTCTTATATTCTAGGTTCTTCAAAGTAGCCACCTTTTGCTTTGATTACTGCTTTGCACACTCTTGGCATTCTCTTGATGAGCTTTAAGAGGTAGTCACCTGAAATGGTTTTCACTTCACAGGTGTGCCCTGTCAGGTTTAATAAGTGGGATTTCTTGCCTTATAAATGGGGTTGGGACCATGAGTTGTGTTGGGCAGAAGTCAGGTGGATACACAGCTGATAGTCCTACTGAATAGACTGTTAGAATTTGTATTATGGCAAGAAAAAAGCAGCTAAGTAAAGAAAAACAAGTGGCCATCATTACTTTAAGAAATGAAGGTCAGTCAGTCCGAAAAATTGTGTAAACTTTGAAAGTGTCCCCAAGTGCAGTCGCAAAAACCATCAAGCGCTACAAAGAAACTGGCTCACATGAGGACCACCCCAGGAAAGGAAGACCAAGAGTCACCTCTGCTGTGGAGGATAAGTTCATCAGAGTCACCAGCCTCAGAAAACGCAGGTTAACAGCAGCTCAGATTAGAGACCAGGTCTCTTGTTTTAGAGACCATCTCTACAATAACTGTTAACAGGAGACTGTGTGCAGCAGGCCTTAATGGTAAAATAGCTGCTAGGAAACCACTGCTAAGGACAGGCAACAAGCAGAAGAGACGTGTTTGGGATAAAAAAACACAAGGAATGGACATTAGACCAGTGGAAATCTGTGCTTTGGTCTGATGAGTCCAAATTTGAGATCTTTGGTTCCAACCACCGTGTCTTTGTGCGACGCAGAAAAGTTGAACGAATGGACTCTACATGCCTGGTTCCCACCGTGAAGCTTGGAGGAGGAGGTGTGACGGTGTGGGGGTACTTTGCTGGTGACACTGTTGGGGATTTATTCAAAAGTGAAGGCATACTGAACCAGCATGGCTACCACAGCATCTTGCAGCGGCATGCTATTCCATCCGGTTTGCGTTTAGTTGGACCATCATTTATTTATCAACAGGACAATGACGCCAAACACACCTCCAGGCTGTGTAAGGGCTATTTGACCAAGAAGGAGAGTGATGGGGTGCTACGCCAGATGACCTGGCCTCCACAGTCACCAGACCTGAACCCAATCGAGATGGTTTGGGGTGAGCTGGACCGCAAACCACCTCTTGAAGCTCATCAAGAGAATGCCAAGAGTGTACAAAGCAGTAATCAAAGCAAAAGGTGGCTACACTGAAGAACCTAGAATATAAGACATATTTTCAGTTGTTTCACACTTTTTTGTTAAGTATATAATTCCACATGTGTTAATTCATAGTTTTGATGCCTTCAGTGTGAAGCTACAATTTTCACAGTCATGAAAATACAGAAAACTCTTTGAATGAGGTGTGTCTAAACTTTTGGTCTGTACTGTATTTATGCAGAAATACAGAAAATTCTGAAGGGTTCACAAACTTTCAAGCACCATTGTATTTCATAGCATAAATTCAATCAGTTAGCAAAAAGTGGATGGAAATGGAAGGGAGCGCTGTAAGAGCAAGCTACACAGGGTTTATTTGTGGTATGTTAACATATAGATGCATATGTCTGCATAGGAGCTGTAGACACAAAACAGAAGGACATTTTTAATCGTCTCCTTGCAAAGTTGCTTCATTTCTCATTTTGCATGTATTAAAACAATAAGGCTATATTCACACAGCTGTCACATCGCCGTTTTCAGAACAATTGAAGTCTAACAGACCATGAATACTGGCCATCAAAAAATAGGACAGCCTCCTCAAGGGGGCCTTTTTGAAGCCATTTTTTAAGAAATAGCTGTGCCTTAAGCAATTCTGGTTGTGAAGGGGTACATATTCTTTGAGACTAATTTCACACAGGTGATGTTTCCATCTGGATGTGGCCCGTTTTTACAACTGACAGCATCTGGACTGAACACTGACCCAATCATTTCAAAGGGTATGGGCATGTACTATCTTCATCCATTTTTCAGACAGTAAAGGTTCATTCAAGTCAATGGGTCAGTGAAAAAAACTGACAGCACAAGGACATTATCCGTGTGCGGTCCGTTTTCACTGATGTTTACTGGGAGACGCTGTGTATTATTGTATTTTTTTTTTTTTTTTTTTTTTACAAATGTGGATTATTGGTGACATTGAGTTACAGTCTAGATGGAAACAAATGAAAGATTGAACACAACAAAACTGATTCAACTGACATGCAAATGTATCCATTATTCATTGAACAGACCGTGACATGTTCCATATTGCTCATGTGAAAGAGGTCTAAAGAAAAGTTTTCTTACATCTAGGTGTCTGCAGTAATGTACAGTCTACAGATGTTGCAGGGTGGTCACCACAGCAGAGAAAAAAAAAGGAAAAAAACAATATACAGACTGCCTGATATAAGAAAGATATGTAAACAGAATTTGAAATGAATGTATATTAGAAATGTGTATGATTTCCTATTATATAAATAATAAAAAATAAACGCTGGAATACACCTTAATGATAAAAAAACATGAAAAATCACAACTGAAACAATGAACATCAATGGTGAGCCTACACTTTAGATTTCTGCAGCTTTATTAGCAGCATTGAAAGCATTTTATATTAGCTAGTTACAAACTCCAGCTGGTAACACCACTTTCTGTTTCCTACAGATTTCAGTATAAAACAAACAATTGAGACATAGAAATTGAGTTTGGCTACTTGAGACCTCTGGGTCAGATTAACACTCAACCTCTCTGCCTCTACTACTGAACTGCTGACAGAAATGAAGGTAAGAAATATTGCATGACCTTTAAAGTGCTTATACTGGCTCTTTCTGCTTCATGTTAAGGTCACAGGCAGTTTTGATTTGACCCTCAACATCTGTCTTTGCCATTAGTTCACTTTAGTCTTATGCTGAATTATACCTTTAAGACACTACATTTGTGTCCAAGGACAGAAATTGCTGCATATTACATGCCCCTGACTTCTCTTCTCATTTACAAAGTCAGGGTTGGTGGGAAAGAACTAATAAAAAGATGCAGTGTGACATTTGGATATACAGTAGTTTTCTCAAAAGTATAATAATTCTGCCAGATTTGATAAATAGCAGGATGCGGCGCAACATTTTCTCATTTTATGTGCTTCTGGAAAGCAAAGATAACCCAATATAGCAGAGAAAATGAATAAAATGTCACTTTGTGGAGCCGAACAAACAAAATGCTAACTGCACAAAATGCAACAAGATCAATGTAGATTAATGCACAACTTCCATAAACTTTAGATAGTTAAATCAAAAAACTTCAGTGTAGCCCCCACCAAATTAGAAGTGCCACCTTAAATTTAATAACTGGAGGCCATCAATGACTTTCAAAGCCACAGTGAGTAATTGTTCCCCATTGTTCATAATTGCTTTCATTTTGAGATACCAGCAGGTGTTTGTACAGTAAATGAAAAATTATAAAAGAGGTGAAGAAAACACTGAAAAGGGCTAAAAAAAATATCAATCTAATTTCTAAGGAATTGATAACCCAGTGTAAAGTTTAAAAATGAGAGAGCTGACAAATACCAGATAGTGAAGGGGCTTGAATATGACCAGATGAACTCCCTGACTGGTCCCTGACCGGTCACCACATGCACGATTGCTGAATGGCCTAACAGCTGATCACAGGAATGCTAACCTAATAAGGCAACCTCTGCACGTGGTAAGCAATCCGTAGAATCATATAGCTCTGGTCTGCCTGCACAGGAATGGCCCCACAGGCAAATGCAGTGGTGCTGGTGATCCTCCTCCCCACCTGGCAGGGACAGGAAGACATTGAGGAGGAGCTGGAGAGGGGTCACATTTATTTTTTCCGGTCCCTACCTGGTTGGTGGAGGGTCATATCTGAGTAATGCAGTTGTGGAGGACAAAAGGAAAAATAAACTTACTGAAGAAAGTTTAAATTTCTTAATGTTTACAATCTAGAGGCAGGGAATAGGAGTTATAGCTTGCTAGAAGATAAAACTGACATCCCTTACTCAGATATATTACATAGAAAATATATTACAAAGTTTTATATATGCACTGCTGATTAATGCAGAAAAAGGTTAGAGATAGGTATGCTTTAAAGATCAGAAATTCAGAAACCAGCCGTTATGACAAATATACAATTATAGTGGACATCCAGAGAGGGGCAAGTACTTTTTCCTCAGAACTATATGCAGTCTGCAAAAGGATAAAACAAAAAAAAAAAAACATCCCAATAGATAAGTATTCTAGCAAGACCTAATTAGGAGGGAATGGATAAGACTTACTGAATCATCATACTAAGTCATCAAATCTCATTAAACATACCCTGAAGAACTATATGCATTTAAATAGAAATTCATCATCACAACTTTCTGGGCTCATGATTTCTCAGGAACCATATTCATTTCTCCAGAGGGCAATACGATAAGAGACCTAATATGCACATTTGAATAGCAAATCCTGACACTTGATTTGCAGTAATACCATATGCCAAGTATACCCTTCCTGAATTTCAAAATACTCTATAACAGCATGGCTGTGAATCAAAATGTGACCTCAGATCTTGCCATTTAACGTGCATCTAGATACACAAATGTGGCGAAGTTTGGCTAGGAGCCTCTGATTCAGATACTGCAGGGTAAAATATAACAGTATATTGAGGGCTATTTTGTTCAGTAGAATGATGGACATCAGAAAAAGAAAGCTTGTGCAATTGGCGCCCATCATATGGTAGATCTAGTGCTAAAAAGTTTTCTGTTCCTAAAACAGAATTGGAGAACAATGGAACAGAAATACACCAGAGATGTGAACCTAGCCTTGCCCTGATACATGGGATAGTTTTTCCTTAACATTAGGTAAAAAAAAGCTACTCAACATTTAGCAATTCTGTCCAAAACTTAAAGCTTGTTCTCCCATGTAGCAGAACCCTGAAGTCTACATAGTTTAGGTCCTTAAACAACACGGGGCCAGAAAGTAAATCAAAACATAAAAATGCTTGGATACTTTTGGGAAAAGTACAAACACGCACAGATATTTAGGGAATGAAGCCTGTTTTTGGAAAAATTATACAAGAAACTAGATCAGATATAACTCAGGCAGCAGCTGCCATTATGTAAAGGGAGCTGGATTTTTCCATAAATAAATTTGAGTTGTCAGAATATATAATTTGGAATAAAAGATGTTATGCATGGTGCAGTATGTGGTATTTGCCACTAAAATGCACTGGATTATATTTATCAATGCAAAGACAGCAATTTTCTGTTTCAGATTTTTTTGGTTTCAAGTCACACTCTGTGCAGCCTATTCACTTACTAGTTACTTTTCCTCATACAAAATAGTCAGTGGGCTATGACCTGGCACAGCTTAATAGTGCTACACAAAAATTTCATTCATTCATTTCTTGATGTACTGCTCAGCAGCATCATCTATTGTAGTGCACACACCAATTTTAAAATGTGTGCACTGCTTTCAGACCACCTATAGTGGCAGAATAATAAACTGTATTTGAACAGCAAAAGAAGTACCAAGATTTATCCTGTGAATGCATATTAGTCTGAATCTAAGCCAAAAGAGTGATCTGTATCATTTTTTACTTTGGCAAGTGAACCCTTGAATACTTTTTTCCAGTGAGTTGGGGAGGTTTGGCATTTTATATAAAATGTATTGCATTTTTATGTAGTTCTTTACTTTGTGAAGAGAAAATAATGTATAAGTGTATAACTCATGCTAAAATGAAATTGCTTAAAGAGCAAAAAGCAATACCATACATTAAACTTTTTTCACAATGAAATTCAATAGTAAATATAACTCTATACCATATAGTTAATACATAGATTTTGCATTCACTTTGCATTAAAACATCGCTGTCGAAAACATTGTGTTTAAGAAACCTTAGCTACACAGGATATCATGGCGTTGGACATCCCTTCTTAATATTAAATTTCTAGCTTTACCTTACAAGTCTACAATTTTACATCTTTAAAGAGGACTCATCACCTCTTCTGACCTGCCTGTTTTCGTAATTGCTTACACTCACCGGCCACTTTATTAGGTACACCATGCTAGTAACGGGTTGGACCCCCTTTTGCCTTCAGAACTGCCTCAATTCTTCGTGGCATAGATTCAACAAGGTGCTGGAAGCATTCCTCAGAGATTTGGGTCCATATTGACATGATGGCATCACACAGTTGCCGCAGATTTGTCGGCTGCACATCCATGATGCGAATCTCCCGTTCCACCACATCCCAAAGATGCTCTATTGGATTGAGATCTGGTGACTGTGGAGGCCATTTGAGTACAGTGAACTCATTGTCATGTTCAAGAAACCAGTCTGAGATGATTCCAGCTTTATGACATGGCGCATTATCCTGCTGAAAGTAGCCATCAGATGTTGGGTACATTGTGGTCATAAAGGGATGGACATGGTCAGCAACAATACTCAGGTAGGCTGTGGCGTTGCAACGATGCTCAATTGGTACCAAGGGGCCCAAAGAGTGCCAAGAAAATATTCCCCACACCATGACACCACCACCACCAGCTTGAACCGTTGATACAAGGCAGGATGGATCCATGCTTTCATGTTGTTGACGCCAAATTCTGAACCCTACCATCCGAATGTCGCAGCAGAAATCGAGACTCATCAGACCAGGCAACGTTTTTCCAATCTTCTACTGTCCAATTTCGATGAGCTTGTGCAAATTGTAGCCTCAGTTTTCCTGTTCTTAGCTGAAAGGAGTGGCACCCGGTGTGGGTCTTCTGCTGCTGTAGCCCATCTGCCTCAAAGTTCGACGTACTGTGCGTTCAGAGATGCTCTTCTGCCTACCTTGGTTGTTAACGGGTGGCAATTTGAGTCACTGTTGCCTTTCTATCAGCTCGAACCAGTCTGCCCATTCTCCTCTTGACCTCTGGCATCAACAAGGCATTTCCGCCCACAGAACTGCCGCTCACTGGATGTTTTTTCTTTTTCGGACCATTCTCTGTAAACCCTAGAGATGGTTGTGCGTGAAAATCCCAGTAGATCAGCAGTTTCTGAAATACTCAGACCAGCCCTTCTGGCACCAACAACCATGCCACGTTCAAAGGCACTCAAATCACCTTTCTTCCCCATACTGATGCTCGGTTTGAACTGCAGGAGATTGTCTTGACCATGTCTACATGCCTAAATGCACTGAGTTGCCGTCATGTGATTGGCTGATTAGAAATTAAGTGTTAACGAGCAGTTGGACAGGTGTACCTAATAAAGTGGCCGGTGAGTGTACATTCCCCATATAATAACAATTCTCGAGCATCTGTTCTTATGACTTTATGTTTGGCCATTTCTTTATTATTCTCATTAGAAGTGCAGTACACCAGATTCAGAGGTATCTGTAAAGTTTGGTTCATTATGTAATGTTATGTCATGTTTACACTGTACACCAACAGGTGATGTAAGGTTAGCATAGTGATGGGGCCAACCACCCTATATCTTCCCTCTTGGTAGGAGTGGGATGGTCCTACTACCTGCCAGGAGAGGGGAGGGTTAGCAAGGATAGTGAGGAGTAAGGAATCACATCCTATTGCTCTAGATCCAAGGGCCTTAGGGATCAGAAATCCAGCTCATCTGTGAGACCACTAATCCAGAGAGACTTCAAAAGATAAAACTACAGATATTCTGCTAAGCTTAAGCATTACATTCAGAATAGCTACCACAGCTATAGAGACCCCGCAGGTGAGGGACTATGGCTCTGACACCCATCACCTTAGACCACATCCAGGCCAGGCCAACTAAAAAAAGCCTACATTACACAGTGGATGCATACAGCCACAAGTGCCAGCTTTCAGCTCTTAGCCAGAAGCTCAGGGGAGGCACTTTGCCAGTCATCATACCTTACCATCTGGGAAGAGAAATTGTACTGTGTACAAGCTACTGCTGGATGTATTATAATATCTATTTTGCACTTGTAAAAAAAGACTTTTATTCTTCTACTTCTGGCCTGATTTCTTTTCCCACCTTTTCACTGTACCAATCTTTAGGGAGCAATGACCTAAGGGAGTACACTGTGACATCTCATCTCATCAGAGCCTACTCCCATCCTCTGCATAGGCTCCTCAGGGGCTCACTGCAGAAAAATATTATGTTGTGGGTGTGTCCCTGCACAGTCTCACACTATCCAATCATTGCTACTCAAGTCAGGATGAATTTAATTAAGCAGCAAAAAAAATAAAAAATAAAAAAATCAGTTTTACAGGCCAGGGCAGCGCTAAACCCAACCCATTAATGCCGGTGACATCACTGGGCTCATTGCTAGGTGGGGAAGCCTCCGCCTTGTTTTCCCTATGGAAAGCCCAGTATGTCACCAGAACTCTAGAAAATGCCTTTGCCCTGACGATACAGCCCAGGGCAAGGGAGAGCATCTGAGCATGAAATAATCCTATTCTAATTTCAGAGGGGCTGAGTAGGGGAAGAAGGGGATATGTCTTAAGTTCAGCTCTGAACCCGGACAACCCCTTTAATATGTCCCCTATGAGGTCATTAAAGGAATGCTTTAAAATGCCCACTAGCAACCTGTTCTGGAATGTAAATAGGAAGGGTTGCTTCTAGTTGCCAAGCTGCTTGAGGAGTTGGGGGGGGGGGGATGGTTGCATTCTGTAGAGTACAGTGGTGGGGGACTGTCAGGGTGTCTGACAGTATATTTCACGCACAATCTGTCCATTGCTATCTATTATAGGCAGCGGCATAACTAGGAGACGATGTATAGTGTAGTGAAGAGGAAGCAGTGCTTGCATGGCGGGCCGCCTCCTCTTCAAACAGCTCACAAGCGGGAGTGCCAGGGGTGTTGTTTGCCTTATGCACCTTGTGTATTTTAAAACACTGAAGGCTGCCCAGACTTTAGTGTTAAAGGGAATGTGTCACTGAAAGTTTTTTCTGCTAGTTAAAACCAGATAGCAACACACATCTTTTTTTTTCTAATCTGTTTTTATTTTCTGATTGCAGATTTTTATTCAATTTCCTAAACATGAATGTAGGGGCTACCATCTTGCCTGAGCTGTTCTTAACACCATTTAGAGATGTGCTCTATAGGAGCCACATGGGCCATAGGCACAATGGACAGGAAGGACCTTACTGACTTATGGGAGAGTTTTCTAGACATGCTGTGTGACCTGTGCAGAGGTGATTGTACAAGGAAAGAATAGATAAGCTGTGATATCACCTATTGTGAATGGTGATACATTATTCTAATCCTGCCTGTAATGATAAGCAGATAATTGCAGTAAAGTAATCTGTACAGACAAGAAATTGGTACCTATTATTAGACCGGTGCGAAAAGTTCAGGTTATTATGGTTTTTGTTTAAATTTAGATATTGACATGGAAAATTTAAATTACCAAACATTCTTTAAAATGTGTAACATACAACTTTGAATAGGTCATTTTCCAACCATACATTCCCTTTTAACCTGACAGCTCTGTCTGTAGCCCTACTCTGCTCTCCTGAAAGCAAATCTAAACTGACATCTTTTTAGCCAAATAAAAGAAACTTAAATCAAAAAGAGGTATCAGCTTTATGAGCATCCAGAAGAGCAGAGAGAGGACTACAGAGTACGCTTTTGGAGAAATGCCTACATGGATTTCACACTGAGTGGGACTGAGCAGCCTGCAATGAATGAGAATAGGCATACAGGCTGCAAAAGACAAATGAAGCAAAATATGTAATAAAAAAACTATTGCAATGTTTTTATACCATAATACAGCCAATTCAATACACATCACCGCAGCTATGTCCTTTGCCTTTAAGTCTGAAAAGTTGGTTTAATAGTACAATGATATGTTGATGATAGTAACACATTAATGTCATTTTTTGAATTCATTAAAGTAGCATTTGAATTATCTGTTGTAATTCTGACCCATTTTCAGAGAAGCAAGTGTGCCTTAGAATTAATTATTCTGCTAAAAGTTATCCTAACAGCTGGGAACCAAAGCAAATGACTGTCTGTTCATTTTTGCTTCATTTCCATGGAAATGTGTTTAGTTTTTACTTACTGCCATCTGTATGGCAGAACTGTCAATACGTTTCTTTTTCCACAGGACTGTTAGACAAATCCGAAAGTCTTCTTGGATTACACACAGCAGGATTTTATTATTGTGTGTGTTAATGCTCCTCAGGCTTACATTATTTCATAGGTTAGCTTGAGTATACAGAAAAAGAAACAATTTTCTATAGTCAGCACCGCTCTTGACCATAGGCTGGTTCTGACATTGCAGCTTAATTGGGGTTGACGTAGACAAGTGTTTTGCTGTTTCTTGTGCTTGCTTCCTTGGCTATTCATGGCTGCGTGCTGAGAACTATACACGGGTCATAGGAAGTATAAGATTTGTCTTCTACTATCTACGTGTAGTCTAACAAAGCCAATAGTAGTACTCTTGGGAACGTGCCCCGGCTCGTTTTTTCTTCTGGCTTGTGGAGTCTCAGGACCTGGATCTCAGTGATCTCAATTTCTGACATGTTCTTTGCCATACCAAAATATGTTTAAATGGTTGTAACACTTAAGATGTTTTCTATTGATGACCTATCCTCAGGATATCCACAGCCCAATTTAATGAATTTTGACTATGCAATGGATAGTCCAATAGAGCGGGAACTATTCTTGAGGGTGCTGGGCATCGGGCCCCTACCGATCAGCTGTATGAGAAGATGATGCACACACTGTGCACATGCCGTCTCTCTTCCTGTCCACTTCTGCTGTCCCATAGACATACAGTGGACAGCAGGAAGAGAGATGGAAGACGGCATGTGCACACTGCGCGCGCCGTCTACTCATACAGCTGATCGTTGGGGGTGCCAGGTGTCGGATCTCTTCTGATCTGATATTGATGACCTATCCTCAGGAAAGGTCATCAATAGAAAAAGCCTGGACAACCCCTTTAATGAGATGGCTCCATATGCCCCCTGAAAAGAATAGCTGCCACTCCTAGACTACCTTTTGCATGGTCAAAATTCATTAAATTGTGCTATGCTAGGGTGCCTGTAGACATTGCAGCCAAGTAGAGGTAACTGTGCATGCATTACCAATGTGCTGGACATGTATTTGCTACTTGAAGCCATGGGAAGTACAGGTCCAGTATAGCACATAGCTGTAATGCTTGTGTGGCTACTTCGGCTCAGCCTCAATAGGTGTGCGCACCCGCCACAGTGGAAAACAGGTTCTCTTAGTGATAACAGTTGATTAGAGAATAATTAGAAAAACTGTAGTTATAGACTAACTGCCAGAACAGCTTTTTTTTTTTTCTAAAAAATGGTTTGTTCAATTAAGCCTACCCCTTTAAACTGGTTGTACAAAGAACTGTCACTGGGCAGGAACATGAACATATTCTGGTGCAGCCTTGTAAATTCATTGCATAATAAATTAGGAAGCTTCAAGGACTCATTAATGAATAATGGGAAATTCGTTCCTTTTCACGGCTGCTTCCTTTAGCAAACAATTATTACCAGCAGCCACATTACAAAGCAGCAGATATATTGTCACTACACTGCATACCTCAGGATAAGATTAATCATGAACGTGTTTCTAGTTTATGTTACATTCAACTTATATAGAGGACCTGTCACCTCTCAGGTTGTTTCTAGTAACTAGTTATATTTCCCCATGCAATAACTATTCTGGAGCATCTTTTTATAGAACTCTACATGGTTCTGTTCCTCAGTTATTGATACTACAAATGTATTAATGAATCTGCAACTGGGTGTTACCAGTAAGAGGGGTGTCCCTGCCCAGTCTGACACTGACAGCATTCATAGGTAGACTGGGTAGGGAGACTGGTCACTTCCAGTTGCAGATTCAAGTATCAATAACTGAGGAACGGAACAGAGTTATATGAAAAAATACTCCAAAATAGTTATTTCATGGGGAGTAAAATAATTTAGAAAAACACATATGACAGGAGAGGTGACAGATCCTCTTTATAGAGAATCATTCACCAGTTTGATGCTGGCCTCTCACAAATGATTGATAGCTTTCTTCCAGAAGAAAGTGAACCCTCAGGAGCAGGAGATTCTAGTGCCGAAGGTGCTGAATAGTGATTTTAAGATAATGACTGGGTGAATACAATAAGTGATCCAGCATCCCTCAGATAGGGCAGCATAAACTGCAGGGGTGTAGCTATAGGGGGTGCAGAGGTAGCAGTCGCTACTGGGCCCAGGAGCCTGAGGGGGCCCAAAGACCCTTTTGCCACATAAGAAGACACTGGTATTATAGAAAGTGCATGCTGGATGCACAATGGTTTGGGTCCCCAGTTGGTACACTTAACTGCTCATTAGCATATGGACTACAAGTACTTAATCTTCAGAATGAATCAACAGATCACTAAGTGAAAGCTATCATTTCATTCACCTGAGCTAGCTCTATGAAGCTTTGCTCTTGGATTACCGGTAAATGTCCTAGCGACAAGCTCTCTTTACATATGTTCTGACAGACAGTAAATTTCCCTTTTGACAAACATATAAACATCTAAATGTATCTAAATAGTAATGTATTAAATGTATAAAATGAGAAATATTCCACACCCTGTGGGACTGAAATGTAAATCTATGAATGTCAATAGCCATATTAATGTAAAGCATTAAAGGGGTTGTCTCACTTCAGCAAATAGCATTTATCATGTAGAGAAAGTTAATACAAGACACTTACTAATGTATTGTGATTGTCCATATTGCTTCCTTTGCTGGCTGGATTCATTATTCCATCACATTATACACTGCTCGTTTCTATGGTTACGACCACCCTGTAATCCATTAGTGGTGGTCGTGCTTGCACACTATAGAAAAAAGTGCAGGCCAATCTGGTGGTCGGGACCGCACATAGACTAATGGCTTTTCATATCATGTGCAAGCATGACCACCGTTGCGGGATTGCAGGGTGGTCATAACCCCTGGAAATAAGCAGTGTATAATGTGATAGAAAAATGAATCCAGCCAGCAAAGGAAGTAATATGGACAAATACAATACATTATTAAGTGCCTTGGATTAACTTCCTCTGCATGATGAATGCCACTTACTGAAGTGACACAACCCCTTTAATACTTATAAGATATGGGATACTGCACATTCATTGACCTTACTCATTAATAATCTCACTCGGATGCTCAGACATAGCCCATCTTTTACCAGATAAAGCAGTCAGATCAGGTTTCCTTGAGCAACTACATTTTCATAATTGCACTGATTATCAGATTAGTCAGAAATACAATGTTACAAATTAGTGGGAAAATTACATTTTAATAGGTTCAACATTACTTTGATCTTTTAATTTTCCATGAAAATCTTCCCACATGTAAACTGATAACAGAAGGGAATATTTGTAATTTACCAAAATAGAGAAGTCATTTTACTTAATGTAACTTTGTTTTAATGATAAGCGTAATTAGATTGGAAATGACCTTTCTGAGTATACAAATAATTATAGAGACATCAGACAGGTCATTTCTTAACACACAATGGCTATTTCATATATAAAATGGTGCAATTAAAAATAAACTGCCATAATGTTTTCCACAAGATAACCACCATTAAAGCTTTATACAGTAGAATAGCTTTGTAAACATAACTTTAAACATATAATTAAAGGGGTTGTCCAGATATGTCATCAATATCAGATAGATGGGGGTCCACCATCCCCACCAAGCAGATGTTTTGGTCAGCCACAGTGCTGGAAACTTCAAACTGTATGGAACCGGAGGCAGACAGATCTGTACACTAGATAGTGACCATGCTGGGGTACTGGAGCTCAGCTCCTATTCAAGCGAACAGGTGCCGAACTTCAGTACCCCAGCACAAGAAACTACTACAGCAACCTGAGACAGCTGATTGGTGGAGGGTGCTGGGTGTCAGACCCCATCAATCTGATATCAATGATCTATCCTGAACATAAGTTATTGATATCTGTAATTTGGTGAGCTCCCTTTAACTATATTCATTGTTGCTGCAAAACTAATAAAAGAAGTTTGAATACTGGATGCGCCCCATGTCAATTACCTGTAGACAATCAAGAGAGGGCGCTGCTATCCTGAAGGGTGACACTGGCAGGTCCCCATTCTGCCTTGAATGATTCTGCACAGGCCAGAATACCCTACACTGCACACGAGCTGGATGTCACAAGAGCTGGCATATCCAGGCCTGTGGGACATCAATCAAGCCAGGAAGAGGACCACCAAGCATGACTCCTCAGGAGAGCAGCACTACCCCTATAAAATGTTAATTAAATGTTCATGGAGCACGTGCTGTGCTAAAACTTATTTTATTAGTTATTGTATCAACAGAGATTATACAGTGGCATGCAAAAGTTTGGGCACCCCTATGAACAGTTAAGTAAGTTGAAGATGAAATGATTGTATTTTAAGCAAAAAACATTTTTTTTAAATTTCCATCTTTTCCGTTTTTAAAATAACAAAATAGAAAAAGGGCCCAAAGCAAAACTTTGGGTACCCTGCATGGTTAGTACCTAATAGCACCCCCTTTGGCAAGTATCACAGCTTGTAAACAGTTTTTGCAGCAAGCCAAGAGTCTTAATTCTTGTTTGAGAGATTTTAATCTGTTCTTGCAAAAGTCTTCCAGTTCTGTGAGATTCCTGGGCCGTCTTGCATGCGCTACTCTTTTGAGGTCTTTCCACAGATTTTCAATTATGTTCAGATTAGGGGACTGTGAGAGCCATGGTAAAAACCTTCATCTTGCGCATTTTGAGGTAGTCTATTGTGGATTGTGAGTTGTGTTTAAAATCGTTATGCATTTGTAGAAGCCATCCTTTTTTTAACTTCAGCTTTTTTTTTACAGTTGGTGTTATGTTTGCTTTCAGAATTTGATGGAATTTCATTGAATCTTATTTTAACCTCATCTATTAACAGGACATGTTTCCAAAATGCTTCAGGCTTGTTTAGATGTTCTTTTGCCAACTTCCGACACTGAATTTTGGTAACGTTGGAGAGGTTTTCTTCTGATAAATCTTTCATAAAGGCCATATTTGTGTAGGTGTCGCTGAACAGTAGAACAGTGTACCGCAACTCCAGAGTCTGATAAATCTTCCTGAAGGTCTTTTGCAGTCAAGCAGGAGTTCTGATTTGCCTTTCTAGCAATCCTATGAGTGGCTGTTTCAGAATTTTTTCTTGGTCTTTCAGACCTCCTCTTGACCTCCACTGCTTCCGTTATCTGCCATTTCTTAATTACATTTCAAACTGAGGAAATGGCAGCCAAAAAATTCTTTAGTCTCTTCTTAGCCTTCTCCTGCTTTGTGGGCCTCAAACATTTTCATTGTGTTAGGCAGCTGCTTAGAAGAACCAATGGCTGCTGTTTTTGGGACAAGGTTAGAGGAGTCTGGGTATTTATAAAGCTTTGAAATTTGCATCACCTGACCTTTCCTAATGATAATTTTGAACAATCCTTACCCCTAACAGGGTTACCTCTGTCAAAGTTATCCACATGCTCAAATCTCCTTGGGTGCCTTTAATTTTGCAAGGTACTCCTTTCCTTTTTCACTTTTTAACCTTATGCCTTTTGGAGATCATTCCATCCTTCACTTGCTTAACTGTTCACAGTAAAAGTAATTGTGACCAGGGGTGCCCAAACTTTTGCATGCCACTATGGTGGCAGGTTAAGGGTGCAAAATATTGTAACAGGCACCCTCGGGGCTAGACTAGGACTAAAAAGCAGCCCTGGTACACAAACCCTCCAGCCCACATACACTATTGATCCCCCACTATATAGCGACTCACATTGTATTTTGATGCACTTTGTTACCTCAACACTCAATTTGTCTCATCAGTTGGACTTCATCTGTGTGGGGCTGTACCCGCAGTTGAAGAAGCACCCACCAGCGATTAGACTGACAATTTGATGCCTGTGCCACTGCTCCAATTAGCCAAGCAAGGGCAGAAGCTCTGCTTCAGCTTCAGATTAGTGACTGTGCAAGCGCTGCTACACTTCCAGATAGCAGTGCATGCTCAGACGCTGCTCTAAACCCAAAGCAGAGCTTCTGCTCTTGCTCAGCTAACTGTAGCAATGGTGCAGAAAGGAAATATCAGGGCCGGGTTAGAAAATCCAGGGCCACCAATCTAGCAGCAGGTGGGCACTTCACTTGCAGGACATCCTCCACAGATAAAGATGTCCTGCTGATGAGACAAATTGATTTGTTGAAATCGATTCGGTCATCTCTAATTGAGGATAATGTGAGCAGCTATGCAGTCACCAGTTACATCTATCACACAATTGATGGTGCTGTGTAGCTCTAGTGCCAACTTCCAGTGCTTGAGCTCCTCAGGAACAGCTTTTAAGTGGGGTGCATGGTGTTGGTTCCTGCCTCATTCAGCATTTAGCTCACATAATGGCAACAAGCAATTGAACATATCAGCATACCAAAGACATTTTTACCTACACATTAGAATTAGGGTTTATTCACACACTGCAATTATAACATAAAATGTGTGGAAAAAACTACAATGTTTGAATATAACTGTAGGATAAGTCCACAGGTGCCTGATCCAGTGTTGATCTTGTGCAGCAGTTTGGAATAAAAACCACTTGCTGCAAAAAAACAAAACAAAAACACACACAAAAAACAAAAACAAACAAAAAACAAAAACACTTAAAATGGGATGTTTTTTTTTCCAGTGACTTCACTGGTAGGATTACATTGGTTTCTCTGTTGCTTTCAACCTCTTCATTGCAAAGGTTAAAAGCTTTGGGTAAAATATTCAGCAAAAATTGACATGCTGTGGATTTAAAACCCGCAATGTCAGTCAGTTCATGCTGTGGGTTCTCTTCTCTCATTCACTTTGCTGTTACTGTTAAATGCTATGTATTTGCCACATGTAAATTTGCTGTGGTAGATCTGCAGCATTTATATCATGTGTGAACCCATCCCTATAGTATCATATGTATCGTAATACAAATCATATATATCCACATGCAGCCTTTACATAAATAGCCAAGTCATATTATTGTGACCACCAGCTGATATCCAGAGTAACCGGCGTGTGCAGCACACACAACAGCTTGATGAGTGACTCAATAAGGTCCTGGTAGGATGTCACAGGTATCTGGAACCATGCTCAATTGGTTTCATGTCTGGGGAATTTGGGGGGGGGGGGGGTTAGCGTAGTACTTGGAAGTCTTGGTCATGCTATTCCAACCAGTGTCAGACATTTTTAGCCACTTGACATGTTGCATTGTCTTGCTGGAAGTTCCTATCTGCCCCAGGCAAGACAATCAGCATGTATGGGTGTACGCGATCTACGAGGATAGTTTCATACCCTAGACCATAAGGTTGCCACCACCAGGTTGAGTTCGTCCAGCAATGGTTGCAGGATGTTTTCTGATGTTTCTCACCTGATATGTTTACGTCCATCAATTCGATGAAGCAGCAAACATGACTCACTGGAGAAGGTAACCCTTTGCCAATTAGTGAATGTCCAATTCCAATACTGTCGCAAAAATTGAAACCTTCTGCAGATGCAAACCATCCGTTTGCAGTAGGGTTCGCTAAACCGTTGCTTTGGACATATATCTGGTAGCCCCATGGTTCATTTTGGCAGTGAGCTGCCCCATTATAGCTTGTTGGTCAACCCTCATGCACCTTTGTACCTGAAGTTCACCTCTCACATTAATGGCATTAATGGCCACAGTTTCCACGTTGCTTATTCATAATGGTGCCGTTTGTCCACTCATGATACACAGCAGCATGTGAACAGTTCACAAACTAAGCAGCTTCAGAAATACTTTTTGCAACTCTTGTGGCCACCAGGAATATGCCCAGTTGGGCAAACTGCTAGTCCAGGCCTGAGCACCCTTTAAAAACCTGAGCTTTTATGTAAGAGATAGAAAACACAAGACTAGCCAAACAATACATGAAAGCGAACACTAAGGTTGAAGCCAGTTCCAAAATATTTGTTAATGGCAAATTAAAATCCAACAAAAACAACAAAAAAAGAATCCATATTGGGCAAATTGACAACTATGGTAGAATCACTACGTGAGTATCTTGTCTCACCAACATGGTAACAAAATACTTGACCATAAGTAGCGATGGCTCTATCAGACTGTTACATTTGTCTTTATTTGGGCCAAATGAAAGCATTGTAAAATGTATGTATGTATGTTAGAAATATTGCTATAATTTTAACCAGAATGGTCAGAAAAATATAGCATGAAAAAACATTCATTAAATACAATTTTACATGCCAATTAAACCATTATAGCAAAATCTTTACTTACCTCCTCTGTGAATTACCAATGAGGCTTCATTTCCCACAGGACATTCTTTAAGTATTTCTACCACTTCTAGATGGTTCAAATTCTGTACATTCTGCTGGTTGATCTCTACTATAAGGTCCCCTTCAAATAAACCAGGGCATCCCTGAACGTCTAGTATTTGCTTCACTCTTTGTCCAGTTGGACTGTCTGCTATTGTGAAGCCAAAGCCCTGTGCCCCTTTCACAATGGTTAAGGTCATGAGTTCTGCTTGAGTGGCCCCAGAAGAAGCCATTGATACATTATCATCATGTGCAGGTGGAGGTGGTGGAAATGTATTTTCAAGCTGACTATCTGCTGGGATGGAGTGCAAAGAAGGCATTGGTCGTTCTGCTACATCTGGTACAGATTGAGACGTCCTAGAAATGTATTCCAAATAGGTCTCATAGTTATTTCTTCCATTTACTACTACTGGAGGCCTTTCTATTACTGCCAGAGGTTGAACCAAGCTGCTTGCAGGATCTTCAGGATCATAGGGTAACGGATATCCTCGACATAGCACCAAGTTTACACTTTGACCAATTGGGACTGATTGGAAGAGTTTGACCACATCAGCATGTGTATGGCCAAGGACACACACTTCATTAATATACACAATGACATCACCTACAAAGAGAAGACAAATTAATGATACAATTATATTACAACTAGCATTCAAACAAAGAAAATTAATTCTAAACATAATAACATGAGGAGTGCCTGTGCACTATGTAAAAAAAGAGAATAACCCATATCAAAAATGCAGAATTTGTCCCGATAACCTCATAGTTATTAAATAGAGCAAACGTGAAATATTTGTACAAAGCTAAAAGACATACTAAAACTTCAACTGAAAAAAAATTCAACCATGGCCATGACTCAGCCTTGCATTTACTGATCATACTGCATGTAGTCTGATTTCCTTCTAGCTATGATACATAAAAACTCCTAAGAGACTAAATAATTTTTTTCCCAGTAATGAAATAAGAAATTGTCACATTTAACATCTTGCCTTCCCAACCAACATTGATATGTAAGAATTCTTTTAATTTACAAAATCCTATATATGATGATTAGTGAAGGCAGTGATGATGGAAATCAGACGCCCTAAATGTGAATGAGGACAGGAAAATGCCAACAGTGGAAATTAAGCCAAGTTTGTTAATTATAGTGTAAAATGTTACATATAAATATCTCTATCAAGAGATTCTCTCCTTAACATTTTTGATGTTATTTGCCCACATTTTTAAAACATCTGAAAACAAATGAAAAAAACCTTGTACTGTCATGAGAAAAACAAAGAACATCCTCTTATCCTCTTTGAATTCTATGGTTTTAAGTATCAGGACATAAAAAAAAAATCTGGCCCTTAGAAATTCTAAAATTTAGATTAATACAACCTCAGATGAGCAACACACAAGAGATTCCACCGCTTTATTATTTATTCAACAAAATTAAGTCAAAATGGAAAAGCCATGTGTGAAAAAACTAAGTACACCGCATAAATCACATGAAATACTGTAATGGTTTTTTGGTATAACTATCAATCTCTTACATCATTCTCAGGGTATTTTGGCCCACTCTTCCTTACAACATTGATTCAGTTCTTTGAGGTTTGTGGGCAAGTGGATTGAGGTCTGGACTTAGATTGGGCCATTCCAACACCATGATTATTTTCTTTTTCAGTCACTGTGTTGTACATGCTTGGGAATATAGTCCTGTTGCATGACTCAGTTTCAGCCAAGCCTTTTAGCTGTTGGATAAAGGACCTCACATTTGAATCTAGAATACTTTAGTAGGCATTTATGGTTGACTTAATGACTGCAAAGTGCCCAGGTCTTGTGGCTGCAAAACAAGCCCAAATCATCACTCTTCCACCACCGTTCTTGACAGTTCGTATGAGGTGTTTGTGCTAATAGGCTGCATTTGGTTTTTCCCAAATATTTTGCTGTGCATTATGGTTAAACATCTCAACTTTGGTCTTGTCTGCCCCAAAAACATTTTTCAGAAGTCTTTTGGTTTGTTCATATGCAAATCTGCAAACTTAAACCATACTGCCATGTTGTTGTTTTTTTTCCCTTTAGAAAGAAGCAGCTTTCTTCTGGCAACCCTTCAAGCTATACTTGTACAGTCTTTTTCTACTATATTTGTACTGTCATAAACTTGAACATGTAACATGCTAGCTGAGGTCTATAGAGTCTTAGATGTAGCTCTTGGGTTCTTTGCAAATTCTCTGTGCATTGCAACGTCTGACCTTGGGGTGAATATGCTGGTACGTCCACTCAGGGAAGATTGTCAGCAGTCTTGAATGTTTTCCACTTGTGAATACAATTTTTCACGGATGAATAGTTGACTTCAAATTGCTTGGAAATGGCTTTGTAGCCCTTCCTAGAATGATGTGCAGCAACAATCACTTCTCTAAGAGCTTTACTAATGTTTTTCCTCTTTGGCATTTTGTTAACACATGTCTGAATACTTCAGACCGGCAAACTGCCAAAACCTCTACTTTTATAGAGGAGATCACACATGCTGATGATCAGTTAATGGTGTTTGATTAGCAGCACCTGGCTGCTACTTACCCTCTTCATTCTTATGGAGAAAGTAAGGGTGTGCACAACTTTTCACACACAGATTCTGCATTTTGGACTACTTTTTTGTAAATAATAATTGCACAGTGTAATTTGCCATATGTTGTTGTTCATCTGATGTTTTATTTACCTAATTGAAAGATCTTCTAAGGACCAGAGTTTTTTTTAGTGGTTATCACCAGGAAATTAATTGTTAAACCAGGTAGGGTGCCTTGCAGGACTAGCTCAGCTAAACATAATGATAAATTTCCCTTAGTGATCCACTGCCTTATTCTGGTAAAATATACTGTACTTTTAATCCATATACAAACGAGCAGTTAATGCACCAAAGGCATGCTTGAGTCCCTCTGTGTATCCTGGCTCCTCTTGTTTCCTCTCTAAGCCTATCCCTCTCCTTTTTGATTGAGAGGACTCATTCATTGTCATCTTGCCTGGCCATGCCAATGAAGAAGAATAGGGAGGGAATGGTAGAGGAAGGCAAAGGAGCATGGGTGCACATAAAGGTTTGGCCCACCAATATGTGCTTAACGGAGGGGGAGGCAAGATCATTGGCCGATTATTTTTCCCTATGTCCTGCTCCTGCTCACAGTAGAAGTATAGAGAACAATTATTGCAATCCATGTTAATAGTTAACTACAATGTGGGAGACTACCTACTGTATTTTTAGTTTACTTGAATGGTCAGACCTCTAGCGATCAGACACTTATCCCCTATGATTTGGATAGGGGAATTTTGTTAGGCTGCACAAAAACACTAAAATAACAGAAAATACTATGAGGCACATTTATTAAGACCTGCGTTTTAGACGCTGGTCTTAATAAAGGTCCATAGCTGACACCTTTCCATAACTTTGGCACATCCAGCGCCACTTCTACATATAAGACAGCTTTTGAGCTGTCTTACATTTAGACCATTTTCTACTCCTAAAACAGGCCCACGCCATGCCCACAATTTTAGACCTGATGTGAGAGGAGCGAAGTCGCAGATAGTGGCACAACTGTCAGTTGCCTAATTTAGGCAGATTTCAGAATAGTAAATGGCCCCCTATGTTCTTTATTAAGCCTGTCTATCCTAATTTCTTCAACCTAAGGGTTGTTCATAACCACTCATAGGTCCTTTCTTGCTACAAGAACATACACATTACAATAAATAATAATAAAAAAATTAACACATTTAATTTCTCTTCTGTTGCAATTTTCTAGATGCGACCTCCTTATAAAGTCTATATCATTCTAAGTATTCCTAATATTAATATTATTAGGCAGCAGGTTTGTTTTAATAACTATTCATGATGTTGAACAACATTTATGTTACGATGGAGGCCCATGCCTGCCACTGCTTTATTTCTATGAGCAGACACAGGCATCATGTCCAGACCACTGGCCCACTCTCCATGTTACTGGGCCGGCAGTCTGAACCTGTGTGCCCTCCTCTGCCCACCTGCGGTAGGTCCAGCCTCCACTGTCCCATATATACCTCTCTGTTGTAGGCTGCAGCTTGTGATCTCCGGTAGTTCTTCCTGCAGTGTGCATGTTCTTAGTCTTCCCTGTCCTATCACTGGTCACTTCTGGGTATTTAAGGCATCCTCCCCTAGGGGAAGGTGTCTAAGTTTAGGTTGCAACCACTGCTTTCTGATCCTCTGCGTGTTAACCAATTTAGACACTCTGCTGCCTGCTCTGACCATAGCCTGTCTACTGTACTGACCCATTGCTGCCTGCCCTGACCCTCGTGGGTTTGCATAAATTTGACCTAAAGCTACATCAGATTTTCACAAAAGTTCTAAAAGTAGATAAAGCTAATCAAATAAATGAGTCAAAAACAGTAGACTTGGTTATATATTTATTGAGGAGAAAGATAAACTATGACATGTCTGTGAGTGGCAAAAGTATGTGAATCGTTAGGAGTAACAGATAATTTGAAGGTAAAAATAGAGCAGGTGTTTTCAAAGGAATGGCATTCAGGTATGCGTTGGCAACTTGTTTTATTTAAAGAACATAAAGCTATCAAAGTCTGATCTTCACAACACATTTTTGGAAATGTTTCATTGTATGATAAAAGGCAAATTCACAGGACCTCAAAGAAGAGTTGTTGATGCTCATGAGGCCGGAAGTTACAAAACCAGAGTTTGGACTACACCAACCCAGACAGATTGTGTACAAAGGGCATATAATAGTCTGCAATGTCACAAAGGAACACAAAGTAAACTGTGAGCGACTAAAGGCCATTCTCACATTTGTTAATGATAATGTTTATTAGTCTACCATAAGGAGGACACTGAAGGACAATGATGTGCATGACAGTGTTGCAAGGAGAAAGCTACTGCTCTCCAAAAAGAACATTGTTGCCTGGCTGCAGTTTGCTAAAGATCACCTGGACAAGCCAGTAGATTATTGGAACAATATGTTTTGGATGGATGAGACCAAAATGGAACTTTTTGGTTAAAGTGAGAAGCATTATGTTGGAGAAAGGAAAACACTGCATTCCAGATTAAAAACCATATCTCGTCTGTGAATGGAGCGAGAACTTGTCATTACACTGCACCGCCAAAACTTCTGAGATGAAGGGCAGTGTAAAGAGGAGAAAGTGACACTCGCTGAGGATAGGTCATCAATATAGATTGCTGCACAACCTCTAACTCAAAGGGTTCTCAGGGAATAAAGCATGCAGCTGCCTTAAGTAGAATACTCTCCTCCACTAGAACCCACATGTTCATTTTCCTGTCCCTAGGCTGTTTACATCCAGCTCTGCATGGCTGTGGTCACATGCATTGATGCAGCCAATAACAGGCTTCAGCAGTGATGGGCCACTTGTGGCCACATCACTGCTGAAGCCAGTTATTGGCTGCAGTAGAATTTCTGACCACGTATCGCTGTATCTAAAGAGTCCAGAACATGGACATGCCGGATCCATTGTGGAGGACTAAAGCAAAGGGAGCAGGTAAGTAAGAATCTTCTATTTACAGAGGCAGACTGTGGGCATTAGATGAGATGTCATTATTCCCGGAAAAACCCTTTAATCCAGTAGAAATGTTGTGAAAGTATCTGAAGCTGTTTTGTATGGCGGAATGTGCTAAAATTCCTCCAAGCGCATGTGCAGGACAAATCAACAATTACTGGAAACGTTTAGTTGCGCTTATTACTCTGCAAGGGTGTCACACCACATATTTAAAGCAAAGGCTCATACTGTTGCCACTCACAATCATGTGTTAGTGGATCATTTTCACCAATAAATGACCAACTCTAATATCTTTAACTTATTTGTTTTATTTGGTTATCTTTATCTACTTTTAGGACTTGCATGACAATCAGGTGTAGCTTTAGGTGAAATTTATGCAGAAATCTAAAAAATTCTAAAGTGGTCACAAACTTTCAAGCATCACTATATACAAAATCCAGACTGAAATAAGTTAGCGCACATAAAACCTCTGGTTACATATGAAGACATTTTTAATTAGCTAGCAAACAAACATATTGTAGTCATTCGCCTTCACTCACTCCTTTAACTGCAGAGTCTAAAGATCAGCATATTTCATAACGGTAAAGCGCTGCTAATTGAGTACAATGCGGTGCACACATTTTCACATCAATAGGCATGCTAGTTATCTCAATATGTTCTCACATTGTGAATGTCAAATAAAACCAAGAGGAGAACTGTCATTATGAGGCTCATTCATGCTCTTAAATCAGCCCAAATAATTTTCTTCATCAAAGCATTACACACATCTGCACAGTTCATTGCTCGGTATACGGAAGCTACCGTCACCATTTCATGGAAACAAGAATAGCGTATTTTAACATTCCCCAATGCAAACATACAGCTACGACAAAGTGACAAATGTAATAGAGACAATGTAAATGATGCAACAATACAGTATAAATGTCCTTCAGCATATCTTACAGTTTAGGGTCCACAGCAGTTCACTTGTCAAATCCCCATCTCGAAATGACAGAAGACAACATTTTATATGCACCGACACGTCGTCAAAGCAACTACAGTCTGATGAGGTAATGCAGCTAAGCGTGATTAGTGGCCATGCGTACAGTCAGTAGCTTTAATGCTTCCACACACATTTCAAAGCCTTGAATACTGATGGAGCCGATTACAATTTTTCCCCTTAGCAGAAAAGTAACTGCAGAGCATCAGGCAGAACAAAATTGACATGCTTCACGTTTATCATCCCTAAAAATGTACACTCAGGAAACATTTTTGCATATACGTGTAGTTCAAATGCTGCCAGTAGCTGTTTTTCGTAAAATGTTTCCTTTGCTTTCCTTTAACACACCAAGCACTAAAGAATAAAGTAATTTAGCAGTCTCTAGCTGGACTGTGTATGAGGCTGGGTGCACATACATCAGTCATGTCCAGACAGTTTTTTTTTTTTTTTTGAACCTTTCACAACTGACATACGTGTATGTGATCCAGAGTCCATTGACTGGTAGCACCAGATAGAAAACCATAGCATAACAGTGCTGTATTTTGTTGCAGATTTCCATAGCAAATTTGTGTCAAACCACCCCCCCCCCAAAAAAAAAAATCATATGATGGCTTTATTATATATAATAAACCTTGTAGTTATGATCATTATACAGTACCAGAAGCTGATATACTATTGGTTGCCAATAAAATGGTATCAGAACAAAACATCAAAAAATGAATCCTACACCCCATATACCGCATAAAAAATACAACATTTTTAGAAATTATCTAACACTAATTGGCACCCTGAAGTGCCAATGTGCGCTACAGAAAATGCACGAGTGCTAACAACAATGACATATTGAAGCTCCCTTCTCCGAGCCTTTACAGCCATTTAGTTGAAGTCAGTATGGGTCATTAACACTTCACTGTAGCTCTGTGAATAAGAAATAAGTTAGCCTTAAAGGGGTTGTGTCACTTCAGCAAATGGCATTTATCATGTACAGAAAGTTAATACAAGGCACTTACTAATGTATTGTGATTGTCCATATTGTCTCCTTTGCTGGCTTCATTAATTTTTACATCACATTATACACTGCTCATATCCAGGGGTTATGACCCCCCTGCAATCCATTCAGTGGTGGTCATGCTTGAACACTATAGGAAAAAGGTCCGGCCTTTCTAGTGGCCGGGACTATAGGAGTTCACATAGGCCAGTGCTTTTTCCTACATTGTGCAAGCACTCCTGGATATGAGCAGTGTAGACAACATGGACAATTACATGTTTGTGGATAAATCAAGGTCTCTCTACCTGCTCCAATAAACTGTATGTACAGTGGCTAAGAAGTTCTGCGTCAGACAATTAACTCAGAAAAGATTTTGCAGTCAGCCAGTAAAAGAGAAAGAATGTTAAATTCAAAACTATCGGTGGGAGAGATATCCTCTAGAATGATGGCAAGGCATCCAAAGGTGACAAGATTATAGTTTCTGAGACCTGGAAGGAAGTGATACTTTGTCTTATTCATGAGCTTTTTATATTTTTAATCTGCTCCTTGAAAAATATTTTTCAGGGTATAAGAGAGAATGTCCCAAGTGTAACATTGCTGTGGCCACAGTTAACGTGTGTTTGGAAAGAAGTTGCCTTAAGGAGGACCTGTCACTGCTCCTGACATGTCTGTTTCAATAGCTTCGTTCATTCCCAATGTAATACTTCTGGAACATCTATTCTTATGGCTCTATGTTGTGCCATTCCTTTATTATTTCTACTAGAAGTTATGAATGAATAGCTAGCAGTCTGCAGTAAGGGTACAGAGGGGTGGTAACCAGTTGGGGGTGTGTAACTGCACAGTCTGAAAATGGCAGCACTGATTGGATAGAGTGAGTCTGTGCAGGTACACACCCCCAACTGGTTACCACCCTTACCCTTACTGTAACTGTACCCTTACTGAGTGCAAATAGCAATTCAGTCTTAACTTCTAGTAGAAATAATAAAGGAATGGTACAACATAGAGCCATAGGAATAGATGTTCCAGAATTTGTATTACATTGGGAATGCAAGTAGCTATTAATCAGGAGTGGTGACAGGTCCTCTTTAATTCTCTATTGGATAGTAGGTACCAAAATGGAAGAAGATTCCTGTATATATTTACGTCATGCGATTCTCGACAGGTTCGGTAGCAAATAATAACACTATTATTGGCAGACAAAAGGTGTATCCTGAAACAGTGGATCCATGCCTGACCACTGGACAGGAATGTTAATGGAATCAATAAGGAAACTCATATACTTGGAGATACTGGAGGTGGGAAATACATATGGGGGATTTATAAAGTAGTTTTACAGATGCTGTAGGCCCTATATTGAGAAGGAGATGTCAGAGCGGGAAAGACAGAGGATAAAGTGACTTAGCTATAGTTAAGGTGTAAATAGCTGGGGCAAAGGTTGACACCTTTGAGGGAGGGGGAGGAGTGGAGATGCTTACTAAACTGGAAGTACACTGTATTGGTTAATTTAGAAAATTCACTGTCAAATATTTGTGATTTGATATATACAAAAATATATAAATAATTAATAAAATATTTGAAGAAAAAAAAAAAGAAACAAGAAGAGTCCAATAGTTGCAATCTATCTTGCTTCTTTTAGACGCTCCCTCACCCTGTTTGGGCACATTGGGCTATTTATTGGGCATCATTGAAGCAGCTTTGATAGGATGTCATCCAAATACCTAAATCCAAAGTAATCTTATGTAATCAACTAGCCTGAATGGCAGCTGCCCTCATCTTTAATTTTACTCTCTATAAAACTGTTATCTTTAGAGCTTCCAGCAATACAGTCCTTAGTGCGCTACATACAAATTATACATCTCATAAGCATTGAAACTGAACACGCCACATTTATTCAGTCTAGCTTTCATGCTGACATAAAAAAAACAAAGGCTTCCCAAGACAAAATCTAGGATAAGAGGCAGCCAAATCTGTATACCAATCAACTGTCCCATCACGCTTGTACAAGAAAGTATAGAAAATAAATAAAACTCAAAAAAATTGTTAAGTCTAACACATGCAGACTGGAAAAGACAGCATATCTGAATTATAAAGATATATTAGTATACAAAACATCTTAATACCCCTTATCATTGCTTTCATGGGTTTTTGTCCACATTGTGGAAATGAAGCCAAAATAACAAAGACATAACGTCTACTTCTTTTCCCTTCACTAATGAAATATTATCATGCTTGGCAGCAATCCAGCTGAAAACTTCCCAAGTGTAAATGAAGACAGAACTGGAACAATTGCTATTTCTCCCCACGGCTCCTACTTTCCAATGTGCCAGTACTTGGTTTAGCAGCATGTGTCATTGGAAGGCAAAGCAAGATAACTTGCATTCCCTTCTGCATTTCTGACAGATTTCCTTTTCACATAATATACAAAAGAAAACTGCCATGTGTCACAGTCTCAGAAAATGTAGAAGGTGGAGTACAACATACATGTGAGAAATAAATACATGGCAGGCACAGTGAAAATCATCCCAGCAGCTTATTTCCAAGAACAACGGTTCATATTTGTGAGAAGAAGGTGGCAACCCGATATCCATGTCATCAGTTTGTTTTATTAAAGCACGTATAAACATAATTCATATTATTTACTATGATTTCATAGTTTGAATCATATGTAAACTACATACAATTTTTTTTTCTAAATATCTATAGTATATCTATAATATACAGAGCTTATTGAGTAACGCTACAAAAAGCCTATTCCACCATACAGCAGTCCAATAACAACAACATACGGTGACCACATAGCACTGCAAAAAGTACTATAATCGATAGGCTATACCCGTGATGGCTAACCTCCGGCACTCCAGCTGTGGTAAAACTACAACTCCCAAGATGTACACTTGCTTGGCTGTTCTCAGAACTCCATAGAAATGAATGGAGCATGCTGGGAATCGAAGTTTCACCACAGCTGGAGTGCCGGAGGTTAGCCATCACTGGACTATAGAAAGCCTAAATAACGTTGCAATATAATTAATATTGAGATCCATGGAAGTCACGTGGTTGTTCACTCCTGAGGCAATTCCTGGGCCCATGCATACTGCACTGGGTTTTACATACAAAGCTGTGTTGCACCATGCAATAGACATCTTCTACACAGAAACTAGAACTCTATAATTTAAACAAACAGTTGTGTCCTGAAACAGATAGTAATGAAGATGATAATGCATGTACAGCCTCTGAACGGTGGAGTTCTAAAGTTCCTACCGATGTGATCCTGCCTGCAGAGATGTTTGCTTGATGTGTCAGGATGTTATAATAACATCACACTTCACACTTTACAGAACCTTCCAAATTGATAATGGTATTGCGAAGAATATATATTTTTTTTTGCTGTTTTCATATTTGTTGCTTTGGTAATTGATAAGGTATCATTAAAAATCCAAGATGTTGGAGGAGTTACAACTATACATTATAAGTGTATTCCGAAACACTTTACAAATCAGAGGGTGCATATACAAAAAACAAAACAAAAACAAACATGTAAGGCTACTTCCACACTAGCGTTAGTACGGATCCGGCGGGTCCCTTCACCCGCCGGATCCGTACTGAGTAATACAACCTTGTGGATCCGTAATTCCGGATCCGGTTGTATTAGCGTTTAAACGGATCCGGAATAACCTCTATTGAAAGTCAATGGAGGACGGATCCGTTTACAAGTGTGTCCACACCAAACGGATCCGTCCCCATTGACTTGCATTTGGGGGTCATTCCGGATCCGTTTAGGTGCGGGATAACTAAGTACGGAGAGCAAACCGCAACATGTTGCGTTTGTTCTCCGGTCTGAAGACGGAACGGAATGCTTTCAGAGGCATTCCGTTGTCTTCAGTTCAGTTTGTCATTGACATAAGAAGCATTCCGGTATTGAGTGCCTATGAAACTGTAATACCGGGAATTACCATAACGCCCCGATTGGCACTAGCAACATGTGATCCGGAGTAGCCTCCGGAAGACGCCGCCGAACACAGTAAGTAGCGCAAGTCTCTGCTTTAGAAACAGCAGAGACTTGCCGCCATGACGCCGCGCAGAGGCGGGCGCCATGTGCCCGCATCGCCCACGCCGTGCATGTACGGCGCTGTACTGTAAGGGTTAAAGGTCCCTGCCTGTGAGATTTTACAATCTGTGAGGAATTAGGGGGTGACATGATAGAGATAAAATTGCTTTTGTGTAACGGTCAAGACATCTTTTATTAAAACCGTAGTATACAGAGAGATGCATGAGCCAATATCTCCTATGATTCACCTAAAAACTTCTTCCGATATGCTCCACAGTGTATAAGTTGAAGTGTAATGTGAATTAGTAAGCATGTATAAACAGTGACCATGACTGGGCTGCAGCTCTACTTTATTTGGAAAATGAAAGACAACAATAGCTTTACTTTTGTGCTGCATACCTCTGCTTCCCATTTCAATAATGGCTGGGCTTTGAAGGGAAAGTGTTCATAAAAGCTACTGCATGTAAGGATTTAAGAGTAACAACATTTTTTTGCTGAAGGTGTGCTTTAATGATGCAGTACATATATGCAGTGTCGGACTGGGGTGCCTAGGGCCCACCAGTAAAATTTATTTTGGGGGCCCACCATATGGATACATTCAAATATTACCGGCTCACACAACAGCAAGATGCTACCAGATGATTGAATATGGGGCTCCCTGCAGCAACTCTGAGAAGGTAGGTCCTGGGGGGAAAAAAGGATACTGGCAAGCTATCCTCTATACCCAGAAGTCATCTCAGTTATCTGATCATGTCTATAATAATAAACTGGGAAGTTTCTTTAAGAATCTGTCAAGTTTTTTATATGAACATAGGCTGGTTGAGGTTGAATATATGTATGTGCAGTAAGTTTACTGTGTTGTGTGCGCCACTTGTGCTAGGGGTGGGAGACTAGGGGCCCACCTTGCTCAGGGGCCCACGGGGGATTCACCTGTACCCCTGTGGGCCACTCCGAGCCTGCATATATGTAGAGAAAACAGTTGATAGAGTTTCAGTACTGTTGTTTTTTGTGGTCCTTAAAGAGGACCTGCCAACACAAAATGCTGTATAATCATTCAGCAGGTTATAGAGCAGAAGGAGCTGGGCGGTCAGAAAAGCCCAGTTTTTTCTGACTTCAGTTGTATACAGGGGAGGTGTTATCAGCGATTGACAGCATTCATTGTGTGATTGAGTATACAGAGTTATCCTATGAAGCTATATATCTGCTCAACAACTCCGGCTCTATAACATGCTGCCTGTAGCTTACAATGCATTTCAAAGGGGACTCCAAACAATTTAGCAAGGCAGGAAATGTTAAACTGAATGAAAAAAAATAATTACTCACTTGTTCAATCCCCCACCATCTCAATGCAGCAGTCATGGGGCTACTATTGTTCTTTGTTTCTGGTGCTGCAGCAATAAATTGGTTGACTACCCCACATGACCTCTGCAGCCAATCACATGAAGTAGTCAGGTATATCATCACTGTAGCACCTTTACCTATGTCCATCTAAATTGTTTTGGGCCTCAGAACAATAGCACCAGAAGTTAAGTGTATTAAAACCTTCAGACAAATCATCATGTATATGCTTTTCTGCTATATGTTTTTGACTGCAAAATCTGACAGCAGTTTGTTTCACAAAAAAAAAAAAATACTCCAAACACAATTGTGTGATGTGCCTTAAAGGGGTTGTCCCATGAAAAATGTTCTACAGTTTTCAAACCAGCACCTGGATCTGAATCCTTTTGTAATTGCATGTAATTAAAAATTTAGCATAGCCACTGAGTTACTCAATAAAATGTATCTGTATAGCCCCATCTGCTGTTTTTTTCATTCCTATTTCTTTGTTTTGCTCACTGAGAAGGCCGCACATGCTCCGTTTCATCCTTCAACTGCCTCCTTAGCTGTGATAGGGAGATCATGGGCACGCCCCCTTAGCTGCAGCAGAAAAAACACTCCCCTGAGCTGTCAGCTTCATATAAATCTAGCAGAGTAATGAATGGGGAGATCTCTGGATCCATGTGAGGTACAGGGCTGGCTCTAGCTTTGTTAGAAAGAGGTTGTCATGTACTATATGATGTCTGATTTTCAGTTTTTACAGTATTAATGGTACAACCCCTTTAAATAAGACATTTGATTTAAAACCTGAAATTGAAGCAACTTGTATAAAGTGTGATGAATGTTGCTAGATGCAATAAATGCTTATTGTTGCTATTAAAGGGGTTGTCCAAGTTATTTTTTTGTTCTTTATATGTTTCTAACTTGTCAGGTATAACAACTTTCCCATATACTTTGTGTTTCTAAAGCTGCTGGTTTCTGAGTTGACTGAGGGTCACATGACCTGTGATGTCAGCTTATCTCCCTGGTCTGTGATGTTTCGTGCACAAGCCTTAGAGTTCAGATAAAAGTCTGTACACGAGACGTCACTGCCCATGCCCCCTTTCTTTGCCGGCTCCTGCTATCTGCTCTCTCCCTGGATTCCTTCAGATAAAACATTACCCCTTCAGCCAGAACACACTGAGCGCTCAAGGCTTTACAACAAACCGTAGCTGCAGCAGTGAGAGGAGACAAATGCTGGGCAAGGAGCTATAGAGGAATTGTATTGTACAAGAACAGGTAGGGAGAACTTCCTGTGTGTATCAGCAGTGTCATTGTACAGCTGGCACTTGTAGCCCTACACATACAACATGCTGCTGAGTATTCTAGCAGGCAGACATGTCACTCAGCACTTGTATTCACTGCCTTTGCAGAGAAGGAGGGAGGGGCTGAGATTGTTGTTATTGCATGTAAACAAAGGCCAGAAGAGAACCAGGGAAATTAGGAAATATTGATTTTTTTGCCTAAAACTTGCTGAACGTTGTTATATATTGCTTCCCATCAGATTTACAGTGCTATATATTTTTTTTCATAACTTGGACAACCCCTTTAAGTCAGCATACTAAAGGGGTTGTCTCAAGGTTTGTACATCCCCAACAAACAGCTAATTTTTGTCTGGAGAGTCTTCATTGACTATATATTACCCCTGCACAGTGGCTGTTTGGTCCAGCAGAGCAAGAACTCCTGTCTGTTATCAGCTCTACTTTCTGTCTGGCTCTGCTAATACAACACCTGGACATTGTATATTTATATACATGGGACCATTATGACTCATTTTTTCTTCATGGTCTTTTAATAGCATTATGAGACTAATTTATCAGACACGGTCTAGCTAAAAATAGGTAGACTTGAGAAAGGCTCCTTCATACAATCACCTAGAAGTTAAATAAGATTCAGATTTTTAAAATTTGTCAAGTCCATTGGATGTTTAGGGGGCAGTTCAATTTAGAAAGTGAAAGAACAGGAGTTATATATTCTGGTTTGAGATGATGGAAACAGGTAAGCACTAGAGTCACACTGTGCATGTGCAACAGCTTGAGGAGCAATGTAGGGGTCTTCAGGATCCTCATTTCAATAATCGGTGAGAGTCACATAAAAGGGGTCCCCAGACTCTTTAGCAATCAGGCATTACTCACCATCCCTTTAAGCTGTTGTCTTGAGTAGACTGTGGAATGTTTTTTTTAATGAGTAGTAAAACTAGTCTACATTAAAGAAATATTAAAATATAATTGAAAAATAATGTAGAGGAAGAGCAATTTATGACTATATATTATCCACAACTGTAACTTATATAACTTTTGACTTCTTAATCTAATTGTATTGAATGAGGTGGTTTTACAAATACCATTGTGATTTAAACAATTAATGGACCTTATTTGCCATGGATGAAGCATTGGGCATTTCTATCACACTAAATACTAGGAAAATTTCAGGTGATTAGTGAGATTATTGTGCTTAGCACCAGAAGAGTCATTCATAGGTTCTTTACACTCATAATTGACCATCAAATGTTGGCTGCTAAAGTGCCCAGAACATTGTAGATTTAATACTGTTTGCTAAATCCCATCATTCACAACCAGAAATCTCTAAAAAGATGGATCCACTTACATAAATTGCTCTTACTGAAAGTACTAAATTTCTTAGGTCACAAATCACCTCATCCTGAAATCAGTCAGGGGACCAGGGATGCTGCTGATGAGTAGTAACAATATAGCTCAGGTCTTCAAGTTAAGTCATATCGCAATTTTTTATACTATAGGTTAAATGTACTATTCATTGCTTTTTAAAAACAATAGATGACTTCACTCAAATATAAAAAAGTGAAAGACTAATTTAAACAGAGCATTACTACTGGTGTCAGACTGTATTCGCACACATTCTTAATTTCCATCAACAAAACTGTTATCCATAATGAAATTAGTCAAGATTTTAAAAATGAGGTCATGTAACACTAGCCCAATTTTAAGTAATTTGACGTTTTGCTGCCAGGAATTTTTGCACATTTTGCACTAGTAGTCAGGATACTTTTTCATGTTTGGCATGTACAATTAGAGCCTAAATTACAAAAAATCTAATTAACCATCCATACCCATATATGCCAGACAGACACCTGGCACATTTGTCAAAATGCCACTCAGCATTTTATACGCACATGAACCTTTATGCAATTTTGTATCAAAGCGTAATTCCTCATTAAAAAGTTCATATCAGTGGGTGTCGGATAGGTCATCAGTAAACGATTGGAAAACCCCTTTTAATATTAGATAAAGCAGATAAAATATTCCAAGAAAACTGCTGACAACTGACAAGGTGAATACATAAGAGTATGAATGGGTATGTCTATACAAATGGTTCACTGCTGTGGCACGGTGGCTCAGTGGTTAGCACTGGTACTTTGAAGTGCTGGGGTCCTGGTTTCGAATCTGACCAAGGACAACATCTGTATATATTTGTATGTTCTCCCGCTGTTTCCCCTGGGTACTCTGGTTTCCTCCCACACTCCAAAGACATACTGATAGGGAACTTAGATTGTGATGCAAATGACTGTAAAGCGCTGCGGAATACAGTAGCGCTATATAAGTGCTTATAATTAGTAAATACATCTTTCTTGATGTAGAGATTAGTACTGCTGTTATATTGCGCTCATCGGGATTGATAAGGATTTCTTCTATATTTTACATACAGTACAGGTAATAGGTTTATGGAACACAAGGATGGATGCGATTACTGAAGTGTGAGTAATAGTAGAAACAATAATGTTGGGGCAGCATGCTCTATTTTCTCCATCTACACAGCTTGATCTGTGTTTAACACTATGGTGTTAACTACTCAACAATCCACGGTTTCGTCAGATGATCTGCACTAACTGCACAGCAAGAAGCTTGATTTTCACTGCAACTAAAAAAAATATAGACTGTATGCCATTATTTATACGAGTGGACCACAGTGGATTGTTAATAAGCGCTCAGCATGGTCACACCGTGTGGACTGGAAGTTATTACAAACCTCAGAAGATTTAGGGCTGTAGCAGTACAGAGCTTTAAAACACCATATAGCCTTTCCGCTAAATAGGCCATTAGTAAGTCTGACCCTCAGAAGCAATTTCATGTTTCACCCAGACGGATCCACAAGGCTGTTTGCGTTTTGCTTCACTGGGATTGCACTGAGCTACTACTGTTTGACAATTACAGGCCAGCACCATCTCACAGCTAAAGACTGTGGCCACTCACATCACATTAGCTTTATGAGACTGTAAATCTCCTCTATGTCTTATATTTAAAGTCCCCACATCAAGCACCATTGTACAATATCCGCTACCGCTATATTTTATTATATTAACCACACCGACACCATAACTGCCCCACAGTATAAATATTCTCCTCTAGAGAAGAGAGCATTTAAAGAGCATCTGCCTGGTAGGGGTGGTCATGCTGAGTGCAATGGCACCTCGGGTGCAGCAACCAAATGTGTGCTCGAAGCTTGCTTCAACTCCTCCTCTTCCCTGTCACTACTCCCCCTCCCACCCTGGTTGACAGGGCCAGGTATCCAAACAGTGAAATTTTGCGCATGCGCTGTAAAAAGTGCAATTGGCACATGCACAGTTTGGTTCTCAGAAAGATGCCCTGCTCTAAGATCCAAACTGTGCATGATGGCCCTCTCCCCAGATCTTCTGCTGTGGTCAACTGTCCCAGCACTGAGATGCAAACTGCGCATGCGTGAACTGTGCTTTTGCTGGTACATGCGCGGCACCTGACCAGTGAGGATGCCTTACCCTGTCAATCAGTATGGGAGGATGAGTGGTGCCGGGGAAGAGGAAGTGATGAAGCATTTTTCCAAGTGGCTATGCTAGCTCCTTGGTCCTCCTAGCATCTCATTAACATAAAATACATATTTTTCTGAAACAACACCCCTGAAGATGTCATTACATTTAGCATGATCAACCCTACTATGCCTGGTTTACTAGGGTTGATCATGCTGACAGATATGCTTTAAATGCTGTACAAGATACAATGTCAGTCTGAATAGAAGCCCAGAGTACCATAAGTACGGTAAGATACTGGATGCTGGTTTGTAAAGTTCATAACTACCGTAAATAAAACTCAGGTTTTAGACTGAGTGACCAGCAAATATATGTTATTCTTTGCATAATGAAATATTATAACGTTTTCCTTATGAAATACCGTATTATAACATTTTCCTAAATATTTTATCAACCCCTCACGTTTGTCAAGATCCTTGTGTCCATCACATGCCTGCAGACAGGTGTAGTCAATGAAAGTTCCCATTGAATGACGGCAAGCAGAGATCTTAAAATGTAAGTAATTACAATTACAGAAAATATGTTGGAAAACTGTATAACTTTTTCATTATACAATAAACATTTAATTGCTGAAACACTGCATGCTATGGGGGGATTTATCAAGCTCTTCACCGTGGCTTTAAAGACTTTTTGGGCATATTTGTTATTTCCACACCATTCACTCCAGTTTTGAAAAAGTGGGTGGGAAAGTTGACATGATTAGCCTCTTGAGCTAGATTTTCAACTACACCATTGAACAAAATTGCTAAATTTGTCACAATCTCACTACATTAAAGGGGATGACATAAAAGGTGAAGTAGCATCTCAGAACAGAAGTGTTAGACTTAAAGATGCACCAAATTTATCAAACATTGACAGTGACATTTGATAAATTTTGTGCAGAATACAGCAACACAGAATCCTACAAAGATGACTTTAAAAATTCCCCTAATGATAAATACCACTTCCCCCCCAAAAAATAGTTTTTGTTATATAAGTCCCATATAAGGTACATGGACAGAAAAACTATTATCCCACATTGCGTTAGTACAAAAGTAATGTTTTGTTGAGCTATCATTATGTTTTCAACATGACCCAGCTTTAGTTTCTTTTAAGCAATTAATTCATAGGACAAGATTAGAGATGAGCGAGCACTAAAATGCTCGGGTGCTCGTTATTCGAGTCGACTTTTTCCCGATGCTCGGGTGCTCGTTTCGAATAACTAACCCCATTGAAGTCAATGGGAGACTCAAGCATTTTTTGCAGGGGACCGGAGCTCTACATAGGGAAGGTTGCGTGAAAACCTGGAAACCTCAGAAAATGATGCAAACACCACAGAAATGGACAGGAAACAGCAGGGGCAGCATGCATGGATGCCTCTGAGGCTGCCTAATTGTACCATTATGCCAAATTCTGGGCAACAGCCTGGTGGTGACCCTCAAGACAATTGTGCTCACCCAGACCAAGATGGGCAAGGCACATGCCCATCACATGTTAGTAAAGCACCCAACTAGGTGCAACGAAGGTCCATCACCGCTGCGGGTGACACCACTGCCCATGCTGGCACTGCTGTCCTATCCCCCGCCCCACGACGCAGGCATAAGCCTGACACAGCGTGGTGACAGCTTGGTGACCAAGTTAGATTGAGGTAGCAGGTGAACCACCCAAAAATTTACCCTGACACAGCATGGCGGTGAACCCAGAGTGACCAAGAGAGACTGAGGTAGCAGGTGAAGCACTTAAAATTTTACCCTGACACGGAATGGCGGTGAACGTCAGACGCCGCCTGCATGAGATTAGGGATAGTGCTGCTGTCTGTCAGGGAGAGTGTTAGGGCCTCAATTTAGATTTTGGTTAGGCAGGAATCACCCACAAAGAACCCAACAGCCCTTCTAAGGGCTACAAGCACCTTTTTTTTGGCTCCTCCTGGCTGCTGCATGAGATTAGGGATAGAGCTGCTGTCTGTCAGGGAGAGTGTTAGGGCCTCAATTTAGATGTTGGTTAGGCAGGAATCACCCACAAAGAACCCAACAGCCCTTCTAAGGGCTACAAGCACCTTTTTTTTTGGCTCCTCTTGGCTGCTGGCTGGGACTTATAGTGCAGCTACCGCCATCTTGGCTGCACACTGTTAGGGCGTGAAATTAGAATGTGGTTAGGCAGGAATCATCCACAAAGAACCCAATGGTCCTTCTAAGGCCTACAACGACCTTTTTTTTTGGCCTCCTCTAGGCTGCTGGCTGGGACTTGTAGTGCAGCTACCGCCATGTTGGCTGCATGCTGTGCACAGCGACTGGTGGCAGAAGGGACAGCACGTGGTCCACACAGACCCAAAAGAAATTGCCCAAAGTCCTCTCAGTACTCATTTTTGCTGCTGCTGTACCTTGGCTTGCTGAGATCTGTAGTGCAGTCTAGGGAATACGTTTTTTCTCTCAGTTATATATATTACAGTCCAGTGAACAATTATGTTGTGTGCTGTACAGTAGCGTCAGTCTAGGGTATACGTTTTTTCTCTCAGTTATATATCCTACAGTGCAGTACATAATTCTGTCATGTGCTGCACACTAGCCAGAGTCTAGAAAATATACATTTTTTCTCTCATTCATATATCCTACAGTGCAGTGAAAAATTCTGTGGTGTGTGGTACACTATCCGCAGTCTAGAGAATACGTTTTTGGCCTCAGATATTAATTCGACAGTTTAGTGATTACACAAAATGTTGAACCCAAGGCCTAAGGGTCGAGGACGTGGGCGTCCAAGTGATGTAGGGGGGCAGAGGCCGTGGTCCTGGGCAGGGTGACACAGTACCTACTGATGAGGGAGCAGTGGAACGCCGCAGAGTTTTGCTCCCTAGCTTCATCTTGCAACTTACAAGGTCACGTGGTACACCACTATTGAAACCACAACAGTGCGAACAGGTGATGACGTGAATAGTGGATAATGTGTCCAGTAATTTATCCACCACCCAGTCTTCCACACAGTCCACCCACTTTAGCCAAGGGAGTAGACCTCTGGCTCCTCCAGCTCAACCTCCTTCCCCCCAGCCTGCCCACCCCATGGAAAATATGGATTCAGATCCGGCATACTCACAGGAAGTCTTTTCAGGACCCTACCCAGAGACACAAATCACTGCTCAACAGCAACCTGAGCAGTTGCTCTGTCCCGATGCCCAAAATTTAGAACTTTCGCAGTCTGTGGGTGATGAGAGTGTGGACTTAGTGCAAGTAGTGCGTCAAGAGGTGTCGGATGATGATGAGACACGGTTGTTAGACATTGACGTTGTTGTCAGGGCAGTAAGTCCCAGGGGGCAGCAGAGTGAGGAATCGGAGGAAGAGCAGGTGGATGATGAGGTGACTGACCCGAGCTGGGTTGGTAAGCCTAGTCAAGACAGTGCTTCTGAGGGGGAGGCAAGTGCAGCACCAGAACAGGTTGGAAGAGGCAGTGGGGTGGCCAGAGGGAGAAGCAGGGCCAGAGCAAGTAGATCAGCAACTGTTTCACAGAGTGAAGCTCCCGTGCCGAGGCCTAGATGTTCGCAAGTCTGGAGGTTCTTTAAAGAAAGTGAGGATGACCGACGGACTGTGGTGTGCAACCTGTGCCACACCAGGATCAGCAGGGGAGCCACCACTACCAGCCTAACCACTACCAGCATGCGCAGGCATATGAGTGCTAAACACACGACTCAATGGAACCAAGGCCGTTCACCTCCTGCGGATCACACCACTGCTCCTTCCCCTGTGTCACATGCTGGCTCGGCGAGTCAACCCCCCACCCAGGACCCCGGCACGAGCGCCTCCCGCCCTACAACCACCCCTTCACCTCCACGATCCTCCACACCCTACACCAATGTGTCCCAGCGCAGCCTTCAGCTGTCTTTGCATCAGACATTGGAGCGAAAGCACAAACGCAAATACAATTCCACCCACCCACATGCACAAGCCCTAAACGTCCACTGCTGAGCCTGGAGATGCTGCGATATAGACTGGTAGAGACTGAGGCTTTCCGCAACCTGATGGCGGTGGCTGTCCCTCGGTACTTGGTCCTCCACTATTTTTCTACGATGTGCCGTCCCAGCCCTACACCAGCACGTGTCAGAGAACATCATCCGTGCCCTGACCAACGCGGTGACTGAGAAGGTCCACCTAACCATGGACACGTGGACAAGTGCTGGCGGACAGGGACGGCACATTGAGTTAACTTGGTGGAGGCTGGCACAGAGTCTGACCCTGGGGCCTCTCATGTACTGCCCACACCGAGGATTGCGGGGCCTACCTCGGTCACGGTTTCTCAGACTTATTATGCCTCTTCCTCCAACCCCTCCTCCTCCTACTCTCAAATACAATCTGTGAGCATGGCGCCTTCAGTCGGTAGCTCTAGGCGCAGCAGCACTGCCGTGGTTAAGCGCCAACAAGCGGCGCTGAAACTGCTGAGCTTAGGTGACAAGAGGCACACCGCCCAAGAGCTGTTACAGGGCATCACGGCACAGACCGATCTTTGGCTGGTGCCGCTAAAACTCAAACCAGGCCTGGTTGTGTGTGACAACGGGCGTAACCTGGTGGCGGCTCTGCAACTCGGCAGGCTCACACACGTGCCATTATACACCAATACTATTTCCCAAAGTAACAACAACCCATATAAACACTGCATATAAAACCTGCCTGGCCCACGTGTTCAATCTTGTGGTTCAGCGGTTCCTCAAGACCTACCCCAATTTGTCTGATTTGCTCACCAAGGTGCGACGCATCTGGGCGCATTTCCGCAAGTCAACCACAGATGCTGCCACTCTCAGGGCAGTGCAACGGCGCTTACAACTGACTGCTCACCGACTGTTGTGCGACGTGCCCACACAATGGAATTCCACATTACACATGTTACCCAGGGTTTACCAGCAGCGCAGAGCAATTGTAGACTGCCAGATGACAACTTCCACAAGAACTGGTAGTCAGGTTAGTCAGCTTCTTCAAGTGTACAATGAGGAGTGGACGTGGATGTCTGATATCTGTCAGGTGTTAAGGAACTTTGAGGAGTCAACACAGATGGTCAGCGGCGATGCCGCCATTATCATCGTCACCATCCCGCTGCTTTGTCTGCTGAAAAAGTCACTGCTCAGCATGAAGTCAGAGGCTTTGCGCTTGTCACAGGAGATGGGGAGAAGATACGTTGCTTGATAGCCAGACCACCCTCAGGTCTGTTTCTCAGCGCGAATTCGAGGAGGAGGAGGATGAGGAGGAAGAGGAGGAAGAAAAGGAGACTGTTGGCGAGACTGAAGAGGGTACCTATGCTCATTCCTTCTTATCTGTTGAGCGTGTATGGGCTAAGAGGAGGAGTTGGAGGAGGAGGAGGAAATGGAGAGTCAGCCTATTGAGGAGATTATTGCGTGTTGGGACTCTGGCGCACATGGCTGACTTCATGTTAGGCTGCCTTTCCCGTGACCCTTGCGTTAGAAGCATTTTTGACAACACCGATTACTGGGTGTTCACCCTCCTGGACCCCAGGTACAAGCAGAACTTTTCCACTCTCATTCCTGTAGAGGAAAGGAGTATGAGAGTGAATCAATATCAACAGTCCCTAGTGTACAAGATGAAACTATCCTTCCCATCTGACACCGCTAGCGGCAGAAAACGTAGTTCTGTGGGCCAACTAGCGGGGGAGAGGAGGGGAGCAGGCAGCTTGTCAAGCACTGGCAGGGGAACACTCTCCAAGGCCTTTGCAAGTTTTATGGCACCCCAGCAAGACTAGGTCACCCGTCCCCCAGTAGGTGGGAGCTGTTCAGAAACATGGCAAGGGAGTACCTAGGTGACCATACCAACATCCTGCGTGATCACTCTGCTCCATACAACTACTGGGTTGCAAAGCTGGACACGTTGCCCGAACTGGCGCTGTACGCCTTGGAGGTGCTGGCCTGCCCTGCCGCTAGCGTGTTGTCAGAGTGGGTCTTCAGTGCAGCTGGTGGCATCATCACTGATAAGCGTACACGCCTGTCAACTGACAGCACTGACAGGCTGACGATTATTGAAATGAATAAAGCCTGGATTTCACCGCAATGCAAATCTCCACTGAGGGAAAGCAGCTCAACATGAAGATTCTTTATGTATCCTCTCCTCCTCCTCTTCGAACACAAACGCTGAGCCAACAGGCAATGTTTCTGAGGGCCAACTGGCGCTCTTTACAAACAATGTTTACGGAGGGCCACCTACAGGCCCTCTCTCCAATAAATTTTTTAGGAGCGTCAACTACAGACACTCCTAAACAATTTTTTGGGAGGCTCACCTACAGCCATTTGACTGCAGTGTCAGTCTGACCAAGGCATTTGTGGTGTCACCGCCATGCTGTGTCAGTGTAAAATTTTATGTGCTTCACCTGCTACCTGAGTGTAACTTGGTCACTCTGGGTTCACCGGCATGCTGTGTCAGTGTAAAATTTTATGTGCTTCACCTGCTACCTCAACTAACTTGGTCACTTGTTGGTGTCAACACTAGAGTGCAGCTACTATACCGCACACGACAGAATTGTTCACTGCACTGTAGTATATATAACTGAGAAAACACGTAGTCTTTAAATGGCGGCTATTTTACCGCAAACCACTACATTTTTCCCTGGACTGTAGTACATATAACTGAGAGAAAATACGTATTTTATAGACTGACACTGCTGTGCAGCACACTAGAGAATTATTCACTGGACTGTAGTACATATAAATGAGAAAAAAACGTAGTGTTTAAATGGCGGCTATTTTACCGCAAACCACTACATTTTTTCCTTGACTGTAGTACATATAACTGAGAAAAAACGTATTCCCTAGACTGACGCTACTGTACAGCACACTAAATAATTGTTCACTGCACTGTGGGATATATAACAGAGAAAAAAAATGTATATTTTCTACACTCCGGCTAGTGTGTAACACACTACAGAATTTTTCACTGCACTGTATAATATATAACAGAGAAAAAACGTAGTCTTTAGACGGCGGCTTTTGTACCGCAAACCACTCAATTTGTCACTGTAATGTATGATATATAACTGAGAGAAAAAACATAGTCTTTAGACGGCGGCTTTTGTACCGCAAACCACTCCATTTTTCACTGGACTGTAATACATATAACTGAGAGAAAATACGTATTTTATAGACTGACGCTACTGTACAGTACACTACATAATTGTTCACTGGACTGGAGTACATATAACTGAGAAAAACGTATTTTATAGAGTGACGCTACTGTACAGCACACTACAGAATTGTTCACTGGACTGTAGTATATATAAATGAGAAAAAACGTAGTCTTTAAATGGCGGCTATTTTACCGCAAAGCACTACATTTTTCACTGGACTGTAGTACATATAACTGAGAATAAACGTAGTCTTTAAATGGCGGCTATTTTACCGTAAACCACTCCATTTCTCACTGGACTGTAGTACATATAACTGAGAAAAAACGTATTTTATAGAGTGACGCTACTGTACAGCACACTACAGAATTGTTCACTGGACTGTAATATATATATATATATATATAAATGAGAAAAAAAACATAGTCTTTAAATGGCGGCTATTTTACCGCAAACCACTACATTTTTCACTGGACTGTAGTACATATAACTGAGAAAAAACGTAGTCTTTAAATGGCGGCTATTGTACCGCAAACCACTCCATTTTTCACTGGACTGTAATACATATAACTAAGAGAAAATACATATTTTATAGACTGATGCTACTGTACAGCACACTACAAAATTGTTCACTGCACTGTAGTATACATAACTGAGAGAAAAAAACGTATTCCCTAGACTGACGCTACTGTACAGCACACTAAATAATTGTTCACTGGACTGTAGTATATATAACTGAGAAATAACGTATTTCCTAGACTGACGCTACTGTACAGTACACTACATAATTGTTCACTGGACTGTAGTGTATAGAAATGATAAAAAAAAACGTATTCCCTAGACTGCACTACAGATCCCAGCAAGCCAAGGTACAGCAGCACCAGCAAAAATGAGTACTGAGAGGACTTTGGGAAATTTCTTTTGGGTCTGTGTGGACCACGTGCTGTCCCTTCTACCACCAGTCACTGTGCACAGCGTGCAGCCAAGATGGAGGTAGCTGCACTACAAGTCCCAGCCAGCAGCCAGGAGGAGACCAAAAAAAAGGTGCTTGCAGCCCTTAGAAGGGCTGTTGGGTTCTTTGTGGATGATTCCTGTCTAACCACATTCTAATTTCATGCCCTAACAGTGTGCAGCCAAGATGGTGGTAGCTGCACTACAAGTCCCAGCCAGCAGCCAGGAGGAGACCAAAAAAAAAAAAAAGGTGCTTGTAGCCCTTAGAGGCTGTTCGGTTCTTTGAGGATGATTCCTGCCTAACCAACATCTAAATTAAGGCCCTAACACTCTCCCTGACAGACAGCAGCTCTATCCCTAATCTCATGCAGGCAGCGTCTGACGCGAGCAGCGCGGGACCAGATTCTTATATTCCCAGGTCATCTGATCTGGCCAGCCAATCCCTACTATTGACTTGTAGGGACCCCACGTGATGCTAGGAGGTACCAATGACTCTCCTGCATGTTGATTGGCTGAGAAAAGGCGCCTAACATGCAGGAAGAGGAAGATGCCATTTCCTCGAGGATCGCGATATGCTCGTCCGAGTAGCGAGCATATGCGAATACCCTAATGCTCGAACGAGCACCAAGCTCGAACGAGTATGTTCGCTCATCTCTAGACAAGATCCTTCCATAGGAAGCTGAGAAGAACAGAAGATCATTTTTTAGTTTACACAAAAGTCTATTTTACAATATCAGGTGAAGGTCAAATATATTGCATTTACTGCAAATAGAGTTGCTTAGAAAAAGAGGAGAACAATAGGTACGAATGTTAATAATTTGCTGATTGGAGAAACCTATTATGTACGGTATAATGCTCCATTTGTCTGACTTTTTACTATGTTATCTTCAACTGGTAAGGACAACACAAATGCTAATATCCTGTTGTGAGAATTATTCAGATTTGGTAAGCATGCTTTAAATAAGTAGCAACCACTCATACGGATGCAGAAAATTACTATTCTCATATTTGCCAAATATGGAACATATGTTTAAAGCAAACTGTGCTAGTAAGTGGAAAGCTACAAAGCTATTAGAGGCAAAAGCTTCAAGCATCTGGAAAACATGATTTCAGTAAGCCATCTATGCATATAGGCGAACACATATTTGGAATTTTCATTTTTGTGTTAATTGAACTGGTGAATCACATTGGGCTAGGTGACCTATGATAGTACATGTCCTATCAGAGTAAACATCTGGATTCTTCTCTCCACTGGAATACAAGAGAACACTCATAGACACTGTATTATTAGCTGCAGCCACAGTGGGACACTTTCCCTGAACCTAATTAACGTCCATGAACTTGAGGAGTGGAGTCAATGTAGGTTGAATATAAACTTGTTGTCTATGCGCTCCATTTGTGTTTGAGAGAGAAATGGAACCGCTTGTTGCTATGATCCTGCATCACGTAGCTCTATAAAATGAACTCGCTCCTCATTCATTAACAATGGTCTAATGTTTGGTTGAGTTCCAGAAACCTGGACATTTTTTTTGTTTCCAGTATACTTAAAGGGAGTCTGTCACCTCATTTTCACCTATATAACTAAGAGCACTGCCCCACAGAAGATTGCATACACATCCCAGACATACCTGTGTGCACTGTGTGTCTGTATTACATGTCCAGAACAAGCACTTTTATTCTGCTGGAAAACAGCTCCCAAGTGCCCGGCCCTGCTGCAAACCAGACTGAAGAGGGGAGAGCTGCTTCTTTGGGGATTCTTTCTGACCTTCTTTGAAAGCTGGCATTCCAAGCTTTAAAATGAAACCAAAATCACAGCATTATATCCAGTATATCAGAAGATATAGAAATCGAGTCGGGAGAGAAAGCAGTTTTTAGTTTCACTTTCAGCTAGGCACTTGGGAGCTGTTTTCCTGCAGAATAAAGTGCTTTTTCTCAACATGGAATAAAGGCACAAAGCACACACAGCACACACTCTACATGATGATTGCAACTTGGTGAAAAGTGGCAAAAGTGGTGAGGGTAGCGTAAAATAACTTTTCAATGCAAGAACACATGCAAAGGACTTAATAAATTCCTACAATAGGTGGATTACTGAATGTTACTGTCCAGTGGTCCCAGCTATCCTGTGTCTTGTTTCCGTTCTTCAGTCAGAAAAATAAAATGCTACATGCAGTGGTATTTTTCTAGCAGTGAAGAGGGATCTGGTGGGCCCTGGCGGTAATGCTGGTAGTCTGCTCCTCTGACACAAAAGACTACCAGAATATCGTAACGCAGATGTGAATGTATGTAGAAATTCCAGAAAGTAGGCAATATAAAAAAGTTAAAGGGCATCTGTCAGCAGATTTGGACCTGTTGTATGCACTTGGCAGGTGAAGACATCTGTGTTGGTCCCGTGTTCATATGTGCCCACATTGCAGAGAAAAATTATGTTTTAATATATGTAAATGAGCCTATAGGAGCAACGGGGTCATTACATTACACCTAAAGGCTCAGCTCTCTCTGCAACTGCTGCACCCAATGCACTTTGTTCGATAGGGCCTGACAAGTCATCACACCTGGCCCTGTCTATCAAAGTGCAAAGGGGGCGATTGCTGCAGAAAGAGCAGAGCCTCTAGGAATAATGGTGACGCCTCCGTTGCTCCTAGAGCCTCATTTACATATAATAAAACAACATTTTTCTCAGCAATGCGAGCACATATGAACATGGGACCAACACAGATGTCTTCAGCTGAGAAGTGCACATGTAACAGGTCATCCAGTGTCAGTTACAAATCTGATGACAGATGCCCTTTAAACATATCACCGCTATATCAATAGACAACTAATTGATTGTTCAGAATTTAGAAGACAAGTTTCCTGATTATGTTGCTGGAACTTTAATAAAACGATGTTCAGCAGATGTAATATTCCAAAAACTTGAATATTCAGCATATTGTCCTATAAATGAGTAATTGCCATAGGCAACTTGCTGAACGCACAAAGCATTACTGATAAACGAGAGCCTTCATGACATTCTCATTATTTGGGTAATGAAAGAAATTTTATAATATTGGATAATGGCATCACACACATTGTCGCACACTGTATTACACCTAATTATTCATAACCTTGTGCAACTTTGTTTTAAAGGGAAACTGACATAATAATGCAGTACAACCTGCGGGCAACATGTTATAGAGCAGGAGGAGCTGAGCAGATTAATATATAGTTTTTTGGGAACAAAATGCAGTATAACTTGCAACTTATTGCATTTTCAAACAATGTAGCTGGTTGCTAGGGCCTCACATTCAATTGTACCGCTGTCCGCAAGACGCAAAACAGTTCAATGCTGTGGTGGGGCAGGGGAGCCAATGTCTCCCTTCCCACAGCTCTCTTTCATAGGCTACATGCCACTAGGCCTCAAGCCTATCAGAGGCCAGTACAGGTGGCATGATTACATCATAATGACCGCCTGAGGCAGCCTGCAAGCAGCTTAGGATGCCTGCTGGAAGAGGCACTGCAGTTAGCGGCATGGAGGTGAGTATTTGGGTTTATTCTTTTACTTTTGCACCATGGGGCAGCACTATTGGGCAGCTATAGGGAGTAATATTCAGTACTGGGATGGGGGGGGGGACACTATGGGTACATTATTACTACTGGCAGCACTATAAGGGTTCTTTTTCTACTGGGACACATTATGGGCTTTTATTACTACTATAGGCAGACATTATTATCGGGAGGCTTACTATCGGGACCTTATTACTATTGGGAGACTATGGGGAACATGATTACTAGTATGGGGGCATTATTACTATTGGGGGCACTGTAGGGCACTCAGAGCATTATTATTATTGGTTGGACTTTTGGGAGCACTATTGCTGTGGGCACTCTTACACAGTATCAGCTTAACACTTGTGGCACTAATTATTGAAGGATCTCTGTGGTACTAATATTTTCAGGGGTACTATGTGTTTCTGCAGTATAATATTTGGGAGAACAGCAGGCACGGTATAAGGGGGTGGCAGAAATGGGTGTTGAGAAGGTGGGGAGGATGATAGAAAAGTAGGAGCCTAAAATGTCTATATGGTAAAAGTCTGCAGAGACTTAATAATTCATGTGTATATAGATACAGCTGTCAGTGACCGATAGTTGTACACGGGGGTGTTCTTAAGTTTGGAAAAGGCAGAGGCTTAAAGGGAACCTGTCATCAACTTTATACTGCCCATACTAATGGCAGCATACAGTAGAGACAGGTGAGTTGATTTCAGCGGTCTGTAATTTATAAGTTAAGTGGTTGCTGAGAACAAACATCCCAATCATTGCAGACTGGGCCTGGAAAAAGAGTCCCGGCCACCTGAGAAGAGTCATGGTTATTCATGGATTCCTGCTCTCCCCGCCCACCTGCTGATGACTGACAGTCTTCTACCTGGTTTTCTCCCTTTCTCTCTAGGAGAGAACTGCCAATCATCAGCGGATGGGAGATTAGAATAACCAGGACTCTTCTCAGGTAGATGTGACTCTTTTCAAGGCCTGTGCTACAATGATTATGATGCTGGTTCTCGGCAAAAACTTACTTTTAGCTCATGAGTGACACACCCCTGAAATCAGCATTTCTGTCACTATTTTATGCTGCCCTAAGTGGGGTCAGCATAAAGTTGATGATAGGTTCCCTTTAAGTACATAAATTACATGTTTTACTGAATCTTTTCCCACAAAACTCTATATTAATCTGCTCAGCTCCTCCTGCTCTATAACATGCTGCATGCAGATTGTGCTGTATTTCATGGTGACAAGTTCTCTTTAATAAATAGTCAACCAATCTAAAAAGTAGCAAAACTATTGCTACAACTTTTTAATTTTTTTTTATCTTCACTATTTCTCTTTTTAATCATTTTTTAGGCAGGAAGAGGTTAATTCCCAGCCTACAGGCTGGCAGTTTATTTTATAGCCAGCAGGTGGCGATCTTACATAACAAAAAGCGCTCCCTGTCAGCTTTTAGATTTTACAATGTAATAGACTCTTGTAGCAGAGAGCTGCAAGCATCTATTAGGCCTCTTTCACATGAACGATACAAATTGGCTCTGGGTGTGTTCAGTGAAACGTAGACCATTTTGCAAGTCAGTTTTGTCTGCGATTGCATTCAGTTGTTTAGTTTTTTTCCGCGCAGGTACAATCCGTTTTGATGCGTTTTTCACATGCATGATAAAAAAACTGGAGATTTACAAACATCTCTTAGCAACCATCAGTGAAAAACAAACTGCACATGGACTTTTTGGTATGCCGATAATGATGAAACAAACGTGTATGTCTGCAGGCAGAATGCTATGGAACATGAAGTGCTAATGATGATCAGCAAAAACACATCACATCTTGGCACCTGTCCAGTTTATTTCTATGGTGGATTTTGTTTCTCCTAAGGACCTGTTCCCCGAGGACTAACAAAGGTGAGCTGATTGCATTTATTTCTTTACTTTCCATAACGGTTCATACTTATGCTCCTTTGTGACAACAAACAATACATTACAAGCAGAAGGTTAGCAAAATCAAACATTGATACCTAGCTGTAGAGATGAGCGAATTGATTTGTTCATCAAAAAGAATTCTGGAACAGTGAGGCCTAGTCTCCACTGCTCAAGAGGATCCCAACCTGCTTCTTGACTGACAGAGCTGGACATCTCATCCGGCCCTGACAATCTTGCATTTGAGCTGCTGCTCAGAGTAGTGGCGCAATATCAGAGGCTGTGCTGTTGTTATCGGAGCCGCTCTACTTCTTTGAAGCAGCACATGCACAGTTGCTGCTCCGGTAGCAGCAGCAGAGCCTCTTTAATTGAATTATTACTTGGAGCAGAAGCTCAGGCGCCGAAACTTGTCAATCAAGTGGTGGTGGGAGCCTCTTGTCTTGAGCAATGGGGACAGCCCTCTCACCTCTCAAGCACTCTTTTCAATAATCTAGGATAATCTAGTAGATTTGTACAAATCAATTTGCTTGTCTCTAGCCAGCTGCATTAAAGGTGACTAGATTGACATTCGTCTAGTTAAGCTACCAAACTGTCCTGCTCCAATCCACACTTCATGAGAAGTCACAATAACATGATGCTAACATAACATTCTTTAGTGTATTTCCAAAGCTGAACACAAAAATTAATACATAGCTATAACTGTAAAGCTGGACAGAATCTACGTGCTCCTTCACCTGCTATTCATTAGTGTTGTGATAAGTGAAACAATACATAAATCCTTCTAATATAAAACCATGCTCTGAAATGATATAACAATTTTAGGTTCTGTTTGAAAAGAAGAGCATCCCTCAGGACAGTCTGAAACACTTGAGAGAGAAAATACTGTGTTCATACACTCTGCTGCTAACCTTTTCACCTGACAAACCATTCTGTTTTGCGGTGGGAACAATTTTATATAGTAAAAAGCACCTCTGTTATACTATGAAATTTCAGCAAATGTGTGCATTTAGAAATAAAGACCTATATCGAGGTTTGTGAGGAGCATACACTTGCCTCCACAAAACACATTCTTATAATAATTCTGGTGTAATAAAAGAGATCTCTATGATGGGCTCCGCGAACTGAAGGAGAGCAGATCATGCAAGTGCAGCCACGCTCCATTTTCCGCTATGGGAGCAGTGAATAGAGAACGGTCTGTGCATGCACGCTGTGATCTCCATTCACCACTATGGGACTTCTGAAAATAGCCTGGCCCACTGGCTTGACTATCTTTCAAATTCTAGTAGCAATGAATGGAGAGTACGCTGAACATGAGCACTGTGCTCACCATCAGTTCAAAGGCCCCGTTATGGACATAGGAGCGGGCCATCAATGTCTGAGATGGGTATAACCCTTTAAAGGAAATATGTCACATTGTGAAATGTTGCCAGCAGATTGATAGGTCGTTTTTTTAGAAAAGTTAAAGTATAACTTTTAATTTATTAATTTATATACCTGCTCATTCTGGGCTTAGGGGACCAGTGGACAGCCCTATTCAATGAAAATGCAGCACCATCTGTAGGCAGCATGTTCTAGCATGTTCTAGAACAGGCTGAGTATTATTACTCAGTGAATGACGGTCTTCCATATAGGATTGTGCATACAGAGATAGCTGTCAATCATATCTATAAGCTGCTTGTCTACAGATTGGACGGCATTTTCAATGTGTCATGTTTCTTTTAATCTATCTATATAAAGTTCGATAGTCCATAAACAGTAGGATGTCCATTGGATGTACCCTCTGTAGACACAAATGTGCCAGCACAGAGTATAAATAAGCCGCACTTCGGCATCACATGGGCAATTATAATGCATATGATTTATCCAGAGGAAACGATATACAGGATATACATCCTTTACAAACTACTGCACTGAGTAATATAATAATCTGCTGTACCTGTCTCCATTTTCCCATCCTGCGCAGCAGGTCCATCTGGAATGACGCTCTTTACTTGTAGAAATTCATCTGGTTCATCACCCCCAATAATGGTAAATCCAAAGCCCATGTTACTTTTCTTGAGAGTGGTGCTCAGAAATGTTCCTTTAAGTTGTGAGGCATCCCGTGTAAAAAGTGGCTTTTCTATAGCAAGATAAAACTCTGCATTATACACCCAAACAATCCAAAATATGTGTATACACATTCAAATTCACCTTGATTCAGTATTTTATTGTTATACATTTACGGTTGACTGTAGGGGTTGTTGATGTTGCAGAACGTTTTCGATATATTGAGGCATATAAAGTATGATAATAGAAGGTGGTCCCCTACTTGGGACTCCTCTACAGCTGCATGCACTAACATTTGAATGTGTGATCTTCTGCTCCGATCAGCTCTATATTGGGTGAAGCTGCTCTTCACAGGTTGTGGAAAAAGCCTTTTGATATGATATACAAATGTGGTTATGCAAACACTATTTTTCAATTACGGTTTCCCTTCTTAGGGTGATTAAGGGGAAGAAGAACAGTAATTAAAATGTAGTGTTTGCATATCTAAGCCACACTATAGGGTCCTTTTTAAATGATATAGAAATTAGTACATTATAATATTCATTATTATCATGTATTTTAACCAGTTAGAGACCAGGCCATTTACTTTCCTTTCTCACTGTGTGAATTGTTTTTTAGTACATGTGTCTTTAAAAGCCATAATTTTTTTTTAAAGTTTGGTAATGCAAATATTTTTTTCGGTTATACACTGGGCTTTATTGTTATGTCATTTTTATTGATCTGTTCTTCTCATGTTTTCATTTTTCGAATATATATATATATATATATATATATATATATATATATAATGTGTTCCCTTTCTATTACAGTCATCATGACATATGGGATGTATGGGTTATGTTCACTGGGGCTACAGGCTGCAGTGTGGTGTTTTTTAAAATTACTTGCACAATTATTTATTTGTCTTTATTTTTATTTGACATTCCCCTCACCCTCTCCATAAGGTCATAGAAGACATTTGGGGGACATTTAACATTACATTTCTTTTGTAGTGGGAATAGAGCCCCATAGAGGTTGTACAGAGCTATAAAACCTCATTGCAGAGATGATCTGGGTCTGAAGAAACCCAGCAGCTCATGCAGATACTCAGCCCCTGGCGATAACATGATGACTGGGACCAGAGTAGGAAAAGGCATGTCACTTTCTCATTTCTATATACAGTGCTCCGGAGTATAGAGTGATGAGGAGGGCATGAACAGTAAAAAAAAATCCCTGCCTTATCTACGGGGAGCCCTGCTGACACTGGTTTCCCGCTCCCAATGACACATGATTAGAATGCAGCTGCAATTTCTGCAACAATGTTTAGAAATGTTCTTGCAGAGATATGTGCTGACTGTTCAGATGTATGTAGTCAACTGGCAGTCGGCAAGCGGATAAAGGGCTATTCAAGTCCAAGGTACTGTACATACATATGAAATGCAGAAGGATCTAATACATTAAAACATTATGCAAATTACGACAACACAATAAAACCTATAATGTGCATTCATCAATATAATATCTTGCATTATAGACAAAACCTCTACTAAATTACATAATTTCTCGGACACTGCAATGTACCTCTAAAAACTTGAGCCTGCATCGGCTGAGTTCCCAAGTCTGTCGTGGGCATGTTGTGCTGTTGAAGCTTCCTTTTTGCTTCCAACACTGGGTTTTCAAACTGGGTTCTTCTGTTTATGTGACTGGTTAACAGAATATATGATGTTATAAATCATATTACTGCAGATGTGTCATATCAGGAGGTTGATCTGCTCTGTCATATACAGTGTGAAGTGATGCAGATAAAATAGAATAAGTCATTGCAGTGAAGATATAATATACAGTTACAAGAAAAAGGTAAGTGGATCCTTTTGAATTACCTGGATTTATCCATTGTTCACTAATAAAACTGTCTTGTTCTTATCAAAGTCACAATTATAGACAAACACAGTCTAACTAAATACCATCCACCAAATGTCTCCTGTAGCTGTAAATGTGTTCCAGTTTAGCAGTATTTCTGGGATGCCTTGCCAACACAGCTCTTTCCGGTCCATGCCACAACATTTAAATAGACTTAAAGAGGCTCTGTCACCACTTTGCGATTCTTCCAGAAAAAGAACTTTTATAAATATGTAAATTATGCTTTGGAGCACCGGGAGGCGTGCTCTTTCAGTCTGAGCACTGCTTCATCAACGCCCTCCCGGCTCCAAAACCAGCCCTGCAGCCTTTATCCCCACCCCTCCTGTCTCTGATGGACAGCACTAGACCCTTCGGTCTAGCGCTGAAATCTCGTGCCGGCGCATGCGTTGTACACTTGCAGTGCCGAACACTGCAGGCGCGTTCAATGTATTGCGTACGCACCGTCACTTCTCTGAACCCAGAAGTGATGGCGCGTTCGGAAGCTCAGCTGAGCGGAGCGTACGCAATACATTAAACGCATACGCAATACATTGAACGCACGTGTTCGGCACTGCAAGCGTACAATGCATGCGCCGGCACGAGATTTCAGCGCTAGACAATGTAATTTTATGGACACCAGTAGCTTTCTTGAGAGTGTCCTTCCATAAACACTATCCTGATGTTTCTCCAACTTGTAGAATCTTCTTTTGCTGGGATCCTTGGGTTCATACTCATCTCTTTCACGATTGCCCGTTGTGCTCTTGGAGTAGTCTTCACAGGATGCCCACACTTCAGAATCACGGTAACAGTCTGGAATTTTATCCATTTCTATGTTATTTGTCTAAGGGCTCATGCACATGAACGTATTTTCTTTCCGTGTCCGTTCAGTTTTTTTTGAGGACCGTATACGGAACTATTCATTTCAATGGGTCCGCAAAAAAAAAACTGAAGGTACACTGTGTGCATTCCGTTTCCGTATGTCCATATTTCTGTTCCGCAAAAAAATAGAACATGTCCTATAATTGTCCGCATCACAGACAAGGATAGGACTGTTCTATTAAGGGCCAGCTGTTCTGTGCCTCAAAATACGGACTGCACACGGACGTCATCCGGATTTTTTGCATATCCGTTTTTGCGGATCCGTTTTTTCAAACGGTTGTGTGCATGAGGCCTAAGTGTGGATTGATGTACAGTCAGGTCTTTACCAATGTTTTTGTAGCTTTTTCCAGCTTCATGTGTCTCTATAACATACAGTCATATGAAAAAGTTTGGGCACCCCTATTAATCTTATAAAAATTTTGGTTTTTGCAACAGCTATTTCAGTTTGATATATCTAATAACTGATGAACACAGTAATATTTCTGGATTGAAATGAGGTTTATTGTAACAGAAAATGTGCAATATGCATTTAAACAAAATTTGACAGGTGCAAAAGTATGTGCACCTCAACAGAAAAGTGACATTAATATTTAGTAGATCTTCCTTTTGCAAAAATAACAGCCTCTAGTCGCTTCCTGTAGCTTTTAATGAGTTCCTGGATCCTGCATGAAGGTATTTTTGACCATTCCTCTTTACAAAACAATTCCAGTTCAGTTAAGCCATTCCAGAACATTGTAATTGTTCCTCTGCATGAATGCCTGAGTAGATTTGGAGCGGTGTTTTGGATCATTGTCTTGCTGAAATATCCATCCCCGGCATAACTTCAACTTCGTCACTGATTCTTGAACATTATTCTCAAGAATCTGCTGATACTGAGTGGAATCCATGCGACCCTCAACTTTAACAAGATTCCCGGTGCCGGCATTGGCCACACAGCCCCAAAGCATGATGGAACCTCCACCAAATTTTACAGTGGGTAGCAAGTGTTTTTCTTGGAATGCTGTGTTTTTTGCCGCCATTCATAACGCCTTTTTGTATGACCAAACAACTCAATCTTTGTTTCATCAGTCGACAGGACCTTCTTCCAAAATGAAACTGGCTTGTCCAAATGTGCTTTTGCATACCTCAGGCAACTCTGTTTGTGCGTGCTTGCAGAAAAGGCTTCTTTCGCATCACTCTCCCATACAGCTTCTCCTTGTGTAAAGTGCTCTGTATTGTTGACCGATGCACAGTGACACCATCTGCAGCAAGATGATGCTGCAGGTCTTTGGAGGTGGTCTGTGGTGGTTGTCCTTGACTGTTCTCACCATTCTTCTTCTCTGCCTTTCTGATATTTTTCTTGGCTTGCCACTTCTGGGCTTAACCAGAACTGTCCCTGTGGTCTTCCATTTCCTTACTATGTTCCTCACAGTGGAAACTGACAGGTTAAATCTCTGAGACAACTTTTTGTATCCTTCCCCTGAACAACTATGTTGAACAATCTTTGTTTTCAGATCATTTGAGAGTTGTTTTGAGGAGCCCATGATGTCACTCTTCAGAGGAGATTCAAATAGGAGAACAACTTGCAAGTGGCCACCTTAAATACCCTTTCTCATGATTGGATACACCTGGCTTTGAAGTTCAAAGCTCAATGAGGTTACCAAACCAATTTAGTGCTTCAGTAAGTCAGTAAAAAGAAGTTAGGAGTATTCAAATCAAGAAAATGATAAGGGTAACCATACTTTTGCACCCGTCAAATTTTGTTTAAATGCATATTGCACATTTTCTGTTAGTACAATAAACCTCATTTCAATCCAGAAACATTACTGTGTCCATCAGTTATTAGATATATCAAACTGAAATAGCTGTTGCAAAAACCCAAATTTTTATAACTAAAAATGATTAAGATTAATAGGGGTGCCCAAACCTCTTCATATGACTGTATATTCCAAGGTCTTCTAAAAGTTTTTTGCATTGGTTCACACTAGCCAATCTTTCTTGAGTGGAACAGATTTGTCACTAACAAGGTTTTATGTGCCTTTATTTAATAGGTAAAGGAGGTGTGAAACCTATACTTCAAATCTCATCTCCTTAAATCGCTCTTTGAGAAGTCATTAACACAATGGTTCACTTATTTTTCGCCTTGCACTGTGAATGATTATTCAATGTGCTCAGTAAACACTGTGTAAATGTTATTAGTTTAGTTAAATTGTGTGTTGTCCATAATTGCACTGACTTCAATACACATCAGCCTACATTTTATTAGAATGCAATGCAGAAATCCAGGTAAAGCTATAGGAAATATTCTACTCTACTTGTGAATCCACTGTTCAGTTTTGGCTTCCAATAGTGCATCAAAAAACTGCATTAAAAATGCATGTGTGAAACAACTCAGCAGAATTTGCTTATAATGCATAAAAATGCAATGTATACAGTACAAAATAAAAACATATGACATTTGCAGTACACTAAATTGCTTGAAAAACCTTTTGCTTCAGCAAATGATAAAAGCAGGTTTAGTAGATGTTTTATTGCATAATACAAAGCAAGGTTTTTGAAAAGGCAATTAAAATAATACTTTTACATTTTATCACATTCTTGTCAGGAGTTACTTTACAGTAAGTAATTGAACCAGACTTCGCTTTTCATGAAAAGAATAATTCCCCTGTCTTACTTTTCTAAAAGGTTTTTGATTTATAATTAAGTAATATTTTTGTTTTCTAATTAAGAGGCTGTTGAAAACGCTTTTTGTTTCCAAGCGGTCGGAGGTCATTTATGTCTCAATACTTAAATTCAACATATTCAGAAAAGAAGAGTAATTCGGACAACTCTGAAATAGATATTCCTTAATGAGTTATAATAAGACATATTTTAGTAGTACCTGGTAGAAAAATATTAAAAGTAAACAGATGTAGCTGATGTAAGAGTGACATAAATCAATGTGATGTCACAAAGAGTTATCAACAGTTCTCCATAGTGCTACAGGTAACAGTACTGGGTTATTCTAAAGCTTGTTTGGTCGACAGCTATGCCTCCCGCCTATGCCTCGCTTGGTTGAGAGGGAGTAAGCCACTGCCTAATGCCTCGGGTGGTGGCTTAAAGGAATTGTGTCACATCAGCAAATAGCCTTTATTATGTAGACAAAGTTAATACAAGGTACTTACTAATGTTTTGTGATTGTCCATATTGTCTCCTTTGCTGGATGGATTCATTTTTCCATCACATTATACATCATTCCCATGGTTAAAACCACCCTTCAATCCATCAGCAGAGGCAGTGCTTGCAAACTATAGGAAAAAGCACTAGCCCATGTGCTCTTCATCAGTCCTGGCCACCAGAGAGGCTGGCACTTATAGTGTAAAAGCATGGCCACCACTGCTGGATTACAGAGTGGTCGTAACCATGGAAACAAGCAGTGTATAATGTGATGGAAAAAAGAATCAAGCCAGCAAAGGAGACGATATGGACAATCACAATACATTAGTAACTGCCTTGTATTAACTTTCTCTACATGATAAATGCCACTTGCTGAAGTAACACAACCCCTTTACCTCCTCTGACGAGAGGATTGGGCATGTTGAAAATGCCTCTACTACCTTTCTGAAGTGTCTGCCATTGGGAGACAGTTGGGACACTCTGTGCACAAAAGTAGTAATTAAAAGGGTTTAGTTGACCACAGTGGATCTAGTATCAGGAAGATACATTGCAGGGTAAATGTATAATTACATGGCACCTATACAGACAAATTCTATATACAATTGAGTAAATAACTCATATGTCCAATACGTATTATTGCTCAGTAAGGATAGGCCATCAATGTCAAAATCCCAGGCAATCCCTTTAAGGGCCGGTAATAAACTGGGAAGTGAGAAACTGAATTTGAGAAAGGCACTAAACATAAGTCTACAGTATGTATGAAGTAATATATCAGATACATTTGCAGTACTGTAAAGTTATGGTAGAAATTTATGTCAGTCCATGCCAGTCATAAAGCTTAACTACTTTGATATTAGGCCTCTCAGCCAGGTAAGCTAGCACTTCTCTGCTCTGCACTGATGAAGGGCAATCACCCTGAGACAGCTGTTTGCAGATGAGATGCTGGCTTACTTAATATCCAAGTCATGTCTCAAGGCCTGTTTAAAGTGTCGAACATTGAATAGGATAGTTGCCTTACATATGGTGGCACTAGAAGCAGAGCTTGTTAAGAACTCATTTGCATCCCTTTCTTCCCAGATGCATGTATGGCCTATAAGTCTCTTCATACCGAATAAGGCACTCTTTCCCCAAGGAGAGATAGTACCCCCAAAATTTTGATGTTTCAGTATTGCGATGCAAATATAACAAAAGTATGGAAATAGTTTAATGGGCATGCCTACAGTAAACCATAAATACCTCATGAAAACTTTGGAGAATGTTCCCTTGAAACTCTGTGTTGTGCAGTACCTCTGTTATTCCCTTTAGAAATGTATGAATAAATTGACAACTGGGTGTTGCCATTCTTCTTGTCAATAGGATATGTCCTTTTGTATGTCCTTCTGACTCTGTCCAGTGCTGACTGGACAGAGTCAGAGTGTGCAAGAACTTATAACCTTTTAACAAGGGGAATAGTAATACTGTTCATACATTTCCAGGAAGATTAAGAGAAAAACAGCACAGCATAGAGTTTTAAGAGGAGAACACAATAATTTACAAAACCGACATATTGGGAATGGTGATAGGTCCTCTTTAAAGTGTAACTGTCATTTCTGGTTAATTGTTATAGTGTAGGGACAGGAATGTTAGACTTGCGTGTTATATGCTTTATTAGGGAAAGATATTTCTTTGTCCGAGAAAACAAGGTGTAAAGAGTTTTCTTATCAAAACTCTAACTGAGCGTTGTTTAGGAGAACTGAAGATGCCTGCGTGTAACAAGTCAGAATGACATTGAGATGGGCAGTGATAGGGCACTTGTACATAGTAAGGGACTGATGTGGTGATAAGGAGGCAGGCTGGAAGGCTCTGTATGTTACACTCAGGTGTCTTCAGCGATCAGTAGAACTGAAGACTGAAGACACACTCTCATTAGCAATGCACAGTTAGAGTTTTGCCAAAAAGACTCTTTACACTCTATTTTCTAGTATAAAGTAGCATATTTCCCAAATAAAATATATAATATCCCTGTCCCCAACTTATATTAAAAAAAAAGAAATGGCATTTATACTTTACGTAGCTTTTATGCTCCCTATACAAAAATGAACAGCAAACAATAACATTTTAACTTACTCAACATAATATGTGCCGTAGATAGGATCATCAATTTTCTCCCAGCCATAGGGAAGCTCTGAAAAAAAGACATAGAAATATCACATTATGTAACTAGGAAGACCATAAAAAGACCAGGTTTCTGCATAAATGCTGTACTGTACAAGAAACAACACTAGCATGAAAAGAGAACACACATATAGAAAACTAGGAGACCACAATTCTGTTGTGTATTAATTAAAAATTACTACTTTGATTCGAATATCATTTAACATTTTTTTTGCCTGTAATGAAGATTTACAGTATAACCTCTACTCTGGCACTTAGGCTGTGTTCACATCACGTTTTATGCTTCCGTTTGCCGTATACAGTACATTAGAAAAAAACAAAAAAAGGATACAAAAAAGCAGCACACCATGTTTTTTTTTTTTTTACAATGGTTAAAAAAAATTATACTTTTTTTTTCTTTACAATTGAACTCTATGGTGAACAGATACCACTGTATGACATCAGTCTGAGGCATCCGTTTAACGTATACATTTTTTTATGCATTAAAAGGATGGTAAAAAGGTAGATGTGGAGCAAACTGAGGCCACTTGTAGTCACCACATGCAAAAACATAATTGCAAAAGAAATTTTCCTAGATGCTCCAAACTACCTGCTAAGGGCAGCTGCTATATTTAACCACTTCAGGACATTTATTAATCCATTTTTCCCCTTAACCACTTCAGATCTGGGCCATTTCCCTCCTTCCTGACCAGGCCTAATTTTGCAAATCAGACATGTGTCACTTCATGTGGTAATAACTTTGGAACGCTTTTACTTATCCAAACGATTCTGAGATATTTTTCTCGTGACACACTGTACTTCAAGTTAATGGTAAATTTGAGTCGATAAAGTTTTAATTTTATTTATAAAAAAATCCAAAATTTAACGAAAATTTGAAAAAATTCACTGTTTTCTAAATTTCAATCTCTCTGCTTTTAAGACAGATAGTGATGCCCCATAAAATCCTTTTTAATTTACATTCCCCATATGTCTACTTTATGTTGGCATCATTTTGGTAGTGTCATTTTATTTTTTAGGACGGTTTAGGATTTTAGACGCAATTTTTGCAAATTTGCTAAATCAACTTTTTTAAGGACTAGTTCAGTTCTGAAGTCAGTTTGTGGGCTTACATAATAGAAACCACCCATAAATGACCCCATTTTAGAAACTACACCCCTCAAACTATTCAAAACTGGTTTTAGAAATGTTGTTAACCCTTTAAGTATTCCACAGGAATTAAAGCAAAATAGATGTGAAATTTCAAAATTTCACTTTTTTTTGCAGATTTTCCATTTTAATCATTTTTTACCTGTAACACATCAAGGGTTAACAACAAAACAAAACCAATATTTATTACCTCGATTCTGCAGTTTGCAGAAACACCCCACATGTGGTCGTAAACTGTTATTTGGGATACGCCAGGGCTCAGAAGGGGAGGAGCAGCATCTGCATTTTCTAACATGGAATTTTTTGTCATGATTTGTAAGAGTGATAACTTTTTAATTTTTTTGTGGACTGAGCTGCGTGAGGTCTTATTTTTTGCGGGACAAGCTGTGCTTTTTATTGGCACCATTTTGGGGTACATCCGGCTTTCTGATCACTTTTTAATCTAATTTTTGGGAGGTTAACTAAAAAAAAAATAGCAGTTTAGGGGCATTTTTCTCTATTTTTTTTTACACCGTTCACTTGATGGGGTAGATCATGTGATATTTTTGTAGAGCTAGTTGTTACGGACGCAACAATACCAAATATGTCTATTTTTTATTTATTTTTTTACGTTTTACACAATAAGGGCATTTTTAGAAAAAAAATCATGTTTTTGTGTTGCAATTTTTTAAGAGCCATTTTTTTTTCATTTTTCAGGCTATGATCTTGTGTGGGGGCTCATTTTTTGCGGGATGAGGTGACGTTTTTATTGCTATCATTTTGGGATGCATACGACTTTTTGATTGTTTGATATTATGTTTTTTGGTAGGTGATGAGACAAAAAAAGCTGTTTTGGCAAAATTTTTATTAGATTTTTTTTACACAGTTCACTTGATAGGGTAGATCATGTGATATTTTTATAGAGCCGGTCGTTTTGGACGTGGTGATACCAAATATGTCTATCTTATTTATTTATTTTTATTTGTAACATTTTTTAATGAAATATTTGGGGGAAAATGATTTTTTTTATATATATATGTGATTTTTTTAATAATACTCTGTTTTTTATTATTTTTTTTTAACTTTGTGTCCCCCATAAGGTCATACAAGACCTCAGGGGGACATTTAACTTCACTTATTTATTTTTTTACACTTGATTTCTCCTGTAACTGGGGCTGACATAGTAGCCCCAGTTACAGGTGAAATACATCCCCAGAGAGGCTGTACAGCATAATACTATGCTGTACTTCCTTAGTGCAGGGCTGATCGGGTCTATGAGAGACCCAGCAGCTCCTGCACTCTCCCGGCCCCGGCGATCACGTGACCGTCGGGCCGGAACAGGAAGCGCAATAGCGCTTCCTGCTCTGTATACACAGCGCTTGGTGAGCACCGTGTATACAGCGATCTACAAGGCAGGGACCCCTGGGAACGGTCCCTGCCTTCTCTTTGGGGTACCCTGCTGTCACTAACAGCAGGTACCCCACTGTGCAGCTGCATGATTAGCGTGCAGCTGCTATTTCTGAATGGACGTTCAGAAACATCCATTCAGAGATAGATAACCACTTCCCGGACGTTTATAGTCAATGGGCGGACGGGAAGTGGTTAAAGGGGTTATCCCATCTTTGACAATGGGGGCATATTGCTAGGATATGCCCCCATTGTCTTATAGGTGCGGGTCCCAGCGGTTTCTATATTGTGAAAACGAAGCAGGGGAGTTCTGAGCCTGGAGGACCCCAGGTTTCCCGGGGTCCGACCACCGCCAGGCGCAGCCCCTCGCTGTGCTAATAGAAACGAATGGGAGCGCACCGTGCATGCGCGACCCGGCTCCCATTCATTTCTATTGAGCCGACGGAAATACCTGAGCCAGCGCTCGGCTATTTTCGGCGGCAGCATAGAAATGAATGTGAGCCGGGCCGGGCCGCGCGGTGCGCACCCATTTGTTTCTATGAGCTGTGCCTGGCGGTGATACAAGATGGGATAACCCTTTTAATGAATGGGCCAAATTTTGGAAATCTGATATGTGTCGCTTTATGTGGTAATAACTTTGGGACACTTTTACTTATCCTAGCCATTCTGAAACTGTTTTCTCACAACACATTGTACTTCATGGCAGTGGTAAATTTGAGTCACTGTAGTTCACCTTTATTTATAAAATAATCCAAAATTTACCAAAAATTTGGAAAAATTCACAATTTTATTTTCTAAGCAGACAGTAATACCTCATAAAATAGTTATTACTTTACATGTCCCATGAGTCTACTTTATGTTAGCATCATTATGTAAATCCTATTTTATTTTTTAGATGTTGGAGTACAATTTTAGATGCAAATTTTAAAATTTTAAAGAAAATTTTCAAAACCCGCTTTTCAAAGGACCCATTCAGTTACGAAGTCATTCTGTGGGGCTTACATAGTAGAAACCACCCATAAATTACCTCATTTTAGAAACTACACCCAAGTTATTCAAATATGATTTTACAAACTTTTTTTTTAGGTGTTCCACAAGACTTAATGGAGACATTTCAAAAAAATTTTTATGGTGTTTTATGGCATGTGTTATTTTTAAAGAGCAGGTTGTTATGGACAATACCAAATATGTCTATTTTATTTTTTTGTTTCACTTGTACATAATAAAGCATTTAGAGAAAGTTTTTGTGTCTCCATTTTCTGAAAGCGATATTTTAAAGAATTTTCTGCAAATTGTCTTGTGTAGGGGCTTGTTTTTTGCAGGAAGAGTTGATGTTTTTATTTGTACCATTTTTAGGTACATAAGATTTTTATTATTATATTTGGGGCAAGGTGACCAAAAAATGGCTGTTGTGGCACAGTTTTTATTTAATTTTTTTTACGGTGTTCACCTGAGGGTTCATGCACACAAACATATTTTATTTCCGTGTCCGTTCCGTTTTTTTGCGGACTGTATACTGAACCATTCATTTCAATGGGTCTGCAAAAAAAAAAAAACGGAAGTTACTCCGTGTGCATCCTGTTTCCATATGTCCGTATTTCTGTTCCGCAAAAAATAGAACACGTCCTAACATTGTCCGCTTTACGGACAAGGATAGTACTGATCTATTAGGGGCCAGCTGTTCCATTCCGCAAAATACGGAATGCACACGGACGTCATCCATATTTTTTGCTGATCTGTTTTTTGCGGACCGCAAAATACATACGGTCGTGTGCATGAGGCCTGAGGGGGTAGATCATGTGACATTTTTATAGAGCTGGTCATTTTGGACGCAGTGATACCAAATATATCTTTTATTTTATTTATTTCAGTTTACACAATAAAACACATTTTTGAAAAAAGAAATCGTGTTTTTGTGTCTCCATTTTCTGAAAGCAATATTTTTAAAACATTTTTCTGCCAATCGTCTTGTGTAGGGGCTCGTTTTTGTGGGAAGAGTTGATGTTTTTTATTGGTTCCATATCTAATATGTCTATTTTTATGAATTTTATTTAAAAAAAAATGTAATTAAAAATCACTAAAAAGGGGCAAGTGGCCGCCCGATCATCATGACATTAGTATGTCAAAGGTCGGCAGATGCCGCCATGACGTACCAGTACGTAAAAGGTCATTAAAGGATAAAAGAATGTAACTGTTGAGCACATAAAAGGCACCTTACAAAGTGATATTAGGAAAATGCATGAACTGCAGGACAGATAATTTACCCATTCACAACAAGTAGCAAAATTACATAATAATGTCTAAAGAGCTGGCAAGCAAATTTATCCTAGTGTACTTTAAAAAGCTCAGATGTCATATCACAGAACAAGATCTCTCACTGCTTCCACCCTGCTTGCTCATGAGCACGCTACCACCCTGCTGATGTCTCACGAGCCCGCTGCCACTCTCACCCCCTGATGATAATGTCCCCTCTTCACTCGGCTTCCACGTGTGATCGCCTGCATCATCATCCACTAATGCCTGTCTGTCACCCTCACCAGTCTCATGGCCACGTCCCTGACCTCTTGCAACATGTGCTCCCACCTGACTGTCACCATCGCTAGTTGCACACCTAAGGGAGGATGCAGCGGACCTCTCCTCCAAGTCTGTACTGGCCTGTAGCTGCTGACTGTCCTCACTAAGCTCGTCCTCACTGATAAGCAGAGCAGAGACATAGGCTACCCTACCCTACCATGCATTACATCCCTAGCAGAAGGGGCAGCAAAAGAAAAAAGCAGGGAGCAGGGCAGGTGAGGGCACAGAGGTTGTTCGTGGGCCATGCCAACTAAGTGTGGTGTCAGAGGAACCTACCGATTTCTGGCTGTGTGTATCTGTTGTCACCTGAGATGATGTTGAAGAGTGAGTCAACCATTCCAGTACAGCTGGATTGTTGGTCAAAACATGACCAGAGGATGAAAGTGGCAGCTTCGGCCTGTTGCTGCAGCTGCTGCTACCACCACCCCTTCTTCTGCTGCTACCTGTGCCAGCTACAACAACATTTTTACCACTGTTGGTTCTTTTTGAGGAGCCCAGACAACTGTCTGTTAGCCATAGTGTACAGTAATTGAATAACTAATGTAACAGATTAAAGGGATTCTGTCACCACTGATTTTAGTGACAGAGTTTTTCACATCATCACATCTGTCACCTCGATTTGGTTAAAACTATACTTGTCCTAATACCATATGTCTTGTCATTTTAGAAAAAAATACCTTTTATTCACATGCAAATCGCTATAATCTATAAATATCTCTATAAGGAGCCCAAGGGGCTGTCTCTCTGGCCGTTGCAGCCCAGCAGAGCCCATTCTCTTGGAGCCCAGCACCGCCCTACTGCTAATTATTCACTCCTTTCAGGACTGACGTCATTCTCCTGGTGTGCCGTAATCTCGCGCATGCGCCCTGGATCCATCTGTCTGCACTTGTGCAGCGTCCTGGTAGCAGCCTCAGCCAGCAAAACGCGAGGTTATGGCACACCAGGAGAATGACGTCCTGAAAGGAGTGAATAATTAGCAGTAGGGCGGTGCTGGGCTCCAAGAGAATGGGCACTGCTGGGCTGTAACGGCCGGAGAGACAGCCCCTTGGGCTCCTTATAGAGGCGATTTGCATGTGAATAAAAGGTATTTTTTTCTAAAATGACAAGACATATGGTATTAGGACAAGTATAGTTTTAACCAAATCGAGGTGACAGATGTGATGATTTGAAAAACTCTGTCACTAAAATCGTGGTGACAGAATCCCTTTAAGTATTAATGGCACAGCAAATGAACTACGTGAACAAGTCTATATATTAGACCATCTGTTGACAATGAGTCTGCTGCACACTAAATCTATGTATAAAAGAACAGATTATTTCTGAATGGTGCAGCAGATGAACTAGATAAATATGCCTATATTTTAGATCCCCTGTCGAAAAAGTCTGATGCACAGTAGGTCTATGTATAACAAAACAGATTAAGAATGAATGGCGCAGCAGATGAACAAAGATGCACAGGGCGATTACACTTAGCCTGCAATGTACCTGCAATCTCCCTATGCTCTCCTTTCAGTGTGTAAAAACTCTCCCTACACTGTCCCTGCACTGTCCCTGTCACAGGGGATGGATGATATCTGCTGACTGGCTGGCTGCATGGCATTATGGCTCATATCACATTCCCAGGCAACTTACTTTCACTTTGTAACACATGTAGCTGCCATTTTAGAAAAAAAAACAAAAACGATTTGTTACTAGAAAGAGGGAGGAAATTCGGATTCATTGTGAAACTAATTTTTCCTGAAATTCGGATCAAGTTCAATTAGTTTCACTTCCATTCGCTCAACAATACTGATCGTGCAACATTGACTTATCCTCAGGATATTTAATCAGCATGTGATTGGTGGCTGTTAGACTCCAAGGACCCCCGCTGATCAGTTGTTTGAAAAGGCAGCAGCTTTCTGGTGAGCACTGCAGCCTCCTTGCAGTTTACCAAGAACACCGCCATCCATTGGATATTGCCTGTACTTGGTATTGTAGCTCAGCCTCTATTATCTTGAATGGGACTGAGCTGTGTTTAGGTCTTGTGACTGATGAATGGGACGTCATAGGCCCATGAAGAGGCTGCAGAGAACACTGAAGCGCCACCGCCTCTTCAAACAGCTGATCAGTGGGGGTGCCAGGAGTCAAACCCCCATTAATCAGATACTGACAACCCATCCTGAGAATGGGTCATCAGTATGAAACACTTGGAAACATCTTTGACCTTACATTAGAATATATGCAGACACTATAAAGTCTTTAGAGGTACATACAGTATGAATAGGAAACCTATACACAAATTGAGAGACAAGGCAGCTGTCAGATAACTGATGGATCAGATTACACACTGTCTATAGGAGACTATAAAGAGGGAAGCGGCGAAGAGGAGAAAGGTGCAGTGAAACAGAAGAGACAAAAAAGAGCTCATTTGAAAAGACACATAGGTGTTGTCCATAGAAGTCTATTGAGAGGTGAGGAAGAACACTACTAAATGGCGAAAAAGGCATTTGCTCTGATAAGATATATTACAAAGTTTTTTATTCTCTTTGAATTGATTTATGCACAACTCAATAAACAGGATTCTGAGTTTATTCAACACACAACAATAATTCAACGGTGTATGTACAGTAAAGAATAAATCTCATTCATTTCTATTGTGCAACTCTGAATTGCTTCCTCTACTGCAAATGTCTTCAAGGGAAACAGGCATCATTCTCCAACTCTCCCATTAAACACACACTAACCCCAACACTTACTTTAGGATATTTTTAGTATTCTCCAATGACATCCTTTATAATATGTACATAAGGCTCTATTCCACACATCATTAGGTAATAGCTTCCATTATTAATGGAGCCATGAAGAACTTGTAAAATGTATCCTGATAGATCCCATTCACTTATAATGGATCTGTCAGGTTTTCAACTGTCGTCTGTTTACAGTGAAGAATAGTGTCATTAAAAGCAATGGAACTCCAAAGAATTGGGCACGAACAGTAGTATGAGCCTAACACACGCAACACTTGGCATTAGAAGTGTCATCTCAAAGACCGTTATGGACTTGATTTCCAGGTATTTTTTTTCTTTTCAGGTAATATCTATGGGACCTTCTTCAGGCACGGACAAACTATTCCTTGCATATTACTTGATGATGATAACAGTACCAAATTAGTATAAAAATTAGAGTTATTGTACTACATGGAACCAAAGGATTGACAATTGTACGCAGGACCAGGATCATATACAGTATATCAAAAACAATTAGATAAGTATGAAATGACTTATCTCCCCATGTTTCTCTTTTCTGGCTATATAAATGGACTTTTAAAAAACACAAATTATCAAGGGTCAGTGTGACACTCGAAATTTCAAAATATGTTCCTTGGCAAGTATAGATGAGTGAATCAATTCTAAGCAAATTGAATTGAAGCTGAATTTTCCTAAAAGAGCCAAATCCGAATTTTTAGCTACTTAAATCAAGCAAATTTCTCAAAATGGTATCAGGACTGGACACGGGAAAGATGAAGAATGAAGATCACATGAAGATCACAGGCAATGTATGTGTATACACACCAGCAGTTATTTGCCGCCAAACTGTGAAAGTTTTTCTGACCATTTAAAAAAAAATATGTAAAAGACCTTACAATGAAGTTGTCTTTAAAGATGCTCTTTATTATCACTAGCAGCCGTGTGTTTACCCGTTTCCATATATGTTTCTGTCACTTTAAGATTACTAACGTTGCCTTGGTGTTTAAGAACTTGAAGTGCCCTGCATACAGTCCTAGAATGTCATTCACAACATTTCATGGTAATTAGAGTACTTTCGATTCAGGTCAAATTTAATTGGACTCAAATGGAATCACCTGACCAATTCGGCCTAATCCAATTTCAAGTATTTCAAGAAATTTGCTCATTACTATTGGCAAATGTAATTTTCGAACTTCCTGAGATTCCAGTTTCTAGATACATAGTATGAGGACATGTACTCTTGGATAATGAAGCTTAATTAAACTCATTTGATATGGCCAGAATTGTACGTCATTTAAAAAGCACATATTTTATGCAGATTCAATAGAAAAGGCATACGCAGGTATTCACCCTCAGATGCTTCTTGAAATTGCTTAATAATTTCAAATGATTTCTTATCAAGTTATTCAGTCAGGTGTAACGGCAAGCAAGCGAGCTACACTTTAAAGGACGGGGGAAATTATTTCAATAGTATCTAGGCTGCACAATGAAAGCATTGTATATTACTAGTGCTTTACTTATAATGAAGACCAAGACACATGGTTGGGTAGCCTATGTATGGTATCAGTGAATTCACTTGACTTTCTCTTATTATCTAAATTTTCTGCTAGTTGAACGAAGACAAAATGTGTTTAACTGAAAGCCAGGGCTGACTCCTTTAGACTATAACCCAGCTGAAGCTGGACTTAATCTATATTTCCCAGCAATTTCTAGAAAAAAGTAGCAGTTGTTTAAGGAGGGCCTTTCTACTTTTTTCTTGGGTTGGTTTGAGTCATTCCCTATAAATGGCTACTGTTGATCAGACATTGATGGCATACCCTAGCGATATACTGTACCATCAATGTTTTTTCACCCATTCTACTATTGTAGGCATCTGAGGAGTGATGTACTGTACAGAGATTGTCAACACTTGGTAATCTAAATGGGGTCATAATCTAACTTCTCTATCACTTACACACACACTAGGGTCAATGGAAGGCAATCCATATAACCATCAGTATGTTTTGGGGGCTTGGGTGATAATACAGGGAGAACATAGAAACTCTGTGCAGATATTGCTCTTGGTTGGATTCATATGAAACAAAAAAATGTGACTTAGTTTAAAACAAATTGTGGAAGCTGAATGGAGGCAAGTGGAAAACCGAAACTGCCGGAAAAAAAAACAACTCTCAATCCCATAACCAGATTACTCATTTCTCTAAACCAGCACCTCTTTTTGTATATTCTAAATGCACCTTTGGCACCAAAAGTTGTGTGCCTATAGCATCTATTAATATTAATACAGCAATACAGTTATATCACCTTCATTCCTCACATGGCCTATGTGTAGCTCAGTGTCACTCAAGTGAACGGGGCTGGGCTGCACAGCCACTATACAAGGTATAACACAGTGCTTAGTAAACTGTGAAGAGGCTGCAGCCTCTTCAAAACAGCTGATTGGTGGTGGTCCATCCTAACTGATCATATATTAATGACCTATCCTGAAGATAGGTCATCAATAGTCTACTCCCAGAACCAGGGTTGCCAACCTGAATGTTTCTGGTTTCTGGACAACTTATCCCATAATCATGGACAGCCAACATTTTTTATGGACAAACTGGAAAACCACAATGGATTATAAAGATTATTAGTAAAACATGTCCATAGCACAATATACTGATAAGAACTCATTACCACCATTTACTATGAGCTGTAAAATGATGAGAATTACCACCAAAATAATCTAGTCAAGTACCACCAGCCTTCCAAAAAAATCACGGACACAGGAAAAAAGTCATCTATGTTTACGGACTGTCCAGAAATTTATGGATGGTTGGCAATCCAAAAATTGACCTTGTTCTTTTGACTACTCCTCCCGCCCATTCTTCCTACAACATCTAACCGCTACCAATTAAAACATTGAAGTTGCATTGAAAAGAACTTTCTAATGAAGCTATTGCTTTGATATCTTCTATTGTATGGTGCAAGCCTCTGCAAATTGTGATTTCAATTATTTGGTGCTAGAACAATAAACCTAATATGAACAACTGATACCGTGGTTGTTTAACCTAATTACATTGATTATTTTAGCGTTTTTCTTTGTTATGTAATATATGCATGAGTTGAAGCAAATGACAATGACAATGAATTAAATATGCACATCTCCCGTTATGTTTATTGCCCTAAATTTGAGCCCCTGGAAGCAGAGAACACTTCTTATTTATATTAGGACAGAGTGCAGTTTTTTTTTAACGAGTGTACTCGAGTTAAGCCTTGAAATGAGTATGTAAAGCAGCACTTTCCTGTATCTGATCACAGGAAATAAGTATATGTGCGGGTGGTAATTTTTGCTCTGTTTGATTTGTTATGCCATCTGCCAAAATTCTTTATCCTAATACAAGTCTGGAGTGACAGCGCCAGGAAGAAAATGTGCTGAAAAAATGTCATCTGTTCCTTTCTCAATATACAAATGACATATTTTGTTGTTTGTATCCATGTGGGGATTTTGAAAATTTACTGCCCAATTTATATGCCATTTTGCCAGTGATAAAATAGAGATTTTGGTTGCTAGAAGCCTCATATTGAAGTCATTTTCTAGATAAGTGTCAGTTTCATCCTGCTTTATGTCACAAGTTCTGATATAACAGCTCATTTGAGAATCTCCATATGCATTTTCTGTCATGGACACCAATGAAATCTCTTGCTCGTTATCTTTTCACTATTTATATACTACAAAGCACACCACATCTGTGTATCATATCATCCACCATAACTGACAAATCTTAATCATTAATGATGTGAAATACGGAAATGCAAAATAGCTACCCAACAAAAATGAATACGTGACATTCACTGTCCAGATTTCTTTTGTAAAAGAATCTATGTTTAGTTTACATACAAGTTGTCAAATTGGGACAGCTTTATATAGTAACCAAATATGTCTAATTGAGATACGAGTGATGCTATTGGGGGGCACCAAGAATGAACATCACTTTTTTTTTCCCAGCTGCAGTTTTTAAAACTGTGAGAGGGAAAAAACACTCTCTCCAGTTTTGAAAAGTGAGCATGATTAGCTATTGTAATGAGTTTAATGATTTATCACTGGAACTTTTTTTAAAAGTCGCAAAAAAGTCTCAGTGTCACTCCAGTACGGGAGTGGTGTAAAAAACCTGTAGTTCTAGATAAAATTGTTAGGTTTAACCCCTTGAGGACATCCGCTGTACACTTTAAAGATGGTACCTGCTCTCACGTTAACATTTAACCCTTCATATGCCATGGTCAATTGTGACCAAGGATATGAGGCAGCTTTGCCTAGGAGTGCTGCACTCAGAGGGCCGGAATGGCTCCTTCATGTGGCAATCAGGGGAGCTGTTCATTCGTTGTGGCAGCTTTGGCTCTTCTTAGGCTGCATGTTCCCATGTAGATCCTGCCTATGCAAAAAAAAATGGAAATAAAGGAAAATCAAACTCCATTCCAACACAGACTCAATGAAAATGGATTGCAAATAGTATCCTCATGATAAATTCCCCTCTTACTGTTCCTTTACATACAGTAGCATCAGGTAAAATAACTGTGTTCTAAATCTCCAGACCAAAGTACAGTATTTACCCACAGCAGGAGTCCAGAGTAACAGCAGGACATTTCATTACTATAGGGAGTCTGTCCTTGTGTTTTTGCTTATTAAAGTATAAGTATAATGTCCGGTAGATCTAATGACACACTGATATCTTTCTTATGGTAAGTTGTTGCTTCGATTGGCAGAAAAGTTTGAACACATAAGCAAATGGGTTGCTTGCGAGCCATTTCTCCTGGGTGCACAGATGTTTTTTTTCTGCTGCTCACTAAGCCCCTTCTATCCCTTTGTGATTGACAAGGCTAGACTTCTGAAAACTGCTCTCAATTGACCCCATAATCTCACATGTGCACCATAATTTCTTAGTCTGCACAGGACATAATCTTGTTACTGCCCTGGAGATTAGAAGTACTGCGCATGCAGCAGAATTCTAGAGCAAGTGGACACTTGAGATTACAGTACCAGGTGGGTGCATTTCTCAGAAGCCTACCCTGTTATTCACCATGGGTTAGTCTTAGTGAGCAGAGAGAATGAACAATGGTGTACCTCGGGGAAAGGGACCACTCTGAGCGCTCCCAACAACTCATCTGCATACGTGTTCAATCTACTTTTTTTTGCTAATAAAGCAACGGTTTACCATAAGAAAAGTAGCAATTTGAATCTCTCTGTTAGCACTACCTGACAGTATGCTTCATTTAAAGGCACTCTATCATCAATTTTATGGTGTCCTAACTAAAAGCAACATAAACTAGCAACGGATCCCCTTAGCAAAACACTGGGTCACTTTCTTTAATTGACCTACGGTTTTTCTAAAATCTTTTTTAGTGAACATCTCAAGTGCATGCCGATGAGTCCTGAATAGTCATGAGCTCCTTACTTTCAGATACTCAAACAACACAAAACATTATGCAAGCAGGACTTTTTTGCTGCTACAAAGCAAACTCCCGACTGGAAATCAAATGGACCCCATTGTAGTCAAAGGGATCTATGCTTGAGGAGTTCTGTGTCGAAATTTGCACTTCTCTTACTCTCTCATTGTTCTTCTCCTATCAATAGCAAATGTGAAAGAAGTCTAATCAATGTTTAAGAAAATTCCAGTCCATGAAGTTCAAAATGTCACTAGTGTGGCTGCATTACACACTACTAAAATCATGGTCATATTCTAACTTTATATAGTGTATCCATGACCCTTTTTAATGTAGTAAGAAAAATCTATGACTTGATATCCTACATTCAGAAGTACATGGAAAGATGTGCAGGAAGAGATGGTGTAGAGCATGGGAATGATATTGGCCCCAATGAAGTGTTGTCTTCAGGTGCATTCAATAGGAGCAATTTCCAAGAGCAATTTTCTGGCACCAGTAAGGATTGTAGAAGCAGGTTAGATGGCTATAGTTTAACACTTCTATTGAACTGGCCTAGTAGTTGTCTGGGTGATGGGTGTCTTAGCCGTAGCTCCTCACCTCACGGCAGTGTCATTAAATGCTGGTCTCAGCTGGTCCTGTTGTTATCTGAATTCTCATGGATTTACTACTGCTTGTTCTATTTGGAGAAACCTTCTTAGTAGCGGGAGCTCTGTAGTGTGCTTCTTCTCCACTCTGTGGTTACACAGGATCTTTCCCTCTGGGCATGATGCACGATCAGCCTATTACTACCAAGAGGGGAAGAGCAGGATGGTTACCCCTGCTTCTTGCTAACCTTTGCCATCCACATCCTTAACTTGAAATTACAGCCAAACATACAAAATACATAGGGGTCATTTACTAAAAGAAATTCACCTATATTAGGCATAAATTCACCTATATTAGGCCACAATCTGCAACTTTTCCCTGCTCATGTTAGGTCTAAAAATTGGGGTGTGGTGTGGAAGAGGACAGGCAGGTAGGCCTGTCATTTATCATTTTCATATTTCATTTATCATTTATATATTATGACCCCCATAATATATAACAATATACAATTGTAGGTCTGCGGTACTGTGGATGCCAAAACAAAAGTAGGTGTCAAGGCAGACAGTATGATCTCTATCAAATGTGAATAGACAAGTGATGTAGTAGTGTTCATGTACAAGGTATTTTGGTAACCATGGAAAAAGCGCATATGCCAATAGCTTAATTAATCATTCCAACACTACATAAAACATCTATAGAAAATTGTGAAACTACACTTCATAGCTATGAATAACATTATACACTGAATGACAGTGACCATGTCTTTACGATACATATAAATCAGAACTCCAATCAAACTTCTGCTCCTGTGAATCATGTACTCCAGCCATATGGTCCTTTTCAGCATATTTAATGTTGTGTTACTCTGTCTACCATGGCAAAGTAATTAAATCCTATTAGTTACCAATTAATGGAAACAACATGCATTAACAGATGGAGCTGCATATCATTAGATGCTTGCAAGAAACAGTATTCTTGTATCCTCTCTCATAGAAACTCATTATTCTCTCATTGATTACTGCAACCTTTGCTGCCTCCATGTTCTAGAATGAATACATGCTTTGCCTTTGTGTTCAATGGATAAGGAGGAATATGCCAGTTATGGAATTGCAGGTGCACAGGAGGAAATATTTATAAGGGCGGCTTGTGCCCAGCCTAATCACGTCTGCTCTCCTATTCCAATGGCTAAGACCCGCAGGCCTTCCTTTGCTCCCGATCTAATAGTTTGACCTACCTGGCTGTTCCTTCCTGCAGGCTCCCAGAGCCCTGCACCATTGTCTCTTGACAGACTACTCCAGGAGGTAATGGCCTGGTGGTTCCTCCACAGTGAAGTCCACATCCCTGTACAGTGGTTAAAGGGTGAAAACCAGTGGACTACCAAGAATACCCTAACTCAAATCTGTACAGTTTATAATTTTGAGACCAATTGGAGCGCTTTTTATTGGGATGGATTTGACTTGCACCCATTAGAATCGGACCCAAAATGAATTTCAAGAATTTTATTCATCTCTAATTTAGATATTAAATTAACAGCAATTTCAAATTTTTTGAACGGTACCATAAAAAAAATTATCATCTGCCATGTGCAAATACTACTCAAGCTTATAATGAAAATAAAGTGCATGGAAAATATAATAAGTAACCCGTCATGTTGAACAAGCTGCTCTATCTGCAGGGTAGAAGGTTACAGAGCATAAGTTGCTAAGCAGGTAATCAGGCCGGACCTGGTTAAAAACGTTGTTTAAAGGTGACCATGACTATGGCGAAAGGAAGGAGAGAGGTAGGAGGAGACAGTGGGAGGAGTTGAGAAGTTTTCCCATTGTTCTGGAAATTTTGGGTGACAGCTTGCAACACTGCGATGAGAATTGTTCTGTCCTCTCTCCCTGTTTTGCAGTCTTAAAGTTTCTGATTACTAATATGTTTCCCAGTATAGAATAGCTATGGGGATTAATGATGGATATGATACTTATCAAATAACAAAGTTATATATTATTAATAGGCAATATGAAGTTAGTCACTGGGTCCCTAAGCCCATGTGGAAGATGACTGGTAAAAGGAGGTAAAGGGTAAAAGGTAAAAGGAGTTGGTGGGCAGATTGGTGCCAGATTTTGTAGCTCCAAGGACCTTGTTTGCTGTGCATTCCTTGACTAGAGGTGTGTGTATTTTTCCATACTTTTAGTTGGTAGGTGTATAGTTTGTTAATAAAATAGCTGCTGTGGACAATTTAATCGAACCTAATCTTGGGCTTCATTTTGGCTTGTCAGCTTGGGAACTGGGGGGGAAAGATGTGTGTGTGTGTGGGGGGAATTGCAGTTCGCAGACCCTTTGAAGTCAATGGGTCTACAAAAAATACAGATACCACATGGATGTCATCTGTATTTTGCGGATCCATGTTTTGCATACTGAAAAACACATATGGTCATGTGAATGTCCCCTAATCCTGATATCCACTGGAGAAAGGATCATTTGCGGTCCAACCGTTTGGACCCCCTGCAATCATGAGAATAGTTTGGTGATGTGCATGATTCAGCATAATTCCACTCAAATGGCGACAAGAAACCCCCATTTTCATGATTGGTGAGGATCAAACCACAGCTGATCTAACAGTTATCCCCAATCCAGTGGAAAGAGGATTAACTGGTTACATGAATGGCTCTTTAAATAGTGAAAAGAATACTACAATCCTGAAGTCATAATATAAGGATGTTTGGGCAAAGATTTCACTATTTATTGATCTAAATATTTGCAGACTGTTAGATTGCATGTCAAGAGAGTGAATCAATGATTGACAGCCTTCCTGAATAAGTATGCAGACAGAGCTACCGCTTAATACTGAGTAGGTCTGCCCACAAGACTCACAAGCCCCAGTAAGACATGTATTTTAATAAATTAAAAGGCACATTGCATCTTAATCTAAAAAACAATATACCATATTTTTTGCTTCATAAGACACACGTTTTTCCCCAAAAAGTGGGGAGAAAATGTCAGTGAGCGCCTCTATTATGCAAATGCTCCCTAGTATGCATTGGGTGCGGGGAATGTAGAGCTTCCAGCGCTGCCTGTACTTACTATATAGAAGTCTGACATAGAGGTCTGCTATGGGAATCTGATCTGAGCTCTGATACTGGGGTCTGATATGGAGGTCTGACATACAGGTCGGATCTGAGGTCTGCTATGGGGGTCTGATCTAGAGGTCTGATCTGAAGCCTGCTATGGGGGTTTGATCTGAGGTCTGATATGGGGGTCTGATCTGAAGTCTAATAAAGGTTTGGGGTCTAGGGGTCTGATGAAGATTGAGGGTCTGTTTTGAGGTCTGATGAACTATATACTGTATATACTGTACTATTGATCATACTATCAATTAAAGGTGTTTATAATACTTCTGAAAAGTGTCAAACCCCTATAAAAATATTGTAAATCTAAAAATATTAACATTACGTTGAATAAATTAGTCACACAATATGTCAAACAACAAACCCACAGTACATAAATACTGGATTTATTATATGCACTCAAACAGCAGCTACTATTCATAATATATCTTTGGCTTGCACTGCATGACATACTGGATTTCTTAAAAGAATGCTCTACATAAATAATACTTTCGGAATGAACTTCAGCTGAACTATGTATAAATATTAATCATAGAAATATTGAGCACTGAAAGAAGACTGCCAATTAAGATGTGTTCACTAGCATCACATCTGTATTTTACTGTGCCCGTAGCAGGAAAATGTACAGTTAGTTTTAACCCTACAACTAGCAATAGCAAATTAGAACTAAAAAGGTACAGGTCTCAGCTTATGTGATAACATATGTCACAGTGATATCTCGTGACAAAAGCCATTGAAAAAGTCAATTAACATTTTCTTGCTATTGTTTACTTAACTCCTTAGGAGCCAAGATGAGGATCTTTACATACTGTATCTTTTACATGCCATTTACAATGTTGATCTCCTCATATGGGGCAGAGACCTTCTTAGCTCTCTCGGGCTCTAGTGTCCATGTTCACTCATAACTTTGCATCAGCTTTAGCTGCTCCCTGGAATGGATTCTTAACAAAAAAATAAATGGAGCTCTAAACAAAGATGGGTAACCAAAAGTAAAGCCCACATCATCACACTGGGTGGGTGTTATGTTCAGGTGGCCTAAGGAAGTTCTTGCAAAGAATGATTTTATTACAAAAATGTTTAATGGAAATATTGCCTACTATACTTCAGTACTGACAACAGAAAATAATTACACCAAAGCATATGCTTTAGTTTACACTGTGGTCTGATTTTAGGATTGCCTTTCCTACAAAGGGCAGAAAGATGCTGGTGGATATAACAAGTGATTGACTGCGTGGCTGAGGTAACATAGTGTGAACATGATGCACACATAAATGGCATTAAATGTAGCAAACATAATAGAAGTAAAAGCAAACGAACATGTACACCTGTTGTGACAGACAAAAAAATTGTGTGTTTTACACAGGCTAATGTTTTATGAATATGATGGATCATATTTGTTATGATCATCATGCCCTGGTCTATAGTTGTCAAGCACAAATTTGCAAAATTCTAGAAATTGAAGACAAATCGGGTTACACTTGGTGCAGACGTATCCTACTGTAGGTCACAGCTAAAATGGCAGCCTTATTTTCTATAAACATTTTGTGAAAAGGTGGCGGAGTATGGTCTATGTGGAATGTCAAAATGAAATCCATTGAACAAAATGTAACAGAAGAAGTCGCTTGCTGTAAGCAAGAGGCATTTCACTTTGATCCCTGGACAAAAGTGTGATTATCAGATGAGAATTTACTTTTGTCAAATATTCAGTCTAAATTAAGTATGCAATACCTAGAGCACAAGCTCCATTGACTTTTTTTAGCCTGACCTTTCCTGTCACACTCAAGTCACAGAACAGAAAACCCCTCTGTGGCTGCTTTATCTAGACTGGGAACACGCACATCACAAAGACGCTCTGTATCTCTATCTAGCTGTAATGTCATTGTAACTCAGGCACCTGCAGATACCCTCAATGCTCTCCGCTGACACAAGAGAATACATTAATGCACAGACCATGAAATTAAACCAGCCTCCAAACACTTTCATGTTTTCATCCCTGGAAATTATGTCAAGGATGCAAAATTATTTCACAATCTGAAGATATGCCAAAAGTACATTTATCATCTAAATAAGACACTGCACAGCACAAATAATAAGCTGTGTAAGAAGGTTGAAAATGCGCTCAATGCCTTCTACAGAAAAATGTATCTGCAATATATGCTCAGATACTGTGGGCCACCCGTGACCCTGCTGGACTGTTATGTGACTGTTTTTTGGATGTTCACATAGCATCTTGTGGCAGTGGAAATTTAGAGTGGATTCTGCACATTTTTTAAAGGGCTTTTCCATTGTTAAAAAATTAATGCCCTATCCTCAGATTCGCAGGGCTCTGACACAAAGTACCTCCTGCTGATCAGCTGTTTGAAGAGGCCTTGGTACACCGGTGAGCACAGCGCCATCCATTGTATGATGACTGTCCTTGGTATCGCATCTCACGCTCACTCACTTGAATGGGGCCGAGTTGCACATAAGTCAAGTGACCAAAGAACATGAAGTCACAGGCCTAGGAAGAGGCGCTCGTGGCCATGGTCTCTTCAAACAGCTGATCGGCAGAGGTTAATGTATTCAATTTTAAAGAAAAAAGATCCAAAGGCCACAAATTCAACTAATCATAGGTTTCACAATCCAAAGTCCACCTTTTTGCTACATACTGTATGCCGTGTTTCCAGGTAAAATTGGAATAAAATTGATCAGTCATAACAACTGGCATTCATTTGAATACGAATGGATCCTTTTTTATCTAAAATGCAGATTCCCTGCTGGAATTTAAAAAATATGGCATGAAAGGACCCTAGCACTAGTGCTTTTGCCTATTAGTCTATGTTTATGGATATGCAAAGCATTATTCCTTCTTAGGCTTTTTGACACAGTTTTTGAAGCCAAAACCAGGAGTGGATTCGAATAAACAGGTAAGATAATATTTTTCCTTTTATGATCCATACTTGATTTTGGCTTCAAAAACCTGTACATGGAATTTTGGTGCGAACATCATTTCTGCTTCCCATTCTGAAGATTGCAGAGTGGCAGTTTAACGCAGCTCTGCAAACTTCAGCACAGCTTCCCACTGAAAAGAATGGGAGGCAGAAACTATGTGACCACCAGATGAATTTTCGTTGGTAAAAGGCACACAGTGTGAAAAGCCCTTTAAACTGAGAAGAATCATTTAGAAATAATTAGCTTGTTAGAATGCATTTCTAGCTGAATTACTATGATTAAGGATAATAACGTAAGATTAAATTAAATATGGCAAATCATAAGAAAACTATTTTAAAAAGATTGATTAGTTTACAGATTAAAAAGATGCCCAGGAGTTAGAAAAAGTGCAAAGGAGAGCAACTACACTCATAAAGGGCCTGAAAGATCTTAGCTATGAGCAAAGATTAAAAGAACTAAATTTGTTTAGCCTTGAAAAAAAGACGTCTAAGGGGGAAACATGATTAACCTGTACAAATATATAAACGGACCATGCAAAAAAATATCAAGGGAAGCTATTCTGTGTTAAACACCCTTAAAAAACAAGGGGCCACACCCTACGACTGGAGAAAAAAAAAAAAAAAAAAAAGAAAGGTTCAGTCATAAGAGGCGACAAGCATTCTTTACAATAAGGGCTGTGAATCTCTGGAATAGCTTGCCACAGGAGCTGGTCACAGCAAACACAGGGGATGGCTTCAAAAAAGGTTTAGATGACCTTTTAATTCAAAATAACATTGAGGCTTATGACAATGTATGGAAATCTTGTTCTACACACCCTTTCCCTTTGACCAAACCCCTCCTTATAAAAGGAAGATAGACATTGATCCAGGGATTTGTTCCTTGGATCAATATAGCAGGGTTACAGGTTGGACTTCATGGACTTTTGTCTTTTTCCAACCTTAACAACTAAGTAACTATGTAACTAGGAGAATGACTAGTTATTTTTTGAAACAAGTAAAAGAGGACATGTCATATAATCAGTAGTGGCCCTGTCAAATTTAAAAGGTAGTAGCTTCATCCTTGTGACTGTCAGTATAATTTCCAGCTCTCCTGTGAAAAGATGACATCTTCCTTACAGGGAAAATCTTTTGCCAGATGGTTACAATAATAAACCCTGAAGAAATTACTTGGCAATAAACATGGCAAGCCATAATCTACTTGTCCCAACCAAGGAGGTACTAATCTGGGTGAATGCTGTAAGAGATTATATGGCTATTATTTATACTGGCTCGTGTTTTTTAGGCAGCAATCATTAGGGGGAATAAAATGACTGCTGTCCTATTAGTACACACAAAACCTGTCCTAATCACACAGCAGGACATGTTACTTCACAACACTGAGATAAAGAGCTGCCTCATCCTCCTCTCTGCTCTGTTGTCAGGGATTATGATCCTGAATACACTTTAATATGATCTTGTGCTGAATCTCTGTAGGAGTGGAGTTCATGAGAATACTGTACATGAAGTACAGAGAGGAGCTGGGGGATGTAGTAATGAGCAGCAGCACTTGTATGCAGTCTGCATTCCCACAGTCTGTCTTGTCCGTCCTCTATACCTCATGTCTCCTGATGAACTCCATTCCTACAGAGATTCAGCTGTATTCAGGATAATAATTCCTGAGCAGAGAATGAGGCAGCCCTTTAGCTCAGTCCTAGTAACTTGTCCTCCTGTGTGATTAGGACAGGTTTTGTGCATACTAGTAGGATGGTGGCCATTTTATTTCTCCTAATGATTGCTCCCCAGACAAAATGAAAGGTAATAATAGTACATCACAAAGCAGTAATGGGTTAAATGTCTACCATTATGATTGATTTTTTTATAGGATCATATATGAGTATTTACAAGCCGAGAAGATCGTAAATGATGATTTAGATTAATCAAATCATATCCGCCAAACTGAATAATGGAACCTTTTGCGTTCATCTGGAGAATGCAATACATTTGAAATAAAATGTTAAAAGAAAAACATTAATCAAATAAATCCATTAAAATCCAGTGAACTGACCAAAACAATCATGTTCCAATTTTTAAGATCTTTCTACTAGCTAATTTTTTTTCAGTTGTACATGGACATTCTATATAAGGCTAAATCTGGCAAGATGGTAACTACATGTGGGTTAATTAACTTAACATTGCTTTACATTTCATTTCTGAAATTCCTACCTGTGTGTATGATAACAGGATTACAACCTAATTGTAGGGTTTGATATATTACTGTTTTGTATGCTTCATTGACATCCCCATTAGGTTGCCAGGTGGCAAACTGGCAGTCCTAGAAATTACAGTGAATATATTAAGTATTACGAAGAGAATTTACCCAGACATCTGTTTTAAAATCCGATAAAGATACATGGAAAGAAAGACCCTGTCATGATTTATATGAAGATAAATCGATGTTGGAAATTCAGAGAAAGGTGTAAGTCTGAGAAGTCAAAATTCTGATTCTGATGCACAGAACATAATTTAGACAGTGGTCCATATGATTTGTTAGATTCGATCAAGCGTTTTGACAATACTAAACTGTTGATGGCTCTAGAAGGGGCTGGGGAGAGCAGTGCAAAATTATCTTTTGTGAAGCCTGTATAATGAAGAGTAGTGAGAATATGAACTTTTAGTCTACCAGATTCTGTCATGTGCTCTGAGCGGCATCACGGCCCTTCCCATCTGCTCTGAGTGGGGACTGTTGCATCCAACCAGGAGACCACCACAGCTGGCACTCAGAGCAGAAGGGAGGACTGTGATGTGGCTGAATGCAGAGAGCAGTTCAAAGTGAAGCTTCACATCCAGGGCAGTTGAAGAGCAGAATTTAACAAATTAAAACTTCATATTCACAGTAAACCTCATAATAAAAGCTCCACAAAAGATAGGTTTGTCCTGTGGTCCCCAGCATCTACCTAGCAAACAAAAAAATTTGAACTGACAAACTGACCAATGTACCTGCCATACCATGTACTTTTATTAATACAGGCAAACTTTGTAGGAGCATAAGGGGCCCAGTAATTGTGTCACATACACCCCTTAGCATGGTAGTAACCACACATCTGCTTCTTCATGGCTTTTTTTCACAATTTAGAACAAAGGAAGTATAAATATACTTTGATTGTGAATTTCTCTGTAAAAGACAGCATTTATATATATTTAAAGAGGACCTTTCACCACTCCTGACATTTGTGTTTTAATAGGTTAATGCATTCCCCATGTAATAACAATTCTGGAGCATCTATTCTTATGGCTCTTGTGAGAAGGGACCATTCAGATATTCTCTTTTCCCAGGGTTTATTGGATATACACAGCAAAACGATACAGGCTTGCTTCAGCAAACAAAATAACAGTTCATGGAAATAAAATAAAAAAAATGTGGTGATATAGGCTTCTCACCAGCTTGTAGGTTTTCATCCAGAGAATTCCACTCTGCATAGTGATTTTGTCCATGTGTCTTCCTTTCAGACCAGCACACACACACTGCTCCTGGCAGCATGCCTTTTAATTAGTTTTCCACCTGGTTGAGGTAGGAACACCTGGGATGGAGTATGGGAGTGACCTTCCCACCCAAGCTCTTCAGTCACTCCTAAATCCCAGACCCAAACTCCAGCTCACTGGTCACAACCTACCTCCGGGACTTATATCACTGAGAGTAGCAGCCTCAGTGATACATACCTGCCATCTATGACCTCACCCTTTGAATTCTTACACTCTATGTTGTGCCATTCCTTTATTATTTCTACTAGAAGTTATGAATTGCTATTAGCCTTCAGTAAGTGCACAGGGGGGAGGTAACCAGTTGGGGGGAGGGTCTGAAAATGGCAGCACTGATTGGATACAGTAAGTCTATGCAGGGACACCCCCCCCCCCCCAACTCGTTACCTCCCCTCTGTACCCTTACTGAAGGCTAATAGCAATTCATTAATAACTTCTAGTAGAAATAATTAAGGAATGGCACAACATAGAGCCTTAAGAATAGATGCTCCAGAATTGTTATTACATGGGGAATGCATGAAGCTATTAAAACAGGCATGTCAGGAGTGGTGAAAAGTCCTTTTTAAAATGTGAAAGGGGTTGTCTCACTTCAGCAAGTGACATTCATCATGTAGAGAAAGTTAATACAAGGCACTTACTAATATATTGTGATTGTCCATATTGCCTCCTTTGCTGGCTGGATTCACTTTTCCACCAGATTATACACTGCTCATTTCCAGGGTTTATGACCACCCTGTAATCCATCAGTGGTGGCCGTGCTACCACAATATAGGAAAAAGCGCCATCGTCTCTGGTAGCTGGGATCGGGTGAATCATCCAACCCCCCCTTTTTTTTTTTTAATAGTGTGCAAGCACAACCACCACTGTGAGATTGCAGGGTGGTCATAACCATGGAAATGAAAGTATATAATGTGATGAAAAAATGTATCTAAGCAGCAAAGGAAGCAATATGGATAATAACATATTAGTAAGTGCCTTGTATTAACTTCCTATACATGATAAATGCTGTTTGCTGACGTGAGACAACCCCTTTTAAATGTTTGCTATGAGAATAGTATCCAGCAGGAGCTTTAATTAAATGGAGTGGAGCAAAAATGGTTAATGGCCTGTCAGTAAAAGCTGAAGACAACAAATGTTCCAAAGCAGCATTTTCTTGAGCAAAGCTATCATCTCCCACTAGTGCACATACGTCCAAATCATCCCTGACACTTCATGATCAATCTTTAAAACACATCTAGCAGATGTTTAGTGACTTGCTCTGCGTGTGCAATGAAGATCAGTATCTAGGATCTCAGAAAGACTGGCTGTAAAATAACCATGCTTTTTAATAAGCTTCCTCTTAAAGAGGTATTTCAGCTTTTTTATAATGATGACCTATTTTTCAAAAAAGGTCATCAACATTACATCGGTGGGGGTCCAACACTCAGAAGCCCCCCGTGATCAGCTGTTTTGGGACACCACAGTGTTCCCTCTATGTCTTTGCAGTTGCTGAGCGGAGAAGTTAGGTAGCTAGCTGATACTTCATGAAAGGTGGACAGTCTGTTAATAAGGGTTCATTCCTATGTAGCAACTACAGGATAAACCTGCAATACCATGTGAACTTCATTTAAAGGGGTATTCCCATCTCGGACTGCTCTGTGGCTATACCATAAAAGTCCGACGTGACTCTCTCTCTCGAACATGGCTTCATTTGCCTACTGCAGTGTATGGAGAGGTGACTCTACATGTGGGGTTCTCCATTTACTTCTATGGGGGAATGGAACCTGTGGTAGGACTTATCTGCAGTCCTATGTAACATTACAAATAACACAGTGATAACTCTCTGAGTACAGATAATGAAGTAGATGGTCATAGCTCCCAACTTAAAAAAAAACAAACCCAGGGAATGACATTATCAGTGGCGCATATAGTGCGCCACAGAATGTTTTTTTTACGCCAAGCCACGTCTTTAACTCCACTTAATGTCTATGTTTACACTTCCAAATACCACAGTAGTTACAGTATGTACCCTTTATACCCCCACATAGTATAATGAATCCTTAGTGACCCCTTCATAGTAATTATTCCCCATTAGTGCCCTCAGAAAGTAGAATGCCCCTTTAGTAACCGCACAGAGTAGAATGCCCCCTTTGGTGGCCCATTATAGCAGTGCTGGCCCCTGCATTGTTATTAAAATATAAATTCACAAATCACGGCTGTATCAATATGAATCAACCTTAGGCGTCTTATTGTTTGAGCATTCACGGACTACTAGAATCAGACGCTGAAAACTAAATACTTTATTCGCAACTAGTGCAATAGACTTACAAGAGGGGAAGTGATGTAACAAATAACCCAAATTAAAAGACGTGGTGTGTGTAGGATACCATGAGAGTTCCCAGTCTCACACAATCCTAATATGTTGCTGGAATGTCAGATATAGTGACATAATCCAGCACTATGTGTGCATGGGTTGAAATGAGGACTCTCTAGTTACACATACAATAAACTCACAATTGGGGTGTCACTATTGGGTGTAAGGACACTACCCAAAAAGGAGGATAAAAATGTATTGGGAAGTAGACATAATCCACTAGCGTTAGTGCCACCAATTACACCTATCCAACAAGGATACTATGTATATTAACTGTATCGCTTGAGGAAAACAAAGTGCCTAGGGGTACTGGCGGCTCATGTAACGCACACAGCGGTCAAAAAAGGCTCATTGCAATCACCCAATATAGTGTACAGCATTAGCTGAAATTAGGAGATGCAATGTCGAGCATAAAATCTGATTGTGGCGGGGACCAGACACCAATGTCCTTTGATCACAAAGGGAGTTAAATTCCCAGTTGTCTATCCTTAAGTAGCGATTGCTACTGCTCCAGCATAGAACTTAAACGCTCAACGCTCAACGAGTCCTCATTTCAACCCATGCACACATAGTGCTGGATTATGTTACTATATCTGACATTTCAGCAACATATTAGGATTGTGCGAGACTGGGAACTCTCATGGTATCCTACACACACCACGTCTTTTAATTTGGGTTATTTGTGAAATCACTCCCCCCCCCCCCCTTGTAAGTCTATTGCACTAGTTGCGAATAAAGTATTTCGTTTTCAGCGTCTGATTCTAGTAGTCCGTGAATGCTAAAATATAAATTCATCTCACACACCTCCAGTATGTGTCTATGCAAACAGTTTGATAAGGAGGTCGCTGGTGACAGATTCCCATATGTGACGGATGTGCACAGGGAAAATATACTGCAGGCTCAAAAGCTAAAGGTATATTTACATCTACGATACGAAACCCGGCATAGAACCACCTACCGGATTTAATCGTATCCTGCATGCTGGATGCTGCTGTTCATTGTCAGATCCCCTTGACTTTAATGGTATCTGTTGGTGATTAAGTCGCTTTCAAGCATAACTGTCAGGTTTCAGATGGACAAATACCGCTGCCTGTAGCTGTTTTTATCTGGCTGACTGCTACTGTAAACATAGCCCAATCTGTATCGGAAGGTGGGGTTTTAAACATGGCATCCATTCAGGTGCTGAGCCAGCACCAAAGCCACCAGTGACTGCCGTGTGCAATTGAGACCACAGCATCACAAGGCAGTCAGAAGCCTTGTAAAGATTCCTAGGTCTGCCATAGTAAAGTTCCTATTGAGGAAACATGTTAGTTCTGTGAACAAAGTCACGGAAAAAAGATACAAAAACATCCTGCACGATATGATAATAAAATGTGCGGATGTACATGGCTACATTTATAAAGTCACAGAAAATAATGCACTATAAGAATAGATGCAAACACAACATATAGACTAAGCCCTCACTCTAATGATACAATCTGAGACCCTTAGCCAATATATTTTGATCAAAACACATCTGTGCCCAACTACCAATGCCACAGTGGTCTCAGTTCAGGCAGGTCCTACGCTAAACATACCCATGCGGTTGTGCATCTATGTTTAGGTGCGCAGACCCTGCACATATAATGTGCTGCTTCTAGTTACCTCTGTGTGCATCCGCAACCAATGAGAGGAGGAGCACACACACACACCTATATGTACCACCTAATCAAGGTCTCCTCTTAGATAGGTGGGGCAAAAGTGCACATGAATGCTACTCCTGGGATAGAAGTTATCAAAATATATTGGCTAAGAGTCTCAGATTTTATCATTAGACTGAGGGCTTAGTCCATATGTTGTGTTTGCATCTATTTTTATAGTGCACTAGCTGAAGGACCTGGCTTTGTCCGGGTATATTTAATTTATTTCATTTACTGTTTGTGTGTGTGTGTGTGTGTCGTTAAAAGATATCGAGAGTGACCTCTACAGTGCCCGCCCCTTTAACAGTGACCTCTACAGCAGCCTACCCTTTTAACAGTGACCTCTACAGCTACCCGTCCCTTTAACAGTGACCTCTACAGCAGCCTGCCCCTTTAACTGTGACTTCCACAGCAGCTAGAGTGGCCACTGTCTTCACCCCAGAAAGCCAGACCTCACCGGCCATTCCCTCAAACGTGAAACAGCGCCCCCAGTTCCCATGAAGACACACCACTAAACATGAGGCCATGCCCCCTGGCTCCATGAAGACATGGAGGAGAAGCTGTCCGAGTGTGAACTACTGCAAAGGTGGACATCCCTATGTCTGTCCAGGCACTGCATCGGACGGAGAACAGGTAGCCAGAAAACTGGACTGTCCAGTCTAAAGCCGGACATCTGGCCACCCCAACATCAGCCTGCCCCTAGGGTGGCCAGAGGTCTTGTTTTAGGCTGGACAGTCTGGCTTTCAGACTCCCTGTCCTCTGTCATGCGCAGGGCCTGGATGGACACAGGGATGTCCTATTGAACAGCTCACTCTCAGAAGCAGCACTGTGCAGTCTGAGCAATGAGCTGCAGGGAGAAAGTCACCCTCCCCCACCCCTGCAGCTGAAAGAATGTGATTTTTACCTATATTTTTAATCCTGGTCAAATGTGGCATGGAAGGGGTGTGGCCTGACTTAGTCAGGGGCGTGACTTAGTGGGATCTGGGGGTGGGGCTTTTAAGTGCTTCTTTTGACGGTGGCCTGAATTACAGGTCGATGCCATAGTAATTTAGGAGGAAGGTGGGTAACAGTGGAAGAATACATCTTTTATTACTACTGAACAGTAAATATGTGAAATTTACATTATATGAGGTAATGATTGATGATGAATTAGTCTAAAACATAAGTTATATTTATGGTAACCGAAATGCCCCTTTACCATTGTCATCCACAGTGCTCTGCCTCTTTAATGCAGACCTACAGCAGTGAACTGGCTAGGTTGTCATAGAAACCTGGTGTGTGGAGACTGCCTGTGAGCTTCTATTGGCTGATAAGGGTCATGTGACCAGGCTACTATTGGCTAATGCATTTTTTGTGAATATCTCAGGAACGGCACATCTTGGAGAGCTGAGACCTGTTCTAAAACTGTTCCGGACACCTGATGTAACTGTCTGCCAAATTTCGTGATTGTAGCTGCGACGGTGCGGATTCCTTTAGCGGACACACACACACACACACACACACACACACTCAGCTTTATATATTAGATTATTTTCTTAATGTAGCCATTTTATAAATGTAGCCATGTACATCCACACATTTTACTATCATATTGTGCAGGATGTTTTTGTATCTTTTTTCCATGACTTTTTTGATATGTCATGAAGGAGTGGCACCTTCAGGTGTGAATGCGCTTCTATCCCAGCAGTAGCATTCATGTGCACTAAGTGAGGGCTTAGTCCATATGTTGTGTTTGCATCTATTTTTATAGTGCATTATTTTCTGTGACTTTATCAGTCTAGGCAACACTCTGTGAGCCAAGTCTGGACACCAGATTAATACATTGTAGCAAACTATAATAGAGATTTGTGCAGCTGCTGCTGAACATTGCATAGATTGTATACAGTTGTATCCACTTCTCAGCTGACAGCAGGTCAGGTACTGTACATACATCCATACAGGTTTGTAGTGTCATTCAGTAATGGTAAACTAACATGTTGGAAATAGTAAGAAATTGTAACAAACTACAACATATATGAGAAAGCATAAAAAACAAAAAATAAAACTGTATTCATTGGAGAGGATTGGATATATTACTACACCTTCCAACATGTATATCTATAGGAAGAAACTAATGGAAAACACATTTAAACCACATCAATGATATACAATACATCAATGCCAACAATATAAGGCTGTTTTCACACACCGCATTTTGACACTTTTTTCTTCCATTTTTTTGGTCCTTTTTTCCCCTTTCATTATTTTTTTCTTTCTGTCCTTCTCTCCTATTCTATTCAACTGCAGCCTCTATTTGCTTCACTGCCCTGCTGTGTTTCCAGTGTCTTTTTCCCATTTTATAATACAATATGGATTTGTTAAAATTAAGAATGATCCATTGAATACCAGGGAGAATGTCAATGTAAAACATTCAAAATGTGAAAAAAAATCCAGGGTCCAAGAATTCTGTAAAAAGGTGAACAGCACTGTTTAATAAGATCCATATTTGGAAACAAAAAGAGACTACTACTTATGCTTTTCAGGTAGTACCATGGGCAGGCATCTGTGTAAATGAAGGCAAACATAGTAACATTTCTGTTAACTAAAATCAACTGAACCAAGCAGATGATGAAGTACATGGCAAAGCCAAGTGCACTCGTCCCTACAGTGATGCACAGACTGTATACTGCCAAAACTGCAATTCATGTGCCGCCAAGTGGTGCTTCTGTAAAAGAAATTGATTGAGATATACTACTTGGTGGCATTCTTTGAGTGATGTGAAAGTACTGTATACTTCCTCATTAATGCAATAAAATCACATGAACAATTTGTGGAATTCACCGATCCATAATATTTAAACCAGGGTAAACCGGGTCACAAGTGCACCAGACAAAATCATCAAACCTTTACAAAAGAGTGCTACACCAATTACAATGTACAAAATTCACTAAACTTTATTATATTCAATACATGCAAAGAATAAAAACCATCAGTGCAAAGCACAATAAAAGTGGGACATTCATACTAGATGCCATAAAAAATAAAAAGCAGTAAATATTACCATTATCAATGAAACAGTGGTAACGGGCAGTGCCCATTATAGAGCAATTATTGCAACGTGTACACAGTGTCTAAAAATGAATCAAGTCGCTTACCACAGTGCAAACTGGTGAGGTCATATATGATGAATGTGGAAGCAATATTGGCTTCTGTGCTTGTGCTCTGCATAGAATGGAGCCGAGGAGTAAATGGGGTTGTAGGAGATCATTCAAAGAAAAACTCTACCATTGCCTAAAATAACAAATACTGGTATATAGCATGTGAACAGTAAACAGCATAGGACCACTGCAGCCAATCACTCAATCATCCTCAGCTGTCTACTGTTAAGGTCTACCACTGAGGACAGCGATTGGCTGCAGTAGCCACATGCTTGCAAGTCACTGTCCAAATCACACATCGTACGGCACGTGACGAATTCCAATTTTATGTGGTAGAGGATAGCGCTTGGCTGCAGTGGTCATGTGCTATATTCCAACATTTCACCACTATTGTGTGTAAACATGCAGAATGACCAGATGAGTGCCGCAGAGAATAGAGCTGCACAAAGAGTTCAATATAGATCATCAATAGTAAAAGGCGAACAACCCCTTTAAGTTAAAATAAACAGCAAGATGAACATATTCCTGCACCATGGACAACAGCTGTTTCTCCTAACACATGCTTCTTCCTAACCTTTATGGAACCACTTTCTACATTCCTGATCTATAGGGTAATTAAAAACACACCAGGAAAACTATAGCAATTCCTGTTAAACACTATACAAAGTGATATTATTTGTGGCAAATTGCTAAAAAAAACCCAAAAAACCCAATAAAAAATATACCTTTTATGACTAACATATAAATGCACTAAATTAAAGGGACCTAATCCTATAAATATGATTATGTGACTCATTGAAATCTAAGGGGACAGATGTGTTGGATTATCAGAGCAAATATACTGCCTTCAGGAGTAATAAGTATGTCTATCACTTGAATTGGAATGTTTCACCATTCTGTTGATACTTGTATAAGATGATGCATTATTGACCTCACCCATGGACCTCACTGAAATGCTGTATCAACCTTGGACATCCCACTCCCATCTCTATTGAGTGCACGTTTCTTAATGTGTTGGAAGAGAGGGTGCATCATTTCTTCTAATCCACAGGGACAAACAAGTATATATACCACATGGTGCAATCTACAAGTCATGAAATCACGCACACAATGACACATTGACTGATGTGAGTGCATCTTGATTTTGTTGTAAATTGAACCAAAATTTTGTCTTATTTGGCACAACATGGTACAACTTAGTGCATCTAGGTTTAGCTCAATTATCAGAACCTAACCCAACAAAGGGGCATGGCTTAATAGAAAATTATTTCTGGCTTTGCAGGAAATCTAATAAGTGCCACAATCTTGGCATAAAATTCAGTCTCAAACTAACCCACAAATCAGTAGTTAAAGTGTCTGTCCCTGCACCACATTTATCATCCACACCATGCGCCACGTCTAGACAGCCTGTCTAAATTTATGTCATCTAAAGGCTTAGTAAATTTGCTCCATTGTGTCACAGCTCCCAACCATAAGACTTTCTTCCTACACAATAGGGGACAGAAAGAGCAATGCCCACATATGTGATTGCCTTGCAATATTGTTTCATTTAACATTAAAAAAATAGAAAGTAAAAAAACAAACAAAAAAAACACAACATTAGTGGTGATCACGGTGTTGTGGTCAATTAGCCAAGTCTAAATCTTCTACATATTTGAAAGAATGCTTTGGACAAAATGTTTGCAGATTTTGTGTAATAACAACTGCAATTTTTTCTTATCTTTTATTCTTTCTGATTCAATCTGCTTTGTTTGATGAGAACAGCTTGCCTGTTGCAAGTTAAAAAGGAATTGTCATTCATTTCTGCAGGAACAAAACACATTGTACAGTACATGAAAGTTACTTAATGTAAGAACTCAATTACAGATTTACACAACACATTATTCATTCAACTATCCTTTATCCTAGAAGCAACAGAACTCGGCACTGGGGGCTTCATTTTAGTCGTGTGATGGAAACAACAGGATACAAGTAATTTGGCCAGCAAACTGCACACCACCCATAACTACCAGGTTCAGCAAGGGCTAGTTAAAGGGGTTTTCCGGGAGTTAACTACTGATGACCTTTCCTCAGGATAGGTCATCAGTATCTGATTGGTGGGGGTCCGACACCTGGGACCCCCGCTGATCAGCTGTTTGAGAAGGCACCGGTGCTCCCGTGAGTGCCGAGCCTTCTCTCAGCTTTTCCTAGGCCAGTGACGTCACGTTCATCGGTCACGTGGCCTAGGAGCAGCTCAGCCCCGATACCAAGAACAGCTGCTGTACAATGTACGGCACTGTGCTTGGTGAGCTGAGAAAAGGTAGCGGCGCTCACAGAAGTGCCGGTACCTTCTCAAACAGCTGATCGTCGGGGGTCCCGGGTGTCAGACCCCCCCTGATCAGATCCACAGGATAGGTCATCAGTAGTTAAGTCCCGGAAAACCCCTTTAATTTGCCCTGCAACAACCCTATAACTACGGGACCTTAACTTCAGCAGAATAGCTACCTAATGGGGGCAATCCCACTCAGTAACCTAAGATATGCTATGCCAGGCTTTAGTGATGCGGGTACAAACAGGAGCAGCGATGTGCTATGCAGAGCTCCTGCCTGCACCCACTCGCTCCACCTGCTAAAAGCTCTGAATAGCTCCTCAATGCAGGAGACCCTGTACCAATGACCTATGAAGAGCATTTAGTGAGCAGATCAGGAACAGGGAGAGGCTCTCCATAGCACACCGCTGCTCCTACCTCTGTTCACTTCACTAAACCCTGGAAGTGCTATGCAAGGTTTTACAGAGTGGATCTGACACAGGCAGGAGCAGCATTGTGTGATCCTGCCTGTACATCACTTATTGTGGCCCTGCAATGGAATCCACATAACCATTGACATGTCAGTGATGTACGAGTGTATGGATTCCAAAGCACTAAAGACACCTGAACTTCAGGTGCCTATATTGTAAGTAAAACAGAAAAATAAATAAAGTATATTTAAAAAAAAAATCATGCCATTTAGAATAGGTTTTATAAAATTGTTGGAACATTTAAGTACGCTTTAAGTAGTTGTATTAAAAAATAAATAAATAATAGGCAAAATGTGAAAGCCAAAGGAGCAAGCAGAGTCAGAAGCAAGAGTACATTGGCGAAAAGGACAGGAGAACAGTCACTACAAAATCCTAGTCCAAACATAGTAGCAAACAAGGGCAATGCAAAGAGTAATGAGGAAAACAAGCCTGGTAAAAAACAAGAATTAAAATAGATTTTAGGGGTTTGCACCATTTGATTTACACAACATGCCTACTGGTGTGTAAGAACAAAGTATATTTTACTGCAACACAGACAATGATTAAACAAAACAAAAAGAGCTTTAATGTGCATGATGAATCACCCTATTAAAATATATACTTTGTGAAGGCACATTTTTCTGCAATTACAGATGCAATTCTCGTGGGCATGTCTCTATTAGCCTAGCAATTTAGACACAGATTTTTGGACATTCTTCCAAAAAACTTCTTCACGTTACGTGGGTTGTGTTGGTGTACAGAAATCTCAAGTCATGTCACTGATTCTCAACTGGATTGTGGTCTGGGCTTTGACTGGGCTTTAGCAGCGTATTTAGGGCCATTGACCTTCTAGAACAGGGATCAGAAACCTTCGGCACTCCAGCTGCTGTGAAACTACAATTCCCAGCATGCTCCATTCATTTCTATGGGAGTTCAGAGAATGGCAGAGTAGGTATGCATGCTGGGAGTTATAGTTTCACAACAGCTGGAGTGCCGGAGGTTGCTGATCCCTGTTCTAGAAGGTAAGCCTCCAGTGAAGCCTCATCTCCCTGGCAGAGAAACTTTCTTCAAGAATTTTCCTGTATTTATTACCATCCATCTTTCCTTCAGTCTTGACCAGCTTTCGAGTCTCTGCTAAACAAAAGCATCTACACTGCATGATGCTACCACCACAATTCTTCACTGTAGGAATAATATTCTTCGTCTGAAGGTCAAAGTTCAATTTTAGTCTCATCTGACAAGAGAACGTTCTTCCATGTTTTTGGGAAGTTTGCCAAATGATGTTTGATGAAATATATTGGTGTTTTCTTATATTCATCTTTAAGCACTGGCTTTCTTCTGGTCAGTTTCCATAAAGCCCTACTCCTTGCACACATGGGGACCTTATCCAAATAATTAGGACCTTATTTAGGCATTTCATAGCAGACATCTTTATGTATTCAATAAGAGATGTTTTTCATTCCACTGTAACAATTTGGATTATTTTGTCAGATCGATGACAGAAAAGCGAAATTAAAATCCAACAAAACAGGAAAACACCAAGAGAGTGAATACTTTCACAAGGCACCGTATAGAGCAGAAATCTCTCACTGTATTTATTATAGGAGCTTTTTGAGGCCAGGTTCACATTGCAATTTAGTCTTCTGCTGGACTTACCATTGAGGGTATACATTTTAATACACCAAAACTGTATTCGAACATATACTGTAAAGGATCCATTCACTGCAATGAGACAAACTGAGACCAAAAGGATTCATCTTTGAACTCCGTTTAATCATTTTTTTCCCCCAGACAAAATAGTGTAGTCTACTCTGACCAGTTAAAAAAAAAAGACAAACTGGCAAGCAGGTCAAACGGAGTCCAAAGATAAATCCTCTGGAGTCCATTTGTGTCCCCTTAATAGTATATGTTTGAATACAGTTTTCAAGCATTCAAGTGTAAACCTGGTGGAAAGCTCAGCAGGGGACTAAAACACAGTGGAAATCAGGACAAGTTGAAGAAAAGCAATGCTTTGGTAAGCTTGCTAGTGATGTTTTCACATTCCTCAGATCTTCTTAACCATATTAAAATACATTTAAAGTTCAAAATTATGTTTTTCACAAAAATAAAGTATGTATATGTTATTCTATTCCATGTGTAAGCATACGCATAAGGCTGCTGTTTAAATAAAGAGCATTACAGTGTCCTTAAAGGTCCTTGAGTGCCCTTTCAGCATTGGGCTAGTCACGTCTCTAAATGCCCATAGCAAATATCTGTCACTACCAGCTGTGAAATAAAGAAAGAAAAAGAAAAACAAAACCATAGTACGTCAGATTCTACATTTATTTGCAGTATTTATGTACTGAAAATACACATAGATCTCAATGTCCATCTGCTTGTGTACAGGTTAGAAAATGGAGAGGAGAAGGGGGTGGAACTAGTTCCAGTTTAGAATATCTTGGCTCTTGGCTTAATGAGTGGAAAAAACATGTCACATTATCCGTGGTATATTATCACCAACAAAAATACTGGAATTCTAGTCCATGGGATCCATCAGTATCCATTGGGATCTGTTTGAAAACAGAGCCACGGCAGATACAGTATGAAGGAACCATTAAAGGGGTTGACCACTTTCTTGCTACTTGTGACCAATGCATAGGTAAGATGACTATACGGAACTGATTAATGCAGCCTTTGTTGATAATCTGTGCTGCTTGCTGCGTTTCATAAGCCATGCCCTCTTGTAAATCTTTAGTGCTGTATGCATAGAGGTCCTTTCCAGAAAATGGCCATTGATGGAGGGTCATGTGACCAGTCCCATCACTCATTCTCCTGTATTCAAACACATTGCACCTGCATTAAACTCCCAACAGTGCAGATAGCAGGTGCAGTGTATCTGAATGGAAGAAGCATCACATGGAGGTGATTTTCCTGGTCACATGATCCTGCATCAGTAACCATTTTATGGACAGGACCTCTGTGTGGACAGCGCAAGTCTTGGCAGAAAAAGAAGCATACCTCATAAATTATAGGAAAAGGCACAGAATATCAACAAAGGCTATATTAGTAAGTGCCATATAGTCATCTTACATACCTATTGGTCAACAGTAACCACAAAGTGCCAAACCCTTTGAAGAACAGATGCTGTCATTAGTGATCAGCGAAGTGAGGTTCGGATGTTACATCCAAAGTTGATTTGTTCAAGACGTAATAATACTGTACAGAGATTCATCTCCATACAATATTAAAATGTATTTGTTGCAATGAGCCGAAGTTAGTTTATTTGCAAAGTCACGCATGACTTCGTTGAATAACTTCAGTAGTTGATATTTTAAAATGGTAAATCACTTTAAAACTTGAAACTGAACTCTGCTTCGGTTCTAAGGTACCAGATTTAAGTTTTAAAGTGGTTTTCCACTTTAAAAATCAACTACCAAGTTATTCAAAGAAGTAATGGCCGACTTCACGAATAACTAACTTCCGCTCATGAGAGTCAATATATTCTAATACTGTACAGAGATGGATCTCACTATGCCTGAAAACTTCTTTACATAGCTCTTCCTGGGGGTTTCATAGCAAAGGGAGTGAATACATATGCGCTCAACTTTACAGTTTGTATTTATTTCTTAAAAAAGATCAGGTCTGTTTGTAAAATCTAAATATCCCAATAAAATTCACAATGTCTATTACTTTCAAGATTATTCCACATGAAATGACCATTTTGGAGCATCTATTCTTATGACGCTACGTTGTGCCACTTCTTTATTACTCCTACCAAAGGTGTATAGTTGAATTTCCAACTGTGTATTCCTGCACAGCCTAAGGGTAAAACAACATGGCGCAATTGTGTTGTCAGAGTTGCAAAGCAGTCACACTGTGCTCCAGTACCTTGAGGCCATAGGGGTTGCAGTGGGCTCTAATTAAAATTAATTATTTTACACATACACATACACACAAACTAGTTCCAAAATAATGGCTGGTGAAATAGATACTGCCATTTCTTGAGCCTGACAATTTCTTTCACACTCCAGTTGACAGTGCTTAGTTAGAGCTCTAGTCTCTGGTATTAAGAGTCGAGTCTATTGCCTAACTTCTTATTCCTACTGGGCTAGTCAGCCATCTTGGCCTTCAACCATTTTGAAAAAGAAGCTATACGCAATCAGTGTGACCATATTATACTTCCTGTCCACTAGTCATCTCTGACTAGGGTCAGTTATCATGATAAACCTCGTAAAGTACTTGTATATTTAGACTGTGTGAGAAAACCATGGTGGCAAGGAGAGATCAATGCACGAAAAATACAGATTTGAAAAAGTTGCAGTTTCCCAAAATGTATAGAAAACGCTGTAAAACAAATATAGCAATAGTGAAAATAACTTTTCATTACATAGAGTAGGTAGTTGTCAGCAGCCAAAAGTCACAACAGATACAATAAGATCCAACACAATTTATCCAGAAAAAGGAACCCTCTTCAAAAGATAAACTTCATAAGAACTTGAAAGTCCTGAGGATGAGATCAATACTGTATATTTCAGCCCCAGGAATTCTACTTGTTCAAACCTGTAAAAGTCCCAACTGAATAGAAACAAGGTTAGACTTAGCTCATCACACAAACATTAATTGTGAAAAGAACAGCTGTCATGTCATCTGAGGTGTGCCAAATATTACACCTAAGATAAGATGTGCTAACATAAGATAGATACCACAATTCTTAATTCTCTATTCAATAAAGAAATATACAAAAAAAAAAAACACCCCAAAAATTGCACAGATCAATGAGAATGTTTTTTGAAAGTAATGGCAACATTGCATGTTAAAGGGAACCTGTCATCAACTTTATGCTGACCTCACTGATAGCAGCATAAAATAGTGACAGAAATGCTGATTTCAGTGGTGTGTCACTCATGAGCTAATAGTAAGTGGTTGCTGAGAACCAGCATCTTAATCTTTGCAGCCGAGGCCTTGAAAAGAGTCAAAGCTACCTGAGAAATCATGGTCATTAATAATTTCCTGCTCTCCCGCCCATCTGACGGCTGACGATTGGCAGTTCTCTCCTAAGGAGAAAGGGAGAAAACTAGGTAGAAGACTGTGACTCTTTTCTAGACCTAGTCTGCAATGATCGTGAAGTTGGTTCTCGGCAACCACTTACTTTTAACTTATAAATGACAGACCGCTGAAATCAACTCACCTGTCTCTACTTTATTCTGTCGTTAGTATGGGCAGCATAAACTTGATAACAGGTTCCCTTTAACATTTTGAAATTAAGATTTAGGGCTCTTTCACATGAGCGAATGCCGTGCGTGGAATCCGCTGCGTCAAAGAGAGCCAAGCCCCATTCCAGACAGCAGAGACACAGAGCATTAACATGCTTGATAATGCTCCATGCACCTCTGTGATCTTTTTGCTGCAAAATCACAGTGATAAAAACTTGTCACTGTGATTTTGTAGTAAAAAGGTCAAAGAGGGGCACAGAGCATTATCAATCATGTTAATGCTCCGTGTCTCTGCTGTCTGAAACGGGGCTTGGCTCTCTTTCACGCAGCGGATTCCAAGCACGTCATCCGCTTGTGTGAAAGAGCCCTTAAACAAGGAATTAACATAATATTATGGAATATCACTTGGGATATGCCATAGAATCAGGGGCGTATCTAAAGGCTCATGGGCCCTGGTGCAAGAGTTCAGCTTGGGCCCCCCTTCCCTCAGTGCTTTGCATGTCTTCTTATGCGGCACAAGGGTCTTTGGGCCCCCTCAGGCTCCTGGGCCCGGTAGCGACTGCTACCTCTGCACCCTCTATAGCTACGCCACTGCATAGAATTATAAGCAATGTGGACTGGACCTCTGGGACCACAAAAAAACCCTAGAATTAAAGGGTTTGTCCACTTTTAGTAAGAAATCAGGCAATGCTGAAAAATGGGCTGCAATAAATAAGTGAGCTCTACTTACCTAGACGATCCAATGCCACCATTTTGGTTCTCTTGGCTGGGCTCTTTTTATCTGCTGCTATCAACTGAGAACTGAGGAGACCAGTGCTTGTCCACAGCAGTAACGTGTGTTCGACATGATGTTGCCACTGCAGCTGGGTAAACAGAGCCCAGCCAGGAGAATTGGAATTGCATTGCTGGATCCACTAAGTACAGTTCACTTCTTTATTCCATCTTATTCCCCAATGTTGTCTGGGTTCTTACAGAAACTAAACAACCCCTTTAAGGACAGATGTCCCTTCAGCTTATTTCCTGAACACCGGTGCTTCTGTCCACCCTTTCAGCAATAGAGAACAGCAGAGACAGGAGGATTTCGTTTTCTATTTCTATTCTAGTTCTATTGACTAAACATTTTTTTCTCTTTACAAAATTACAGTAGTTTAGTAGTTTATAAAGGAGAAATAGTGGAAAAGGTAGAATCTATTCATAAAATTGAATGAGGTTTTAAGGTTTTGTTTATGCTTATTGCCAAACTAAAACTGAATTGCACCATTCTGCATTTGTGTTAAGGGCTTTTATTTTGTAGGCTGGTTGTTGGCTATAACTTGCAATTTATTCTTCAAATGAAGAATGACAGTGATATATTTCAAGGACAGCATGAGAATTCAATGTGAAGCCTCCAATTATTGTTTTTACTAGTTTAGGCGCATTGACTACAAAATCCACTATTTTATACCTGGCGGTATTATTGAAGCAGGCCTCTGCATCTATGTTGAGCTGTAACAGTAGTGTAAAATAAAGGCATGTGTTTTATTCCCAGATTTTATACACAGTTAAACAAAAGATTGTGGATTTTTGTAGCAGGCACCGTGGGGAGATTTATCAAAATTGGTATAGAGGAAAACTGGCAGATTCCACCTTTCATTTTAAAAACGAGCTCTGAAAAATAAAATCTGATGGTTTGCTATGGGCAACTAAACCAGATTTCCTATACACAAATTTTTATAAATCTCCACCAGTTAGAAACATTCTTCATGGTGATTCTGCTGCAAATGTCTCCTTTTAATTGACAAGCTGAATCTTTGTATACAACTTTTTACATATTAACAACCTATATATGACTATTCCATCTATTTTTTTTATTTTTCTGTCCAAAGTATTTGAAGGGGTTTTCTGGTAGAATATCAATGCCATATCCTTAGGATAGGTCATTAGTATTTGAACAGTTGAGATCTGCCCCCCAGCACAACCACCTTTGCTATTTGAAGAGGCCCTGATGCTCCAGTCATGTCAAGATAATCATGGCCTAGGTCAGGGCTGGCCAACCTGAGGCTCTCCAGCTGTTGTAAAACTACAACTCCCACCATGCCCTGCTGTAGGATGATAGCTGTAGGCAGACTGGGCATGCTGGGAGTTGTAGTTTTGCAACAGCTGGAGAGCCGCAGGTTGGCCAGCCCTGGCATAGGTGCAGCTCAGTCCCATTCAAGTGAATGCGCATAGGATGCAATACCAAGCACTGGCACTATACAATGTACTGAGCTTTGCTTGGTATAACTGTGAGGAGGATGCAACGCCAGGGCCTCTTCCAAAAGCTGATCAGTGGCAGTACCGAGTTTCAGACCTCCACTGACTAGATATTAATGACCTATCATAAGGACCTATCCTTGAATATTAATAACCTATCCTATTGACCTACACCTGGAAAACCCCTTTAAGTTCCACTCTGTCTGGAGTTTTAGCACATCAGAGAGTCTGAGCTAATAGACAGAAGTGGTTTGGTGGTCACTCAGCGTACCATACATTCCCTTATCCTATGGATATTAAATTTAAACAAAAAATACATATGCATTCTGAGGTAATGTGGTGAATTCTGTAGTCTGTGACTATCACTCACTTTCACAATGAAAGCTCTACTGAATGCTAAAACCGTTTTGAACAAGTTACAGATTTCTTTGACTGCAAATCTGACATCAGAGACTAGGCAAACTGTCAGTAATGAAACTATGAGCAGTGCCAACATAGTCTAAGCTAAAATCCAGTCTAGCTTTGATGATCACAATGTGACCTGATATCATCTAATTCCGCTTAAAGGGAGTCTTTCACCTGTTTTTCACCTATATAACTAAGAGCACTGCCCACAGAAGATTGCAGACACATCCCAGACATACTGTACTTGTCTGCACTGTGTGTCTGTATTACATGTTCAAAAAAAGCACTTTTATTCTGCAGGAAAACAACTCCCAAGTGCCCAGCTCTGCTGCTGCAAGCAGAGGCGGACTGGGAACTTAAAGTGGCCCTGGAAAAAATACTAAAAGTGGCCCTGGTTTTGTAGTCAGGTCCAAATTGATGGGAGGCAGGGCCAGCATCACCATATTGTGGCACATTATACCACCCCAACAGAGCCAAATACCACAGTCCATCACAAAATACTGCCAGCAGCACAAAATATATCCCTAAAAACTTCCACTGGCCGGACATGAGGAGGGCCCAGGTGGCCCCCTGGGCATCGGCCCACCGGGAAATTTCCCTGTAAGGTCTATGGCCAATCCGCCCCTGGCTGCAAGTGCTCAAAGCAAACCAGACTGAAGAGGGGAGGGCTGCTTTAGCTGCTCATATCTTGGGATTGTTAGCATATCAGAAGCTATAGCTGTTAGAAATCGAGTCGGGAGAGAAAGCTGTTTTTAGTTTCACTTTCAGCTGGGCACTTGGGAGTTGTTTTCCTGCAGGATAAAAGTGCTTTTCCTGGACATCTAATACAGACACAAAGTGCACACAGGTATGTCTGGGATGTGCATGCAATATTCTGTGAGGCAGTGCTCTTATTTATATAGGTGAAAAACACTACTGATAGTTCAAATTGAACACATGCTATGTGAATCCTTTCTAACTACAAAAACAAAAGATGGTGAATGGAAAAGGTAACATTGAAAAATTGCCAATGGTTCATGGTCCACCATAGTCTGGGCTCAGCATATCCTTTCCTTGACTGATAGATTTAAAACCTGATATATTTGCAAACTGTGCTGTTCAATTTGTATTCCACAAAAATAAATATTATTGTATTACTTTTTATTACTTGCAAATACGCTTAACTTCACCGACATTACAAGATGTCCCACTAAGGCGCTTGATATAAGCATTAGTAGGATCATTTAGCATAAGATTTTTTATCAACAGCAGCATAGGACAAAGAAAAGGAATTTATAAAACATATATAGAGATGAGCGAATCTATTCGCCGCTTCGTAGATTCAAAACAAATCTTGGAAATTTTTTACACCGAAGTGAATCCGAATATTTTCAGATTCGCTTCGGAAAATTCATCTAAAATCTTTGTACGCTAACGCTATGTATGCATTATATCACTTGTACTCTAATGCTACGCATCTGAGAATTTTGTACGCTAATGCGTACATATTCAGTTAAGTAGCGTACTTTTACTGTATATTCGTTCTTTGTGCGAGCCTAGACAATAATACGCTAAAGCTTTGTACGCTCAGGCGTAAGTATTCAAGGGAATGTTTGCAGAACACGACAGAATAACGAATGATTTGTACGCAGCTTCGAACGAATAGCTTCGTATTCGTACAAATCTTTTAAAAAATTCGACGAACATTCAGTGAAGCGAATTTTGGATGATTCGCTCATCTCTAGAGATGAGCGAGTAGTGTTCGATCGAGCTGGTATTCGATCGAATACTACGATATTCGGCACACTCGATTTCAATCGAGTATAACGGCGATGGCGCACTTAGAATTCGTTTCCCCTCCCACCTTCCCTGGCGCTCTTTTTCCACCAATCAACATGCAGGGGGGGTATGACAGGCACGCTGAGCACGCTGGCAGCGCGAAAACAGCGTCTACATGCATTGGCTGGAAAAACCATGTGACCTCGAATATTAAAAACTCAGCTCTTCCTGCTCGTACGCATATGCTGCGTGAACTTAGTCAGGGACAGAGGCTGGAGAAGGGAGAGACAGATTTTAGCTGTTGGACAGGCAGGAGCGTGAATAAAAGCCCTTATCAGGGCTACTACAGTGGACTTCAGTGATAGCTTTACTACAATATAGACTTTACAGAGAACGGCTGCTGTATTCAGGGATAGCTGCTGGAGTAGGGACAGAGAGAGGCATTAGTGGTGTATTAGGTGCTCTGCTACATACCAAACTATATTTGGCACTACTGCTGTGTACCTTGAAATATACAATATCTAGGCCTTTTAATTGGCAACTGTACTGTGCGTTCTCTTGCTAAATAATTTCACATAACCTGGTGTAAATACCCACCGTCTGTTCAGTTAGTACACGGCTGTGTACTTTGAAATATACAATATCTAGGCATTTTAATAGGCCACTGTACTGTGCGTTCTCTTGCTAAATTAATCTCACATACCTGGTGTAAATACCCACCGTCTGTTCAGTTACTACACGGCTGTGTACTTTGAAATATACAATATCTAGGCATTTTAATAGGCCACTGTACTGTGCGTTCTCTTGGCTAAATTATCTCACATACCTGGTGTAAATACCTCACCGTCTGTTCAGTTACTACACGGCTTTGTACTTTGAAATATACATATCTAGGCATTTTAATAGGCCACTGTACTGTGCGTTCTCTTGTTAAATTATCTCAACATAACCTGGTGTAAATACCCACCGTCTGTTCAGTTACTACACGGGCTGTGTACTGTTGAAATATACAATATCTAGGCATTTTAATAGGCCACTGTACTGTGCGTTCTCTTGTTAAATTATCTCACATACCTGGTGTAAATACCCACCGTCTGTTCAGTTACTACACGGCTTTGGTACTTTGAAATATACAATATCTAGGCCATTTAATAGGCCACTGTACTGTGCGTTCTCTTGTTAAATTATCTCACATACCTGGTGTAAATACCCACCGTCTGTTCAGTTACTACCACGGGCTTTGTACTTTGAAATATACAATATCTAGGCCATTTAATAGGCCACTGTACTGTGCGTTTTCTTGTTAAATTATCTCACATACCTGGTGTAGCATACCCACCGTCTGTTCAGTTACTACACGGCTTTGTACTTTGAATATACAATATCTAGGCATTTTAATAGGCCACTGTACTGTGCGTTCTCTTGCTAAATTATCTCACATACCTGGTGTAAATACCCACCGTCTGTTCAGTTACTACACGGCTTTGTACTTTGAAATATACAATATCTAGGCCATTTAATAGGCCACTGTACTGTGCGTTTTCTTGTTAAATTATCTCACATACCTGGTGTACATACCCACCGTCTGTTCAGTTACTACACGGCTTTGTACTTTGAAATATACAATATCTAGGCATTTTAATAGGCCACTGTACTGTGCGTTCTCTTGCTAAATTATCTCACATACCTGGTGTAAATACCCACCGTCTGTTCAGTTACTACACGGCTTTGTACTTTGAAATATACAATATCTAGGCATTTTAATAGGCCACTGTACTGTGCGTTCTCTTGCTAAATTATCTCACATACCTGGTGTAAATACCCACCGTCTGTTCAGTTACTACACGGCTTTGTACTTTGAAATATACAATATCTAGGCCATTTAATAGGCCACTGTACTGTGCGTTTCTCTTGTTAAATTATCTCACATACCTGGTGTAAATACCCACCGTCTGTTCAGTTACTACACGGCTGTGTACTTTGAAATATACAATATCTAGGCATTTTAATAGGCCACTGTACTGTGCGTTCTCTTGCTAAATTATCTCACATACCTGGTGTAAATACCCACCGTCTGTTCAGTTACTACACGGCTTTGTACTTTGAAATATACAATATCTAGGCATTTAATAGGCCACTGTACTGTGCGTTCTCTTGTTAAATTATCTCACATACCTGGTGTAAATACCCACCGTCTGTTCAGTTACTACACGGCTTGTACTTTGAAATATACAATATCTAGGCATTTTAATAGGCCACTGTACTGTGCGTTCTCTTGTTAAATTATCTCACATACCTGGTGTAAATACCCACCGTCTGTTCAGTTACTACACGGCTTTGTACTTTGAAATATACAATATCTAGGCCATTTAATAGGCCACTGTACTGTGCGTTCTCTTGTTAAATTATCTCACATACCTGGTGTAAATACCCACCGTCTGTTCAGTTACTACACGGCTTTGTACTTTGAAATATACAATATCTAGGCATTTTAATAGGCCACTGTACTGTGCGTTCTCTTGTTAAATTATCTCACATACCTGGTGTAAATACCCACCGTCTGTTCAGTTACTACACGGCTGTGTACTTTGAAATATACAATATCTAGGCCATTTAATAGGCCACTGTACTGTGCGTTCTCTTGTTAAATTATCTCACATACCTGGTGTAAATACCCACCGTCTGTTCAGTTACTACACGGCTTTGTACTTTGAAATATACAATATCTAGGCCATTTAATAGGCCACTGTACTGTGCGTTTTCTTGTTAAATTATCTCAACATACCTGGTGTAAATACCCCACCGTCTGTTCAGTTACTACACGGCTTTGTAACTTTGAAATATACCAATATCTACGCCATTTTAATAGGCCACTGTACTGTGCGTCTCTCTTGCTAAATTATCTCACATACCCTGGTGTTACATACCCACCGGTACTGTTCAGTTACTACACGGCTTAGTGTACTTTGAAAGTATACAATAATCCTACGCCACTTTTAATAGGCCACTGTACCTTGCGTTCTCTTGCAAAATTCTTTAAATACCTGGCTGTTAAGACCACCGTCTGAAAGTTATGTACACGGCTTGTGTACTTGAACTCTTAAATATTAGGCCTTATAAATTGGCAACTGTACCTGTGCGTTCTCTTGCAAAATTATTTCACGGCTGTGAAGGCAAATATGTAACCAAAAAAAATAAAAATGCGGGAGGGGGGCTAGCGGAATAGGACGTGGACAGAGGACGGGGGGCCGCGGAAAATGCTGTTTGGGGGCCATAGTTGCTGGTTGAAATATCTGAGGTAAATGATTCTCCTTTAAGACGGACGCTTTCCCTTTGCATCGTCTGTTCGATTAAACCATAAATAACTCTCTGCATATTATAAACCAAATGCCACCCAGTAACGAAAAAAAGTATAGAAAGTTTCCAAACAAGAGACTGGAAAACCATCAAGTACAGTTTGAAAAAAACCTGTCGCGTAAAAAAAAAAAAAAAAAAGTTAAAATAAAATTGGCAGTTGATAGTAATCGAGCTATTGTCACAGAGAGACCGCGATTACAACACCTTCATTTACATTCAGTACATGTCTCAGGCATTGGGAGAATGAAAACAGGCCACGGCTGGAGTATGAAATGTACCACCGCTTTGTACTGTCCGATACTGACCCGGTCCAGGGTGATGTCCAGCGAGGAAAGCAGTGGAGAGGTGGTGGTCTGCGCAGCACCGAAAAAGGCAGCAAGCAGGCAGAGGGATGTCCACAGGCAGAGGAATGTCCACAGGCAGAGGGATGTCCACAGGCAGAGGCATGTCCACAGGCAGAGGGATGTCCACAGGCAGAGGGATGGCCACAGGCAGAGGGATGGCCACAGGCAGAGGACAGTTCAGACAGAGAAGTGAGGCCACAGCCAAGCAGGGCCGAGCGTAACCATCCCGCTCCTATGCGTCCTTAAAGAATCCCTCATCGCAATAAGGAGAACGCATTGCACACAGAGGAGACGGGGGCAGGAGGAGACGCAACGGAGCTACACAGTCAGACCACACTTTTGTCTGCTTCACCGGTGGCAGTTGCAGGAGGAGGAGGATGAGGAGGAGGAGGACGACGTGGAGGTGGCTTGTGGAAGAGGAGGAGGATGCTTGGCGGCTGAGGGTAGCAGTCAGGCTGTGCGCGTCCCATTGGGTTCAGCGCGCGATGGGGCGGAGAGGAGGCGGAAGAGGAAGAGGAGGAAATGGCAAGTGATCCTTCTGGTGGGGGCAGTGACGTCATGCCTATTCAGAGTCTGGCACACATGGCTGACTTCATGCTGGGCTGCTTTTCCCGGGACACACGTGTTGTCCGGATAGTGGAGAACAAACTGTACTGGGTCTTCGCAATCCAAGTTGGACACGTGGCTGGAACTGTCCCTGTACGCCTTGGAGGTGCTTGCCTGCCCTGCCGCCAGCGTGCTATCAGAAAGGGTGTTCCGCGCTGCCGGGGGCATTATCACCGATAAGCGCAGCCGCCTGTCAACCGACAGTGCCGACAGGCTGACGCTAATCAAAATGAACAGCAAGTGGATTGACCCGGACTTTGCTTCTCCAACAGTGGAAAGCAGCCAAAAGTGAAGTGCCATGTGTATGAAGTGCCATTTCCTCCTCCACCTCCTCCTCCTCCTCCTTAACCGCCGTAGAATTGGTCCGTAAATCAGAAAAATTTTTATATTTATGGCTCACCTCTTGGGCCTCCACAAAATGTTTTAAGAGGTCTCACCTCTTGGGCCTCCACATAATTTTTTAAGAGGTCTCACCTCTTGGGCCTGCGCAAAATGTTTACGAGGTCTCACCTCTTGGGCCTCCACATAATTTTTAAGAGGTCTCCCCCTCTTGGGCCTCCCACATAATTTTAAATACGTCTCACCTCTTGGGCCTCCACAAAATGTTTAACAGGTCTCACCTCTTGGGCCTCCACATAATTTTTAACTGGGTCTCCCCTCTTGGGCCTCCACATAATTTTTAATAACCGTCTCACCTCTTGGGCCTCCACAAAATCTTTAACAGGTCTCCCCTCTTGGGCCTCCACATAATTTTTAATAACGTCTCACCTCTTGGGCCTCCACAAAATGTTTAAGAGGTCTCACCTCTTGGGCCTCCACATAATTTTTAAGAGGTCTCACCTCTTGGGGCCTCCACAAAATGTTTAAGAGGTCTCACCTCTTGGGCCTCCACATAATTTTTAAGAGGTCTCACCTCTTGGGCCTCCACATAATTTTTAAGAAGGTCTCACCTCTTGGCCTCCACAAAATCTTTAACAGGTCTCCCCTCTTGGGCCTCCACATAATTTTTAATACGTCTCACCTCTTGGGCCTCCACAAAAATCTTTAACAGGTCTCACCTCTTGGGCCTCCACATAATTTTTAAGAGGTCTCACCTCTTGGGCCTCCACATAATTTTTAAGAGGTCTCACCTCTTGGGCCTCCACATAATTTTTAAAGAGGTCTCACCTCTTGGGCCTCCACATAATTTTTAACGGGTCTCCCCTCTTGGGCCTCCACATAATTTTTAATACGTCTTTCAACCTCTTGGGCCCTCCACAAAATTGTTTAACAGGTCTCACCTCTTGGGCCTCCACATAATTTTTAAGAGGTCTCACCTCTTGGGCCTCCACATAATTTTTAAAGAGGTTGTCACCTCTTGGGCCGCCACAAAATTTTCCATGAGCCTCTGGCCAGCCCACGGCCTCTTCCTGCCTTTTGCGGTCCTACGCATCCCTCAACATCCCCACTGCTTTACCTGCTAGACATGACACTGGGCCAGGGTCGGGTGCACTGACATCTCAAGCGCCAACAATTTGGGCATTTAAGGCTTCTGCATGTGTTTGAGTTGTTTTTACATTTTAAAGAAGACATGTCTGACCACATCTCACACACACAATGACAATTAGGGGTGGGGTCTATTTGCTTTCCCCTTTGCTTATGCCATCTGTGGTTGTCATAGGCAACGTGATTTTAAGGGGTGCAGAATTTTATCTTCTTTTTTGTCTAGTTTGGCTTGGGGTCCATGGCAATGTAGAGGAAAGAAGGTTTCCTTGTATGGTCTCACTTTACAGAGAGGTTAGATTGTGTTTGGAGTGTATTGTTGAGAGGCTGTGATAGTGGCGTAATAGTGCGACTTGGGCGCGTTATATGCACCCAGACATGCTTCCCCTGCTGTCCCAGTTGCATTCCAGCAGTGTTGGCATCCTTTTCTGAGGTTCCAGGGTGGACTTGGTGACCTCCAAGTGGTCGAATTGAGATTTCCAAGTGGCGAGCATTTTTTTCCCATAGACTTTAATGGGATTCGATATCCGGTCGAATAGTCGAATTTCGCAGTCTATTCGAATCGAATTTCGAACTTTCGAATATTTCACTACTCGCTCATCTCTACTCATCTCTAAACATATATTATGTAGTATCATATTATGTACTATACAAGTGACTCAATAAATTAGAATATCAAAAATGTTAATTTCATCAATTCAATTCAAAAAGTGAAACTAATTACATAGATCCACTACACACAGAGTGAGCTATTTCAAGCCTTTATTTCTTTTAATCTCGATGATTATGGCTTACAGTTAATGAAAACCCAAAAGTTAGTATCTCAGAAAACTAGAATATTATACAAGACCAATTAAAAAAATATTTTAATACAGAAATGTTGGCCTTCTGAAAAGTATGTACAGTATCTGCAGTCAATACTTGGTCGGGCCTCGTTTTGCATGAATTACTGCATCAGTGCAGCGTGGCACTATGGCACTGCTGAGGTATTATGGAAGCCCAGGTTGCTTTGAAAGCAGCCTTCAGCTCATCTACACTGTTCTCTTGACAATACCCCATAGATTCTCTATGGTGTTAAAGTCAGGAGAATTTGCTGGCCAATCAACCATGGTATGACTATGCTTATTAAGCCAGGTATTGGTGCTTTTGGCAATTTGGTAGGTGCCGAGTTCTGCTGGAAAATGAAATCTGCATCTTCATAAAGCTTGTCAGCAGAGGGAAGCATAAAGTGCCCTACAATTTACTGGTAGATGGCTGTGCTGACTTTCGACTTAGTCCTACTGACTGTGGAAACTTCACTGGACCTCAATCACCTTTGATTATGTGCCTCTCAAATCTTCCTCCAGACTGAGGGACCTTGATTTCCAAATGAAATGAAAAATTTCCTTTCATCTGAATACAGGACTTCGGACAATTGAGCAACATTCCAGTCCTTTTTCTCCTTAGCCTAGGTAAGACACTTCTAAGGTTGTCTCTGGGTCATAAGTGGCTTGACAAAAGGAATACGACGGTTGTAGACAATGTCCTGGATACATCTGTGTGTGGTGGCTCTTGAAGCAATGACTCCAAGCTGCGGTTTACTTCTTGAGAATCTCCCCCAAATTCTTGAATGGCCTTTTCTTGACAATCCTTTCAGGGCTGAGGTTATCCCTGTAGTTTGTGCACCTTTTGCTGTCACATATTTTCCTTCCACTCAACTTTCCATTAATATGCTTTGATACAGCACTCTGTGAACAGCCAGCTTATTTAGCAATGACCTTTGGTGGCTTACCCTCCTCGTCAATGACTGTGGATAACTGTCAAGTCAAATCAGCAGTTTTCCCCATGATTGTGGATCCCACTGAACGAGACTGAGGGACCATTTAAAGGCTTAGGAAACCTTTGCAGGTGTTTTGTGTTGATTAGAGTGTGACACCATGGCTCTACAATGTTGAGCTTTTTTACAATATTCTAATTTTCCAAGATGCTGGCTTTTCAATTTTCATGAGCAGAGCCATAATCAACATTAAAAAAATAAACCTTTGAAATTGATCACTGTATGTGTAATGAATCAATATAATATAGGAGTTTCACTTTCTGAATTAAATTACTGAAATAAATCTTTCAATATTGTAATTTAATGAGATGCACCAGTATATTATAGTGTTATAGTGAACCAAAAGGTATGCTAAAATATGTGCAGTACATGTGTATATTCCTATAGATGAGGGTTATAGTCATATTTAATATAAACACTTAAACCAATATTAGTACAGACAGTGTTTATATTAAAAGTGACTATAACCCCTCTCTTCCTTAAGAATACTCATGAATGAGGGACGTTATAGTCATATTTCATGCATGCTTAATGTCCAGGCCAGCCCCCAAGCTCCCCTTCAAATCCTGTCTGTCACTTACCCAGGAACTTTGGGTGTAGACAGTCCAGGAGTCCCAGGGGATAGCAGTGCTGACTCAGGGGCACCGAAGGGCCAGTAACACTCCCTCCCTCCTTCTTCCTGTTATCTTACAGCAGCGGCTGGGCGGGCAACTGACTGAGCTGATTGGTGGAAGCATCTGAACAGCAGTTCCCGCCGACGCTCACCACCATCAGCTTAACATGCAGGGTGGCAGTGCAGAGGAGAGGAAGAACTGCTCCTCCTCTGCCTTGGAGTGCTGCAAAGCAGAAGACATGCACGCTGGCGGCATTCAGCTTCAAAGGCTTCCGCCTGCACCACACTTCTTAACACTGTCTCACTTCTTAACGCTGGTGGTGCGCTCCTGGATATCAGCCAGCAATGTGCCGCCAGCCATGTTTCTGGGCAGGTTCGCGTTATAAGGCACACTGACTTTTCCCAACAACTTTGGGGGGAAAAGGTGTGTCTTATAAAGCAAAATATACAATTATTAATATAGGCATCAAAACTATGAATTAACACATGTGGAATTATAACTTAACAAAAAAGTGTGAAACAACTGTAAATATGTCTTATATTCTAGGTTCTTCAAAGTAGCCACCTTTTGCTTTGATTACTGCTTTGCACACTCTTGGCATTCTCTTGATGAGCTTCAAGAGGTAGTCACCTGAAATGGTTTTCACTTCACAGGTGTGCCCTGTCAGGTTTAATAAGTGGGATTTCTTGCCTTATAAATGTTGGTTGGAACCATGAGTTGTGTTGGGCAAGAAGTCAGGTGGATACACAGCTGATAGTCCTACTGAATAGACTGTTAGAATTTGTATTATGGCAAGAAAAAAGCAGCTAACTAAGGAAAAACGAGTGGCCATCATTACTTTAAGAAATGAAGGTCAGTCAGTACGAAAAATTGGGAAAACTTTGCAAGTGTCCCCAAGTGCAGTCGCAAAAACCATCAAGCGCAACAAAGAAACTGGCTCACATGAGGACCGCCCCAGGAAAGGAAGACCAAGAGTCACCTCTGCTGCGGAGGATAAGTTCATCCGAGTCACCAGCCTCAGAAATCACAGGTTAACAGCAGCTCAGATTAGAGACCAGGTCAATGCCACACAGAGTTCTAGCAGCAGACACATCTCTACAACAACTGTTAAGAGGAGACTGTGTGCAGCAGGCCTTCATGGTAAAATAGCTGCTAGGAAACCACTGCTAAGGACAGGCAACAAGTAGAAGAGACTTGTTTGGGCTAAAGAACACAAGGAATGGATATTAGACCAGTGGAAATCTGTGCTTTGGTCTGAGGAGTCCAAATTTGAGATCTTTGGTTCCAACCACGGTGTCTTTGTGCGACGCAGAAAAGGATGGACTCTACATGCCTGGTTCCCACCGTGAAGCATGGAGGAGGAGTTGTGATGGTGTGTGGGTGCTTTGCTGGTGACACTGTTGGGGATTTATTCAAAATTAAAGGCATACTGAACCAGCATGGCTACCACAGCATCTTGCAGCGGCATGCTATTCCATCCGGTTTGTGTTTAGTTGGACCATCATTTATTTATCAACAGGACAATGACCTCAAACACACCTCCAGGCTGTGTAAGGGCTATTTGACCAAGAAGCAGAGTGATGGGGTGCTATGCCAGATGACCTGGCCTCCACAGTCACCAGACCTGAACCCAATCGAGATGGTTTGGCGTGAGCTGGACCGCAGAGTGAAGGCAAAAGGGCCAACAAGTGCTAAGCATCTCTGGGAACTCCTTCAAGACTATTGGAATACCATTTCAGGTGACTACCTCTTGAAGCTCATCAAGAGAATGACAAGAGCAGTAATCAAAGCAAAAGGTGGCTACTTTGAAGAACCTAGAATATAAGACATATTTTCAGTTGTTTCACACTTTTTTGTATATATATATATATATATATATATATATATATATACACACCATATAGTATATAATACCACATGTGTTAATTCATAGTTTTGATGCCTTCAGTGTGAATCTACAATTTTAATAGTCATGAAAATACAGAAAACTCTTTGAATGAGAAGGTGTGTGCAAACTTTTGGTCTGTACTGTATATACATATATATACATATATACACACATACAAAAACAGCCAAGTAAGTTTGCATGCTGGGAGTTGTAGTTTCACTGCAGCTGGAGTGCCGAAGGTTGCTGATCCCTGCTTTAATCTATACTACAATGAAGACTATTGTGAATGAACGCTCCATAGAGATAGCTGACAAGTGAAAAAACAATTTTAGTGTATCAATGGCAACAATGAGGACCTGAGTCTAAGTTTTGTGTCTGACAACTGAGGCAATACTGAATGAATTCTTACTAAAACCACTACAACATTCCTCTGTGAAAGGAATCCCTTAATAGAATGGGACATTCCAAAAACTTCCAATAACTCCATGAGTTATGTACACTGTTCCAATAGTTGTCATTCTTACATGGCCAGTTTCACAGAAATGTATTCAGTTTGAAAAACACGCTGCTTGTGATTTCCCAGACTGAACACTGCTATTCTGACCTGAACTCCCAGCATCATAATGATTTCTGATGTTGTAAGTTCCTGCCCAACCATGTGTTTACTGGAAAAATGTGGCCATGACCCGGAGCGTGTTTCTCGCACAGACCACATTTGTGTGAAACTGCCTTTAGTTAGTGGAGAAAACATCATATAGAATTAGTACATCAACCCAAATAAACTGGCATATTCCAAAAGAGAACAGTATAAGCTCAATTCATGAAAATAGAGTAAAAATGCTAAAGTGAAAGTCATCAATGACTACCAAACAGGATAAAAAAAAAAACTATTGTTGACATTGCTATTTTTACTTTATTATTTACACTATGCTTATTTCGAACTGAATTAGGCTATTTTCACACTTGCGTTGTAAGGATCCGTTTGTGAGATCCATCACAGGCTCTCATAGACGGTCCAAAACTGATCAGTTTTGCTTCAGTTTGCTTCAGTTCAGTCAGCAATCCATTTTGGAGGCGGACATTAAAACGCTGCTTGCTGCGTTTTGGTGTCCGCATTAAGAAACTGATCCAAAAGGGCGACGCCTGCTGGGGATTAGGCTTTTATGGGGCTGTGCGTCATGACTCACAATGTAAGTTAATGGGGACGGATCCGTTTTCTCAGACAATAGAAAACTGATCTGTCCCCCATTGACTTCCAATGGAGTTCATGACGGATCCGTCTTGGCTATTTAAAATATAATACAACCGGATCCGTTCATAACAGATGCAGACGGTTGTATTATCATGACGGAAGCGTTTTTGCCAATCCATGACGGATCCAGCAAAAACGCTGGTGTGAAAGTAGCTTCACCCGTTAAATGAGTCGTTTGGGTTATTTCGGTCATGTGGATATCTACTATTTTGATTTTAAATGTTTTCAGTTACTTGTTACATTGTTTGAAAATTCCATTAAGAAATTATTTTATGCTTATATAATATTACCATAAACCTGTATGGTAATACATTATGCCTGGTTAGGATAATACTAGTGTGGCCTAACAGCAGGATTACTGAAGTTACAGTCCTGGGGTCGAGATCCCCAGGGCTGACTGCAGGGTCTTACCCAGCCTCTGATTAAATGTCTGAGACCCAATCAGAGGGGTAAATTCCCTTTGGTAATGCCATGGTCACAGACTGCGGCAATCAAAGGGTTAACAGTTGGGCTTTGAGCTACCTTATTTTGAGCTGTTCTAATAACCGGAGCTCAAAATAAGTTCAATGGCGTACCGTTGTCAAAGGGTGCAAAAGATGAGTCCCAGAGGAATTGATGCAATGACAAAGACTCTGCACTCCAGGAAGTGACTTACAAATTATACATTATTTTTGAGCAAATTTCCAGTGTTGCATGAAACATTGTGAATTTGCGCTATAAATCAAGTATAATTTGCAAGTCATTGTTAAGAACTGGAGAAGCACTCAGCTCCCTCTAAAACAGCGATGACAAAACACAGTGGGTGGTCATTAAGAGGTTAAAGTTGGCTGAATTTGACAAAATCCATTAGATGTAATAAGTCTGTTGTAAAATCAGTAACAATGAAGCTGAGCAATCTCAAGAGTGAAATTTCAAATAAATAAAGTTCAATAAAAATCATTGTATCTTCAACTCCCACCACAATTTTATAAAAATCTTTTTATTGGGTCCACAAAGTGGGTACAGAAACACAGAACTGTTAGGCAATAGTGCAATATTTTACCTTCCAGAAAATGACCTAGTATTAAAGACTATGACAATATTTGTTTTTCATCCCTATCACTGCTGTTGTATTTCAAAGAGGCTAATATATCTACCCAATGCATTGCTTCCATATAAATGTTCTAAAGGTTTTAGATAATTTTTCACCTGTCTTCCTCAGTATCATCAGGAAGAATAATGTGGGCCATTTATCATGCCCCTACCCTTGGGTTTGCAACTTTTTAAAATCCGTCCTTGCCATTTTCCAAAAAGGTTGCATGACGTGGGTTTTCTCCAATTTTCTGGTGTAAATGATTAGTGAAATCTACACCAGCGGCCAAAAATCTCATTCTAAGGGCACTTACTGCAGGAGGATAAGCCATCAATATGAAAATTTTAGACAGTCCCATTAAGTGATTTTATAAGTACATGTATTTCTTGTCTTATAGGGATTATCTGGGGGATGTATGTATCCTGGATGGTTTAGCCATCTTAAAAAAAAGAGAACCCCATCTGCAAAAGGGTCAGGCCGAGGGCCTTAATAGTCATAAAAACTGGTGTTCTGAATAGCTGAAAGGATTCAAAAGGGTTTTCAAGAATTAAATACTGATTATCTATCCTCTGGACATCAGTCTGATCTGTGGGGGTCCGACACCCAGGACCCTGCCAATCAACTATATGAGGAGACACCTGTGAGTGCCTCAGTCTTCTCCATGCTCACCAAGTACAGTGCCATACATTGTATAGCGGCTGTGCTTGGTATCACAGCTCATCCCCATTCACTTCAATCAGGCTGAGCTCTGCCTAGGCCATGAGACTGATAAACAGGAAAAGCTGAGAGAAAGTAGTGGTGCTACTACTTCTTGAACAGCTGATCGGCAGGGGTCCCAGGTGTCAGACCCCCACTGATCAGATACTTATGACCTGTCCGGAAAACTCTTTTAATTAATTGTAGCTGCTACATTCTTTAACGGTGTTGTGAAAGCATGTTTGTTAATGTTGTAACTGCACCACAACTGCAATTAAAATGGGGTCACTGGTGTCCAAAGAAGCAGCTCAACCAGGTAAAAATAAAGAGCAGCTGAGAACATATAGTACTACACTGAACAGAGAAGGCATACGTAGTAATTCGAGAGAGGTGAGAAAGCTGCCATCAAGTTGCCCCTTAGTCTCCTAAGGACCGAAAGATTTGCCTATTGAACTCCAATGTGTCCCATTCTCATCTCCCCCAACATCAGCCATCTGGAGAGATTCAGGAGGCCACCATACACAGTAGTCATCTGTACCTTTCGAAATTGGTGGGTTTGGATGATACACATCTAAAGTGTATGGCTAGCTTTACTTGAGGAACCACTGTGCTTTTTATTACTGGCTGCAGAGACTCTGATGCAGCTTATAAACGTACTCCTCGTTATGTGATATCTCAGTCTGGAAAGCAGAGTAGTGATGGATGCCTTCCTCAACACCGCATATATATGATGGAGAATATAGCCATTACCACAGAACAATGCCCTGTGCTAAAGATGCTATCACACGCGGCAGATTTTGTTGCAGAAAATTCTGCGACTGAATATCAGTGATTCCCATCAAAACAGCTGCAATCAGATGAATGGAACGAATTTTCAGCTGCAGAAATTTCAGCAACAAAACCTGCTGCATGTGAAGATACCCAAGGAAAAAAAAACTGTTAGAACATTTAGAAAATCAGTTACACCAGCGACTGGGAAGCACAAACGACCCTCATTGAGGAACCATAAAAAAAGGCAGTGATGATCAAAGCCGGGGGTTGCTTTTGGCAGATTTCTATCACCTGGGGCAAGGCTTCAGTTTGCTGCCCTAGTCCTATTTCTAAGTACCCTGACCAAGGAAAGTGACCACGCTTTAGTTGCCTCTGAATCTAACACCACAGTATGCCTCTGCTTTTTGTCAGCCTAATATAAAACTAAACTTGTATATAGAAATTCCATTTTACTTTTTAAATTTCCACTGCATATGTTGTTGCAGATTTCATCCTATGCATTACAAAGGGTAAGATCAGAACCGAATATCCACAGCATAAATTGACAGGCTGAACCAAAGCTCACTTAAATCAGAAGATTTTTTTTTTTTGCAGTATATGGATATTTCTTATCCATTTTGCTGCAACTCTAAAATGCTACAGATTTGCCGCTCCCATATCCGCTGTGGCAAATTTTCAGTGTATCTGTACATGTGGGGGTACCCAAATGTATCTGCATTAGTGTAAAAAAACACAAACAAACCCCATAATCTTTGTAGGCACAGTCCTATGGGCACCACCGTAAAAAACTTCCGTCATGCATTACTAATCCATCTCGCTTAGGAACACTCCACATCTGAAGCTGGAAAAAGCCAAATTATTGGGTGACGTTAACTATTCTAAATAAACTTATTGACAAAAAAAAAAATAATGCACAAAGATAGAAGTGTTGGATTGCCACAAAACTCTGCTTGAGGTTACTTCATGTCTCAGGATATGGAAATAGTCACCAGTGTGGTCTGATTAGACACTGGGCATTTCTACAAAAGGGCGTAAAAGTGCTCCGCTAATGACCTATAAATAGGCTCTCAGAGGCCACTTTTGGGTACAGTAACTCTTGGGGAGAGATTGTTGTCTGATACACATGCCTTAATGAAGCACTAAATATATTTTGCCCAGTTGACAAAATTTGAGAGAGGACTTATCATTGGAATGTGAGAAGCATGATGCTTGTTTTGAAGAATTGCCTACCATCTAGACCTCCATGGCTGACCATATCTTCAATTGTATCCAGGCTAGAGGTGAAACAACAGGGCACTATTGTACAGTTTCAACCAATAAGCATATCTTTTGCAATCACTTAGATATATCATCATTATGCATATAGAGTTTAATTAGATTCCAACAACTCCTTCTTGGCATGTTTTTTGGTCAATGAGTGTATATCATCATTACAATTCAACAATAAAATTCATCTAGTTTGTAATCCTGACCATGACAGTGATAGAATTTAGCATATATGTTAGAAAGGATTTTGACCTACAAGTGCTCATTTAGCGATGCTGAATACATTTATTTGTTTTCTTGCACGCTGCACAGAAAAGAAGTTCTATTAGAACATTGTATTTCGGAAACATCCTGCTCTCCATTTAGAATAAATTGGCAGTGTCAAAATAAAGAGGAAAATATTTTGATGAAGACAGCTGAGAAGCACCTCAGACAGCATGATAATAAACACATTTGCCACATTTGAGATTACAAATATAACCTTCTGTTCATGTAATGCCTCATTCAAGCCACAAACCTTGTATAATAAGCAATATATCAAGTATATGTAGACATCAATTCCACGCATGGGTGTGAAGCACTGTCAGTACAGGAGGTTGCTTTTGGCTTGTATTAAAAAAGAAAAGCTAAAGGAAAAAATAAGGAAAAAAAAAGTACATTCAGAGCAAAGAGTGTGATTACCTAGATGGGGAAATCAGAGCCCAAGATGACCAACTAGATATATCCTACATCCGCAGTTGCGCAGTACTTCTATACTGAGGCCCAGGCTTGGACTGGCTCACAGGGAAGAGGGAATCCCCCAGTGGGCCCCTGAGAAAGGTGGGCCCCAAGTCTACCAGCACAGATTTTCAAATAACCTATATCAATATAAAAAACTGTGTAGACTATCCAGTTCATTATTATTGACGCATCAGAAGGTTAAAATGGCCTCTAGGAAAGGAGGCAGGGCAGCCAGTATCCTCTCTTCCTTGGGACCCACTTTTTGAAGTTTTTGCAGAGACCCCCATAATTAGTCATCTTGTATCATCTTGGTGTCGTTTGCCTCTGTGTAAGCAGGTAATAATTGCAGGTCACTTTACAGTGGGCCCCCAGAATGAATGTTACTGGTGAGCCCTAGGCATCCTGGTCCAACACTGCTGAGGCGGTATCTGATCAATGGGAGTGGAACACCGTGCACCCCTGCCAATCAGCTGTTCAGAGTAGCTACAACTTGGAACTAAACAGATCTGTCCATTGTGTAGTGGACAAAGCTGGTTACTGCAGCACTGAAGTGAGAAGGAGCAGCACTACAGTTACCAGCTCTGTTCACTACATAATGGATGGAGTTTTGTAGTTCTGGCACTGTTACTATTCCCAAACAACTGATCGCAGGGGTGCGGGGTGTCCGACCTCCACTGAACAGAAATTCATTGCCTATCCTGAAGATAGGCCATCAATATGAAAGAAGTAGAGAACCTTTAAGGTTCATTCAGACAAGAAATTTGAAACTCATCCATGTGAATACAGATATGTTTTAAGTGGTGTAAACATATAGCAATAGCATCCATGTGCAGTCCATTTTTCTCTTAGACCCATTCATTTGAGTGACTGAGTCTTGTGGGAAAATTGGAGCTGGACTGTACATTTTGTCATAGATTATAGGTCTTTGCAGAAACTATTTAAAAAAAAAAACGCACATGTGAATTGGACCACTAATGGATCAATATTCAGTCCCTGTGTACAAAAGATAGCACCAGGATGTGAAAAACACTCTTCGGAATAAACTCTGAGGAAGAAACATTTTTTAAGGCCTGCTGGTTCCCAAACAGTGGCTCAAGAACCACATGAGGTTCAGAGACGATGGCAAACAAGTTGATGACATATATATGCTCCCTGCTTTGTTACTGGTACCAGGTATAAAATGGTTATGCTCATCACAGCAATTACTAGCTATAGTGCCCTTTGTCCATGGGCTGAGAGTGTAAATACTTCACTGGCCTCCAGCAATTGGCTCCTTTCAAGTGAGTTTTTCTTTAGTAGATACAGTAGGTATGGGGAAACTATGCCTACACTTCACCAGTAGTAGCTGGACTAAAATGTCTCACATTAAATATAGTGTGCCAAAAGACATGTAAGAGGCTCAGAAATCAGATAGATTATGCCCCATGGTCTCATAATATCAAAGATGAGGGCTTTGACTATGCAAATGTTATGTCTATAAAAGCCAGGCATTGCATGCCATGAAAGATACACTATCTTTAGAGTAAAGCATGGCATGACATAGGGTGCGAACAGTACTCTACATCTACCTTCAAATACCTTCATTTTGAAATTGTGGTAGCCTTTTTGGAATGCCATATGTGTGGCGGTATTCTTCCCTAGAAGAAATAACTCCTTGTGCCTCCAATACAGGCACGGAGCACACAGCTGTGGAATGTGCATGACACCTAAGACTTGTTATTGCACCATATCTATAAAATTGGTATAAGAGGGTCCTGAAAATTGTTACAGAGGGCATAGAATTAGAGACTCTTATCATGAACTGACAAGAGACATGTTAAAGAGTATGCAGCCGAAGAGAATGAAAATTACCAGTCTATGTGTCAGTATTCCATGTTTTGTACCATGTGGTACATAAACTCACTGAATGACGAGCATTGTAAGGCAAGATAAGCTCTCCTCTGTTTCTTTAAATGGAACCCGTCAGGTTGAACATGGTGTCTGAGCTGCAGGCAGCATGTTCTAGAGCAGGAAGAGCTGAGCAGATTGATATATAGCTTTGTAGGGAAAGATTCAGTATAACTTATATTTTATACATTTATATCTGTGCTCATTCTGGGCTTTGAAGTCAAGGAGATGGTTCTATCAATGATTGACAGCCTTCTCCTTATGACTGTGTATACAGATATAGCTGTCAATCTCTGATAGGACCACTTCCCTGACTTCAAAGCCCAGAATGAGGAGAAATTTTTACTGAATCTATTCCCATAAATTTATGGATCAATCTGCTCAGCTCCTCCTGCTCTATAACAAGCTGCATGTGGCTTACTTTGCATTTTCATGGTGATGGGTACCCTTTAAGGTTCAAAACGATAAATATGTAATTTGTAAATGTATTTGAAACTGGAAATAAAACAAAAAAGCAAAAAAAAAAAAAAAGCAACCTACAAAAAACGAGGATAATTTAGAATTAAGCTGCCTTGTGGTAAACTAGCAAGAAAGTTCAATACTAAAAGTAGGTCTACGAGTTGCTAATGTTTAAGAATCCATCCCGAAACCAGTAAATTAAAAAAGTAATTTTTGTAAAGCTGTTCAAAGTGGTTACAGGTATAAATCAATCTAGCTAGCAATTAAATGCAATTATTGCTCCAGCAGATGCAGCGTAGTGCAAATGGAATATCAATGCAGATGCCTAAGAACAGACACAGTCATTATTCCTGGATAAATACCTGCATTAAAGTTATGAATGGATCCATTTCTTCTTCAATTAATGACTAGGCACAGCTTTATTTGTATGCGTCTTCCTGTCACACCTAATTTATAAATGGACCGCATTAAGATGTGCCGTGTATGGCACCGGCACAAATGTCTGCCTGGCTGTCAAAGGTTTTATTGTTTAAAGTGAAATCATTGCCAAAAATAACTCCTGTGACACATCACCAGTTTTTTCTGGTATCCTCTTCACCTAGCCACACTTATATATCTAAAAGAGCAAGCTGTATTGTAGTCCCAAAAAGGGACATGGTCGTAGGCATTAGGCCTAACATTCATTTCCGTGTTCTGCCACCTTTTACATAATATATGGTGTACTTCACTATACAGAGCACAGACATACAGACTATCTAAATTCTGGCTTATGTAGAGTCTGCCCAACCTTGGAAATAAAAATAAATAAAAAAATAGAAAATGTCATTGTGTAAAAAACAACAACAAAAAAGCAATAAATGATAAAGGCCATCTGCATGACGCAACATTACAAAGTTATTCTCAGCGCTGAATATCTGAAGGTTAATTGATAAATGGGCATGTCAGATGTTCTCCTCTGCATACAAGAAGAGCCGTAGCTTCCCTTAATGAGCACACGGATTCTCAAACAAAATGTGCTGAGCTGTAGCCAACTGTGAAAACAGCTCCTAAGTTGACATTTTTAACTTGAGATGCAAGTAATTTGTGTTAATACTGCAGTCGCAGCCCTGTGATTATAGCACACAGGTGTGCAGCTTACAGGTGCTGTATGGCGACTACTACTCCACACATGCCTCTGCATAAGATGACAATACTACAAGAAAAAGCAACCCGCATTGCATCACAACAATTACCCAATATGTATATAGTACTGTAATAAAAGGTTCAAGGCGAATGTAGAAATTTCCATCAAATGCAATCACTTTGCAGCATTGCTTCACTTGAGAAGCTTTCAAGCTATTACAAAAGGCAATCCTACAACTGAACTCAAGCTGCTTTAAAAAAGATAATAAAACAACCTGAAAACAATAAAAATTAGCAGCAAGGACATAAGAAATACAAAGCCTTTACCTTTAAGAGTACATGATATTATAATCATAATCCTTTGAGGTGTTCCTTTTGGTTCTCCTTGCATTGCATCTTCCTTCAGAGAACTGAGCCCTAGTGTTACCAGAGGCGGGTATGGAAGGGCTGGCAGACCAGTGCCCCAGACAAAATAAAACTATGTTTGTTGTAAACCTTGAGTGTGAATACAAGGAAAGGGAGGCGCTTGAAAAAAAAAAAAGCACAAATGGGGGATGACTACTTCCTGTCTAGTGTTCTCCTCCAAAAATGCTGTCTTTCGCTGCGGCTAATGAACATGTTTATGCAAATCTGGCACAGAACAGGTTAAAGGGACTGTGAAAACTTACCATTCTCCTTGCACTCTTCTGGGGGTTTAGCTTTCTTTGCTAGCCGTGGATCCAGCCATGACGTGGTCTTTGTGTTGTGGCTGAAAAGAAAAGACACCACTTTGAGAAGGAGGACGTTGAAAAGAAGGACATTAATTTCTCCAAGAAACAAATAAAAGGGAAGAGAAGGGGGTTATTTCAAGAGAATCGTAAATCGATGCACTTAATTTGCCCACGGGTCCTAATTAGCCCTAAAGGAGTGCAAGGCAGCTGTAAATTTGGCATCCTGATCTCACACTGCAGAAAGCAGCTATTTTTATTAAAATCAAGCGGCACGTCTGCCAAGGCAGCCTCATTGAAAATTCAGAGCTCATCCCGTGCTAAAGGAATTTATTAGATACACACAGTTCTCCGTTCAGACCAGGGTTCTCAATGAGCATCTCTAACCACACTTGCAGGTCAGGCAGGAATTAGGGGGAGACCTCACAGTGTTACATGCATTTTTACTCATTAATAACAACTGGCAATGTTGTCAGAAAATTACCCAGCTAGCCCTAGGAAATCAAACATTTCTTGCAGTATGACAGCTAATAAGCAAGCGTTATCAGCTCCTGGCAAGAATATCACGTTGTTAGTATGCTTGCTGGCTTGTTACAAATCACACACATAACATACTGCAGCGAATACTGCTGCTATACAGATGAGATCTCATGGCCAAGTGACATGGAATATTTCAGAAGAGAACCATGAATGATAGCGCCATTGTTTTCCACTGTAACTGGGAAAGTAATGTTTTATCCGTGGTGTATACAGTGTTAATAAGTAGTAATCAAAAAAGCAAAAAAGACAAACAGGCAACCAATTTGCAGCTGTATGATTATCTATGCAGTTGTTATTAGGGGGCTCCATGCTTAAAGGGTATCCCTCAGCAGATTTGTACCTATGACACTGGCTGACCTGTTACACGTACGCTTGGCAGCTGAATTAATATATGCAAATGATCTTCTAGGAGCAACAGGGACATTGCAGTTACAACTAAAAGCTCTGCTCTCATTGCAACTGCTGCTCCCTCTGCACCGTGATTTATTTTAGAAGTCAGGGCCAGGCAAGATCATATTTACACTGTCTGCTCCTAGAGCCTCATTTGCATATAATAAAACATAATTTCTCAGCAATGTGGGCACATATGAACATGGGACCAACACAGATGCCTTCAGCTGCCAAGTGCACATGTAACAGGTCAGCCAGTGTCATAGGTACAAATCTTCTGACAGATGACATTCAAATGGTTCTCGATAATATGGCCCTTTAATAACTATTGTAAACAGGCATAATCAATGTCAATAATGGGAAATTATATAAAAAGCTATTTTTTTTTTTTAATATCAACGTGGTTCAAGTCTCGTCTTTTTTTTTTTTTTTTATACCTTAATGGCTCTGTTTACAACTATCTTGCAGATTCTAACACAAATGCAAAAGTGGCCAAAAAAAAAAAATTGTGTGGCATTCTGCCATATTTTTTCCGGTAGAGAGACAAACAATATGACAGAAATACAACACAAATCTCTGGGACCCAATGGGTGCATTTGGTGTCCAGAATGTGACAGATCTGGTACTCAATTTTGTTGCTCTGCTCCTATGACAGAGATGAGTAACGCAGATGTATACATAAAGAGGCTAAACTGTCTTTTTAATTTGGAGATCCTATAATACTAAGCTCCTCAGTATCAATTCACAAATACTTTTACACTGTAATACAGCCTGTTGGACAGATATACAGTACATACATATTAAATCATAAAAACAGTGTCCACGACCTAGAACCAATCTTAGAATTGCAAAAGCTATGTCGTTCTCTTGAGCTCACTTGTCGTTACTGAGTGACCATTTGGGGCCTAAATGTTTGAGAAGGCAGCTGCACTGGGTCATGCTACATTGCCTAATTTATTGATTGGATACTTATAAATACATATTGACAACTGACCCCGCCAATATTAGTGGGTTTGGCTGACAACCTATGTGTATGGTAAGAGCTCCCGACTCTCCCTCAAGATGATGTCTTGGGAGAAAAGGTTAACTCTAAATGAATGAATTCGCCTAATCCTTTTATTTTCCCAGGAGATAAGCAGCAACCAGAAGTGGCTAGCTGTTGGCTGAATGACTATTTGGCCAACAGCTATTGAATATCTATGGCCAAATTTAGTGTTTGTTTGTGTGGGGTGGCAATTGATGATACTGCATAGGTCACAATACAATCTCAGGTCAGCCCTGCTAGGACATAGTTAAAACTTAATGGGGGAGAATTATAAAAAATAGTGTAAGGAAAACAGGCTTAGTTACCCATAGCAACCAATCAGATTCCATTTTACATCTTCCAAAGGAGCTCTGAAAAATGAAAGATGGAATCTGATTGTTTGCTATGGGCAACTAATCCAGTTCTACTTTACACCACTTTTGAAACATCTGCCACTATTGACTATTCCTTACTGAATATTCCTAAATTAAAAAGGAAGGTACAGAGACAGAAGTAATAGATTAAGGAAAAATATAATGAAGGAGAACAACACAGAATATGAATAAGAATATGGTTAGCAGACAGACAGAAAACAGATCAGATCATATAACAGATCAGCAGAACATTCAAGTAGTGGAAAGATTATCTACATTTTTGTACTCCAGAAAAAAGAAAGAAAAAAAAAAAAAGACTAGGAAAAAAACACAAGGCATAGTGCTTTTACAGATAAGTGTATTGTAAGCAATGAACAAAACTGAGATGCTGTCTATAGAAACTATCCAAACTATGCAGTGTGAAGTGTCTATCTATGATGTGATAGTATCTGGGAGGAGTTAGTTACAATTACAGAGAAAAATTGCAGGACTGACACGGTGTTCAGAAGGATGACCTGCTAAAAACGTTCTTAAAGGCCTCTTTCACAGTATTACAGTACTGTAATACTGTATTTTTTGCGGGCTCCTATCCGCATTTTTTGCGGATAGGATGCGGACCCATTCATTTCTACAGGTCTGTAAAAATTGAGGACAGCACACCATGTGCTGTCCGCATCCGTATGTCCATACCGTAGCCCGCAAAAAAAAAAAAAAAAAATAGAACATGTCCTATTCTTGTCCGTATTACAGACAAGAATAGTACTGTTCTATTAGGGGCCATCTGTTCCGTTACGCAAAACACAGAATGCACACGGATGCCATCCGTTTCTTTTGCGTATCAGCAATTTGCGGACCGCAAAACACAACGTTCGTGAGAAAGTAGCCTAAATCTTAAATTATAATTGGACAGATATATCAATGTGTCTCAAATAATAAAACCAGAGTAAATGACCAGAACATGGTCTTACAGTGTCCTCTTTATTAGGGATGAGCAAATTTCTTGAAATTCATTTTGGTCAAATTCTACCAAATTGGCCAGAAAATTCAACTCCGGTCCAAATCAATTCTACCCAAATTGAAAATGCTGCAGTTGGCTTTAAAATTGTAGGACACTCTGAGGTCTCCTACTAATCTTTTTTTTCTTGTCTTTCACTCTTTTTTCATTTTTCCTGTGTCTCCTGACACAGCATACTAACTGTCCCTATACTGTCCCTAATGATAAACCATGACTTAGGGCCCTTGCACACGACCATATGCGATCCGAGACATACGGTCCGTGAGCGGGCCATATGTTCCGGAGAGGCATAGATCGTGGGCACAGGAGCGCACAGCATCGTAGATTACTATGATGCTGTGCACGTCGGGCCGCCTGCGGGACTATTGTCCTGCACGCATATGATCTTATGAGTGCTGGACAATAGTCCCGCGGGCGGCCCGATGTGCACAGCATCATAGTAATCTATGATGTTGTGCGCTCCCGTGCCCACGATCTATGCCGCTCCGGGACATATGGCCCGCTCACAGACCGTATGTCTCAGAGCGCATACGGTCCTGTGCAAGGGCCCTTATATCTAGTAAATATATTGTCTCCGCAATCCTTACTGTTAGCACAGCTGACAGGAAACATGCACACAGTGAGCCCTGACTGGAATGCAACCTACTTTCCCTGCCTACTTGCAGTGCAAGCCCTAAGCGGCAAGTCCGCAACTAGTCGATGTTGCCTGTTCTGCTAAGTGCAAGACAGACAGAAACAAAGACGTAACCACACAAGGTGGTACGTAAATAGGTAAAAAAGGGAGGATTATACAGTATAAAATCAGTGGACGGAAGGTAGTAAAAATAGCTGTACAAAATCACAAGACGAGGAAGATCACAGGAAAGCCAAGGTCAATATACTAAACAATCCAAAACACTCACAGGAAGAACCAGAGGCACAGCAAGGGAGTAAACTTGTAACTGGAAAAAGTGAATTGCCAGCAAGGAATTTAAATAGAGCACCGAGTCCCAGGATCAGAGCATGACAGGTCCATGACTCTGTACTTTATTAGGGGCCGTTCAGACTATTAGGGGCAGCAATTTGCTGAACACACATGGCCGGCACCCCATACAAAATGCCTGTTCTTGTCTGCAATTGTTCTATATTTTTTCACGGAGCCGCGGCTCTCCGTGATGTAATGCAGCTAATTGAAATGAATGGGGCCGCATCTATTCTGCAACATTGCGGAATACATGCGGCCCCATTCACACGGTAGTGTGAATGGGCCCTTAGTCAGACACAGGACTCAGGAACAGAACAACTGAATAATCAAGCACTGCTAGTTTTCCTCCAGCACATGCCCGCTGTGAGAGAAACAGAGCATTGAATCCTGTTGCCAGGGATGCTGTTGCATCGCCATGGGGCGTGGCTTTGCAGCACGTCTCTCCCGGAGATCTCGCAACTGGAGCCCAGAAAGGTAAGTTAGTGACATTTACACTGTCCATGCAAGACCCTAAAATGGTGGAGCTAGTGTATCTAATTGCTGTGCTTGTTGCAGATACGTTCTATCACATCAGTGGCTAAGCTCACAATAGATTGAGTGTGTTTCAGAGCTAGCATAGAGCCTAATATACCAGCCAATATACTACCTTCTGATTGGCTGACAGGCTGACTGCAAAGCGTTGTGGGCTAGTCTGCCGGTCAGGGCCTGACCAAGATCATGTGATCCTCCGTCTTCATGTTCCCTTACCTGTTTCCCTCAGTAGTGTACTGAATTTTAAATGTAAAATGGTGGGTGCCATTTTACGTGATTCATCTGAAGAACTTTTGAAAAGTGATTGGGAAAGTGGGCGTCGTTAGCTATGTTTATGAGTTATGATCCTTTATCACTGACTTTTTAAAAGGCTTAAAAAAAATGCAAACTCATTCCAGTAGAAGGAGGTAGCATTCCTAGACAAACGTTAGGCTTAAAGGAGTTCTCCAGGAATTAAGAAAATGAAAATACGTAAATATTACTTTATTATGAATATATTCCCAAATACCTTTCATTAGTTATAATGGCTTGTTTTGTCTGAGAAGCAATAATTAATAGAAATAAAAGGGCTGCCGTCCTATTAGTTCACAAAAAGCCTGTCCTAATCACACAGAAGGACAAGTTACTTCAGAGCACTGAGGTAAAGAGCTGCCTCATCCTCCTCTCTCTCTGCTTGTCAGGGGTTATGGTCCTGAATATGGTTTAATATGATCTTCAGCTGAATCTCTGTAGGAATGGAGCTCATGAGGAGACATGAAGTACAGAGAGGAGGTAGGGATGTGGCTGTGTCCTGCTCTCTGATTAGGACAGGTTTTGTGTGTACTAGTAGGATGGCGGCCATTTTATTTATCCTAATGATTGCTCCTCAGACAAAACAAGGAATTATAACTAATGAAAGATATTTGGGAATATACTTATAATGAAGTCATATTTAGGTATGTTCATTTTCTTAATTCCCGGAGAACCCCTTTAAGGATGCACAGAACAAATAACTGGTGACAGTTGAAACATTTGGTGAAAACTACCCCAACACAGCAAAACTGACTTAACATATTACCCTCATGAAAATGTCTCCTCTCAGAATGCAAGATGGCAGTGCTCCTTCCTTGTACAATGACCTCTGCACAGGTCACAGAGCATGTCTAGAACACTCTCACATAGAAGTCAATGAATCAGCTCCAGTCTGTTGTGTCTATGACCCATTGAGGCCGCCATAAAACATATCTCTAAATGCAGTTAACAGCAGCATGGTAATATGGCTGCCCCGACAATTATGTTCAGAAACTATTATAGAAAAAAAATGTACAATCAGAAAATAAAAACAGATTATAAAAAAATGTTTTGTCACTATCTGGTGATATCTTGTCTGTTTCAGGCTGAGATGAAGTTCAATGCTTTTGAAAGACCTACATTTTAAGGTTTGTCTCTTTGGAGTCTTGCTATCTAGGTCATCCAACAGTTGGTATTCACACATACAGATTCTCTGGTTGGAAAATATCTGGGTTACCCTTTAAGTGTAAACAAGGCTTTAATAAAAATGATGAAATATGTTTCCAGCATGTCTACATTGGTTCCATATATTGCCGATTAAGAAACCTTAATGGTGGGCTCACAATTGGCAACTGCGGATTTGCCATCACGTACATTCATTCAAACAAAAATGCAGCATTATAAAGAACCAGCTCTTCACATATTGTTTAAAATCCATGCATAAATTGACTTGCAGTAATGAAACAAATCCTGGAGTATATCAATTTGTTATATGGATATCCACTGCTGATTTCATCCTTTGCAATAGAAAGGATTACATCCACAGCCTCTTCATTTTTTTTCCAGCAGATTGGTGGAAAAATCCACACTGGACCTTTCTGCTGCATTTTAAATCTTACAGTATGTAGATGTACCTTTACAGAGGTATTTTCAGGACACGTGGTGTATACATAGTATAATAGGGTTTATATCTTATGACCATAGAGTCATGCTGTACTGTAAAGAATGCCTGTTATTTTGCTGTATGCACCCTCCAGATATGAAGCAATTCGGCAGTGGGGGGAAGGGGGACACAGATGTTTTATCTTCTTGTATAGAAACTGCAGAGGCAGGTGGGTTCTGAGGTAAAGATTTGCAGACCTGAGTGGCAAATTCGGATGTAATATGACATTAATAACTTTCTTCATCTTGCACATATACAGTGGTGCTTGAAAGTCTGTGAACCCTTCAGAATTTTCCAGATTTTTGAATAAATTTGACCTGAAATACACCATATTTTCACATAAATCATACTAGTAGATAAAGTTAACCAAATCAAACTAAAGAGTCAAAAATATTAGACTCGGTCATTTATTTATTGAGGAAAATGATCCAATATCATATGTCTGTGAGTGGCAACAGTATGTAAGCCTTTGCTTTTAGTATCTGGTGTGACTCCCTGTGTGGCAAAAAATGCAATTTACCTAGTAATTATAAAATAGTCTTGCACATTGTCTCCCTTACAAACCATCTTTAAATCTGTCATGTTAGTGGATTTTCTCCCATGATCTGCTTGCTTCAGGTCCTTTCACAACACTTCTATTGGTCAGGACTTCAATATTCCAAAGCTTTAACATTATTCTTCTTTAACCACTTCAGATCTGGGCCATTTACCCCCTTCCTGAACAGGCCTAATTTTGCAAATCTGACATGTGTCACTTCATGTGGTAATAACTTTGGAACGCTTTTACTTATCCAAGCGATTCTGAGAGTGTTTTCTCGTGACACATTGTACTTCAAGTTAATGGTAAATTTGAGTTGATAAGTTTTAATTTTATTTATAAAAAAATCCAAAAGTTAACGGAAATTTGAAAAAATTCACTGTTTTCTAAATTTGAATCTCTCTGCTTTTAAGACAGATAGTGATACCCCATAAAATACTTTTAATTTACATTCCCCATATGTCTGCTTTACGTTGGCATCATTTTGGTAGTGTCATTTTATTTTTTTAGGACAGTAGAAGGTTTAGAATTTTAGATGCAATTTTTGCACAATCAACTTTAAGGACCAGTTCAGTTCTGAAGCCTCTTTGTGGGCTTGCATAATAGAAACCACCCATAAATTACCCCATTTTAGAAACTACACCCCTCAAACTATTCAAAACTAGTTTTAGAAATGTTGTTAACCCTTTAAGTATTCCACAGGAATTAAAGCAACATAGATTTTCCATTTTAATCATTTTTTTCCTGTAACATATCAAGGGTTAACAAAAAAACAAAAATCAATATTTATTACCCCGATTCTGCAGTTTGCAGAAACACCCCACATGTGGTCGTAAACTGTTATTTGGGGATACGACAGGGCTCAGAAGGAGCAGCATCTGCATTTTCTAACATGGAATTTTCTGTCATGGTTTTTAGGAGCGATAACTTTTTTTTGTGGACTGAGCTGCGTGAGGGCTTATTTTTTGCGGGACAAGCTGTGCTTTTTATTGGCACCATTTTGGGGTACATCTGGCTTTCTGATCACTTTTTAATCAAATTTTTGGGAAGTTAAAAAAAAAAAAAAAAAAAACAGTTTTTTTTTTTACACCGTTCACTTGATGGGATGTGATATTTTTGGTAGAGCCAGTTGTTACGGACTAAACAATACCAAATATTTTCTATGTTTTATTTTAATTTTTTTACGTTTTACACAATAAGAGCATTTTTAGAAAAAAAATCATGTTTTTGTGTTGCAATTTTTTAAGCGCTTTTTTTTTCATTTTTCTTGCTATGATCTTGTGTGGGGGCTCATTTTTTGTGGGATGAGGTGACGTTTTTATTGCTACCATTTTGGGATGCATACGACTTTTTGATTGTTTGATATTATGTTTTTTGGTAGGTGAGGCGACAAAAAAAAAAAAGCTGTTTTGTCACAATTTTTATTAGATTTTTTTTTTACGCAGTTCACTTGATGGGGTAGATATTTTTGATATTTTTATAGAGCCGGTCATTGCGGACGCGGTGATACCAAATATGTCTATTTTATTTATTTATTTTCATTTGTAACATTTTTTTAATGACATATTTGGGGGGAAATTATTTTTTTTTATATGTGATCTTTTTTATTATAATACTCTATTTTTTTTATTTTTTATTTTACACTTTGTGTCCCCCATAAGGTTATACAAGACCTCAGGGGGACATTTAACTTCACTTATTTATTTATTTATTTATTTATTATTTTGTAGCCCCAGTTACAGAGGAAATGCATCCCCAGAGAGGCTGTACAACATAATACTATGCTGTACAGCCTCAGTGCAGGGCTGATCGGGTCTATGAGAGACCCGGCAGCTCCTGCACTCTCCTGGCCCCGGCGATCACGTGACAGCCGGGCCGGAACAGGAAGCACAATAGCGTGAGTGCTGTGTATACAACGATCTAGAAGGCAGGGACCCCTGGGAACGGTCCCTGCCTTCTCTTTGGGGTACCCTGCTGTCACCGACAGCAGGTACCCCACTGTGCAGCTGCATGATTAGCGTGCAGCTGCTATCTCTGAATGGACGTTCAGAAACGTCCATTCAGAGATAGGTAGCCACTTCCCAGATGTTTATATCCTATGGGTGGACGGGAAGTGGTTAACCATTCTTTGGTAGAACAACTTGTGTTGTGGAGTGGTAGAGTCCAAGCACTTTAAAGATGGTTTTGGAACCTTTTCCAGCCTGATGAGCATCAACAAAACTTCTTCTGAGGTCCTCACACTTCCACAAACACATGTTGTGAAGATCAGACTTTGATAGATCCCTTTTCCTTAAGGCCCCTTGCGTCTCCCGCAACGCATCTGCAGGGCTGGACTCCCGGCACTGACGGGGATCTCATAGCATCATATTGATTTATGATGCTATGTAACCCTTACAGTACTGGAATGTAATGGATAACAGTGACAGCATTATGTCAGTGTTATCCATTACATTCCAGTACTGTAAGGGTTACATAGCATCATAAATCAATATGATGCTATGCGATCCCCGTCAGTGCCGGGAGTCCAGCCCTGCAGATGTGTTGCGGGAGACGCGCGTGTCTCCGGCCCGGTCTGCAAGGGGACTAAATAAAGCAGTTCTTCCACTTATCTGATTGCTATCAAATTGATTGAAAACACCTAATTTCATCTTCAAATTATCTGCCAATCCTAAAGGTACCTGCTCTTGCCCCAGTAGACATAAGATACTAGATAATTTTTCTCAATAAATATATGACCTAATCTAGTATTTTTGAGTCATCTGATTTAGTTATCTTTATCTACCTTTATGACCTGCGTAAAAATATGATCTAGTTTTAGGTCAAATTTATGTAGAAATGTCTGAAGGGTTCACAAAATATCAAGGTTTGACCGCTTGAGGAAAATAAGTAAATGCTATTGTTGATTACTCATCCATTATACACGAACTTCAAATATTCCTAATGGAAAAAAAATGAAAGGCTAAATATAGAAGCAAGTAGCACTACCCAAGATGTGAGTCATTGGTAGCATGTGCGAGCAGCAGAGTAACAAATTCAATTCATGTTTCTGTATAATTTTTTAAATGAGCCATGAAGTGCATAATGATTGCTACCCTCATACGCAGTCTCCAATAAAGGCCCACACTACTGTATATAGAACATATAATCCAGTCTTGTAATGCATAATTTTGTTAGGAATGTAAAGAATCAGAGACCTCTTTGGAGTTGGTTTACAGACAGCAGTCCAACAGAAGATTTTACCCTTTTCCATCATTTATTGCTTAGTTTTGTTTCCTTTAAATATGTCTGATAAAGTAAAGTACAAAGTACTCAATATACTGTATATATGTACTATATGCCATAATTGTGTGTGATAGGTGAGGGTTCCTGTGGTGAGATCCACATCTTTTGGGAGAAGTTTCCCCATGATCCCTGTTCACAGATTCACAGATGGATCACGTTGGATTGCATTTCTCAAAAGAACAAACCTTTGCATTTTGGATGAATGTTGGAGGGTTTAATGATCAGTAGGAAATATGCTACATATGTGTATTTGGCTTACCTGTCCTAAAATTTCTACCTTTTGGGAAGTGGTCCATAGTGAAATATGGAAAATATTCCATCAAAATGTCTTTTTTAAAGTCGAAGACTATACTTTTGTGGCTCCTGTCTGATGACATTAAAAGGGTTGTCCCATGAAAAATATTCTATTTTATTTCGCACCAGCACTTGAAACTGAATTCTTTTGTAACTACATGTAATTAAAAAATTTGCATAACCACTGAGTTACTCAATAAAATATATCTGTATGAGTGCCTCTTGCTGTTTGTTCTTTTTGTTATATCTTTGACCTGCTCACTGAGAAGGCCGCACATGCTCAGTTTCCTCTTTCAACTGCCTCCTGAGTTGTGATAGGGAGAGCTGAGACACGCCCCGTGAGCGGTGATAGGGAGAGCAGAGACACGCCTCCTGAGCTGTGATAGGGAGAGCCGAGATACGCCCCGTGAGCTGTGATAGGAAGAGCAGAGACACACACCCCCTGAGCTGCAGCAGAAAAGACACTTCCTTGATAGAAATATAGCAGAGCAATGAATTGGGAGATCTCTGGAACCATGTGAGGTACAGGGCTGGTTCTAGATTTGTTACAAAAATACTGTAGTGTACTATATGATGTCTGAATTTCATTTTGTACATTAATCATGGGATAAGCTGTCTGATCACTTGGCTTATACAAGCTGCCAAATTTCAAATTTCTATTGAAATTGAGGGATACAGGACCTCCACTTAATGGAGAGACCAAGTTAATCAGCTCTATCGTTTTAAAAACCTTTATAGTTGGGAGTCCAACACCAGACACTCTCAACTATAAAGGTTTTTAAATGGATAGATCTGGGTCCCTGCATCAGTTTTGTGGTTTTCCCTTGACCTGCTTTCTCCTCCCAGATCTGTACACCGTGTATTGTATTTCTTTAGAGCACATTTGCACTTTTTGGTGTTTTTGCTTATTGTACCTCTTGTTTTTATGCTTCATCATTATTTATTTACTGAAGAATATATCATTAATGGGTATTAACTGGCTTATTGTCTTTTCCATTTTTAACCCTGAAATGCATTTTTATATTGTTGCTGTTTTGCAGATAATTTTTTTAACGTGATTTCTACTAATGTCCTGTGTGGCATCCAATTATAGTGCTGGCATTGTATTTCTGTTTTTGCATTCCCTAAAAAGTTTTTTAAAAATCTAAAAAAATTTTTTTTTTACCCCCAATACATGATCGCTGAACAAACACACCTCATACCAAACATAATCTCAAACCATAAGGACATTATTGTAACAAATTGTATAAATATGAATAGAGATTTAAAAGAACATCCATTTTCTGCAGATTACAGCACCGCAGTGCTTCACATTGGGTAACTCTGACATGGAAAAGGACCTAGGAATTTTAGTGAACAGCAAACTAAGCTGCAGAAACCAGTGTCAGACAGCTGCTGCCAAGGCCAATAAGATAATGGGTTGCATCAAAAGAGGCATAGATGCCCGTGATGAGAACATAGTCCTGCCACTTTACAAATCACTAGTCAGACCGCACATGGAGTACTGTGTACAGTTCTGGGCTCCTGTGAACAAGGCAGACATAGCAGAGCTGGAGAGGGTTCAGAGGAGGGTAACTAAAGTCATAGCTGGAATGGGTGGACTACAGTACCCAGAAAGATTATCAAAATTAGGGTTATTCACTTTAGAAAAAAGACGACTGAGGGGAGATCTAATAACTATGTATAAATATATCAGAGGTCAGTACAGAGATCTCTCCCATGATCTATTTATCCCCAGGACTGTGACCATGACGAGGGGACATCCTCTGCGCCTGGAGGAAAGAAGGTTTGTACACAAACATAGAAGAGGATTCTTTACGGTAAGAGCAGTGAGACTATGGAACTCTCTGCCTGAGGAGGTGGTGATGGTAAGTTCACTAAAACAGTTCAAGAGGGGCCTGGATGTATTTCTGGAGGGTAATAATATTACAGGTTATAGTTACTAGATATGGGTTGTTGTTGATCCAGGGAGTAATTCTGATTGCCTGATTGGAGTCGGGAAGGAATTTTTTCCCCTAAAGTGAGGAAAATTGGCTTCTACCGCACAGGGGTTTTTTGCCTTCCTCTGGATCAACTTGTAGGAAAATAGGTCGAACTGGATGGACAGATGTCTTTTTTTCGGCCTTACAAACTATGTTACTATGTTACTATGTTACACAGTTGTCTATAGAACCTGAATGTGGTAAAGTGTTGTCAGAAAACCAGACGCACATTAAAGTTTTTCAAACTTTAATGATAAACCGATTTAGTTTTTCTACTGCACCTAATGGCCAAAGCCATTTATGCGGTGTTCATAAATCACAGAGCTTTAGTAAATGATAATCTGTATTATTTTCCCAACGTGACCGCACACAGAACGTTAATAAAAATGAAATAACATGTTTCATCTTTGCATTTATTAAAACACCAAACACTTGGAAATAAGAATGGCTGCTGTGCAGTTCTATAAAGCGAGGTCTCCCGCAGGCATTACAGCAGAAAATTATCAGACAACAGTATTTTCAAATGTGACCCAAAAAGTTAGTTATATATTCTGGTAATAACATCATTGTGCATTTATCTAAGAACATTGCAACTTGCTAACACAAAACCAGTTTGACATCAACACAGTAAATGGTGTTTAAGAGTATGTATTTTACTCGCTATTGACTATTTATACCCAATATATTAAACCAAATATTCTTACCAAATGTTCAAATGCCTGCACCTACATATCCTATAGTTTCCAAAGGAAAGCACATGTACAGCCTGGCAATTAGTGGTAACCTGCACCCAGATCCCTTTATGGGCACCATCAAAGAAGTTGCACAAAATTAGGAAAACATATATCTGCTTTCTATCTAAAACAAGTTAACAGGGCCAGGCAGTGTAAACGTAATCATTTCTGGTCCTGTCAAAGTTCAGAGAGCACAGCAGTTGCAGAGAGAGCAGAGCCTCTAGGAGTCAAGAAATGTCCCCGTTGTTCCTAGAGGCTCATTTTCATATATTAAAACTCCATTTTTCTCAGCAATGCAGGCACATATGAATATGGGACCAATACAGATTCCTTCAGCTGTCAAGTGCACATGTAACAGGTCCAAATCTGCTGACAGATGCCCTTTAATGTATCTCTTCACTTCAATGGAGCTGACCTGTGGACGGTTGTGATCCTGTTTCTAGATGAAACCACCATGTTTTTCTAATTCTGTAGCAATAGTAGCAGATGCATATTAAAAAAAGTCATGAAATGTGCTTTGCGACTTATTTCAATGATGTCTTTCTTTTGTTCAACAGAACGGGGACCTGTGTTCCCCTGTATTAATGGATGCATAGTTACAAATATGCGTCGACACTCCATTCAGCTCTATAGGACTAACAAAGATAGCCAAGTACAAGCGCTCGGCTGTCTCCAATAGTCCAATTCAAATGGGGAACAAGGATTGAGGGCCCCAGCAGACGCACTCTTGCCAATAAGACACTTCTCACCTATACTGTGGATAGAAAATACATTTTTGTCATGTGCCCTCAAAGTCAGATGAAAAAACATTAATCATTGGGAGTAAGATTCTATAAAAGCACCACACTCCAAGCATGCTGTGGTTCATAAAATTTTCATTTCCTTATTAATTAACAACAAACATTATGCCACAATGTTTTGGCTTGGAAAACAACAGAAAAATGCCATAACAATGGACCTATAGACAGAGTGAGCCATTCATCAGAGGCATTAGATCCCTGCTTGCGCTAGCATCACATAAAAATTATAATAAACAATAAAGATGTCATAACAAAATATGTTTAGTCACTGACTTTTGTCTAGCCACCTAGCTCTGGTCCAATTTTCAGCTTTCCTTAAAAATAAACAATTCTGCACACAGTTGTTTTGTGTGCACCTAGCAGCTGAAACAACCTGCTCCTAGTTTTAGATGCTTCTCAAGTGGCTTCTCAATGTACCTCCCAGTAGTACATGCTGTATGTGAGCATCCAGGATGCTGTCATTTTCAGTAACACATTTATTAGTTCAACTTCATTTCTGTACTCATTTAACATTGTGCAGCTCATGATGGATCTCCTCTCCCTTGTGATGGCAGACATTGGTGCTGAGGAATGAAAAGACTATCCTGTGTGTTCTTTTATTCCTATCTACATTTTTATACTGACAGCATGTGTGATCTGCCCTCCCTGAAGACTTGGATACTTCACATCTCATACAGTGTATATTCTGTTTTGTGCCTCTACTGCCTCTAGAACACTAAGAGAAGGGAGGGGGAAAGCAAGTTAAAAACAACCAGGAGAAGAGTGCTGTTCCATCTATGTCAGAAGCAGCAGGGCAGTCAGCTATGCAAAGGAATTACACAGATTTTACAGCTGCAAATGGTAGGACATTTTTAATGAAATTTAGAAAGCAAGTGAACAATTTAAAAATCTGATACAACAGTGTCCATAGCTTTTTAAGTACAAAGGATAGCAATAACAAATAAGTCTACTTTCTAACCACTTTACACCATATGTAGTAAAGGTATTCCCACCATAAGAACTTATCCCCTATCTGACCACTGAGACCCCCAGCAATCATAAGATTGAGGTGCTGAACTCCCACAAAGAAAGGAGCTATTAAACAAATATTCAGGTAATGCTCAATTTATTGATTTCTCATCACAATGATTTTATTTTAAGAGACCAAAAGACAAACTCTCTTTTGCTATGTCTACAAGTAGCACATTTAGAAGATTTAAACCCATTGTGATTTTTGCAAATTATTGTAAGATTAGTACACTTCCAAATTGGGAAGAATTTTGCACCACCTTTACCATAGCACTGCTATAAAGATTACTTCAATATAGTAATAACGGTAGAATGTGGTGGCTCACTCCTCTGTCCGTATGGAAAATAGGTGCAATACCTCACGGCTTAACCCCAGCCGTTATTATTATGGATGAATTGTCAAGTAAAGGAAGTGGTATGCACACTATCATCTGTGTGTATTCAAAGAATTTTATTAAATATGTCTATTCAATTATGAATTAAATATTAAATATTAAAAATTAATAATTAAAAAATAAAAATTAGTATAATGAGTTGTCAGCGCTGACTCTCTATACGTTCATAATATATGTACTGATATATAGTATAAACAATAAAGATATAATATCAAGAGTTGCATAAATGAAAATAAAGCAATAATGGTAATGATAACCTTGTTGGCCGTGACACGGCACTGGTAAATGTTATAATATGGTTGATTGAATTAATATTGCAATAAAGTTGAATAAAAAATGAAAATGAAAAATGAATGACCGCTGTTACTATTCCAACTGTTTATAAACTCGCGGTCTCCTCCAAATTTTCTGTATTACACCGTGTTTGTGGGGACCATATTCATTATATCCCGTAGATATGGAAAGTATGATGAATATAGACAAGTTGCTTTAGTATGTCCAGTTTCAATGAAATTCCAATAAAGGTCCAATAAAAGTTCAATAGTGGTGATGTTACAAAGTCAGTGGTGATATAGATACAATATTCTGTTATACTTTACCCCCTTCTCGGTGTATTGGAGGAAACAGAGGTCCGTTTGCTGTGTTCTCCTCTGTAGCCGCTCTGTGGTTCCACTACCGACACGAGGTGAGTGCGCGCGCTTTTTTTGAATCCTCCGCGCTGTAGCGGATGGCCATCAATGTTCTGTGATGGATTTTCACGTGGCGTCCCACGGTGATGCCTGCGCCAGAGGTTTTCCTAACGGTCCACTATTGATAGTGGACCTTTATTGGAATTTCATTGAAACTGGACATACTAAAGCAACTTGTCTATATTCATCATACTTTCCATATCTACGGGATATAATGAATATGGTCCCCACAAACACGGTGTAATACAGAAAATTTGGAGGAGACCGCGAGTTTATAAACAGTTGGAATAGTAACAGCGGTCATTCATTTTTTCATTTTTTATTCAACTTTATTGCAATATTAATTCAATCAACCATATTATAACATTTACCAGTGCCGTGTCACGGCCAACAAGGTTGTTATCATTACCATTATTGCTTTATTTTCATTTATGCAACTCTTGATATTATATCTTTATTGTTTATATTATATATCAGTACATATATTATGAACGTATAGAGAGTCAGCGCTGACAACTCATTATACTAATTTTTATTTTTTAATTATTAATTTTTAATATTTAATATTTAATTCATAATTGGACATATTTAATAAAATTCTTTGAATACACACAGATGATAGTGTGCATACCACTTCCTTTACTTTATAAAGATTACTTAATAGCACACTGTTATTGACTCACTAAGAACTGCAATAATGTAGACGTTCTGGAGGTTTAACAATTATTATGACTTATAAAAGCTTCTGAGAAAGATAGTGCTGAAATTAAAATGGATGTGTACAATGAACACATCTACTCTACCAATGGCTTGTATCCCAGTTTTATAAACTAAAATCAGGAAAAAATTAGTTTTATTATGCTGTAAAAATATTACTGTGCAATAAATAAGAGTCTTGAACCAATATAGAGTATTAGACAATTCTATACCATGTACAGATGTAGCTAAGTTGCATTTATAATTTTTAAAGTGTCAGAATTTGAACGATATCTAAAGTGTACCTGATAATATACCTGTTTTTATGCTGTTCTCCTGCTCTGTGAGCTGTGTCTTGGCTATATCCAATTGCTAATCAGCTTTTCCTATATATACCTGGCTGCTTTCTTCAGTCCTTGCCTGAGCAATTGGTCTCTACATACCTTTACTGGGTATCTATAGCTTCCTAGAGTCTTTAAAATAACTATTATTCCATTTGTCTGTTTCCTGGTTCCTGTCCCATGCCTGTTCACTGTACCGTTCTTGTGCCACCTGCCCTGACCTTTGGATTGTTCCATGCATTCGCACTGACTTGGCTTGTTTTCTTGGTGCCATGCACTGGTGTCTCTGATCCTCATAGGTCAGCAGCCAACCACACTATTCAACAAAGGATCAGGCTGCTTCCCTGCACTAAAGTCCAGATCCCTGCATAAGGGTTAAAGGGTGAATACTAGAGGACTGCCAGGATAATGGCCTTTGGTCTAGCCCAAAATCAGGCTGGTTAATTGGCACAGTGGTTCCAAAACCATTGCTGTAAGTTGCAGGTAAAAGCCAGTAACAAAAAGCTTTGCATGAATGTCCATAATTACAGCTAGCTAGCCACTTCCACACAACATGTGAAGTTGTCATCTGGACAACCCTTTCTCTAAGTGAGGACCTGTTGGTGTGTACTGTGGTTCTGGCAGCTTAAACTCCCTGCAATCACCTGTTATTCTTGGGAGATACTGCACATAGCTGCAAATTAATGTCAGTTATGCAACAAGTACTCTAAAGAAGAGTGCCAAGCAAGGAGCCTCCATCTGTTACTTGCCAACAGGGTATATGAATAGAGGTTGCCATAAAAGGGCAGTTTCCTGACCATGTCTAAATGTGGAAATGGGCTCTGTTCACACCACAGTGTTTAAGTTCCACAATGATATATTTTTCATGTATTTAGCATGCATGAGAATCAACTTCTTAAAAGAGTTGGGATGGACTGTACAGTTTGATTCATTACCAGTTTGAGCATGGTGTATAATTATTGAATAACACAATTCTGGCTCAGTGAGCAGCAATAGTAAATCAATAGCATTTGATTTATTAAATAATTGCACGGCAGGGAGCAATGCTAGGTTAAATGGAATACTTACAGCAGAGCTCAACCGCACAGAAAACAGCATTATTATTACATGAGGCCAACAGAGTAATGCGGCTGAGAAACTAGCCGCGCTGCAAGGAATCATTACCATGCAATTCTCTCCATTAACTTGGTTGCAGAACGTTCAGTTTAAAAGTAGTTTAAGCCCCATGTCATTAAAACTGTTAGCAGCTCACAAAAAATTATTTTCTTCTGCATGTAATGTAGTGTGGTGACAGCACTTGTGTCTAGCCAGCACAGGTCCCAAATGATCTTAATGCATATTCCTTATAATGAGCTAATATATGAGCAGCTATTAAAGTACATTATCATCAGAAATCGTTCCATCTATCTATCTAGCTCATATCCATTCATTTAATATGTTTCTCTCTATTATCTCACATATACTATCATATATACAATGATCAGCCATAACATTAAAAGGGAATCTGACAGCTCTGAAACACTCCTCAAACTACAGTAGGCATTGCGAAGTATAACGACCACAATCTACTTTGTGTCCTTCTACTGACAATCCAGTGCTGTGCTCCTGCAAACCACCAGTAAAATGCATTGAGAGGACAGTCAAGAGTGCACATTTAAAGCGTCCCTGTACTTTTACACAATTTCATTTCATTTAATAGAAAATGGTGTAACTAGCAAATTTCTCAATCACATAATTTAGCCAATGCTGGCAAATTCTGCAGAAGGGAGACACCCCCTGCTTGTGAGAGAAATGCATCTAGCAGTGCAGCTGAAACAGGGAATAATATGACTGAAAAAGACATTAAGGGAGCCAAATAAAGACCTGTTCCTTCATAGTTATGATTGTACAAAGAAGTACATCCATTATGCAAACTTATTTTGAAGGCTCAAGTATGCTTTAGGGCCCATTTCAGATGCACATGTTCACTGCGTGACAGTGTGAATTTGCATAGTAAACTCTGCTCCTTTCATTGGACTGCAGGGCATTATAATGATTTGTATGCCCAACCTCAACTGCAATGATTTGTACCGATGGCATCATGTGAGTACAAGTCACTATAGCTGAAGTCAGGCAGAGACAAACAGCATTATGAATCATTATAATACTGTGCTGTCTGGTCAAAGGAGCAGAGTTCACTATGGGAATTCAAACTTCCACATGGAGCTTGTTTCACGCTGTGAACATGCTCATCTGAAACTGGCCTAATGGGGCACTCTAGGAGTCTTTTTTATGTATTTTACTGCCAGATTTTGGGAGCACAACAGTGCAATGTCAGAAAGTAAGGTAAAAGATACACGTGGAGATTTATCAAAACTGGTTCAATGGAAAACTGGCTTAGTTTCTCCTTTGGAAAATGAAAAGTGAAATCTGACTGGTTGCTATGGGCAACTAAGCCAAATTTCCTTTGCACCAGTCTATGAATGTTCTAATTCTTTAAGCAGGTCATGTTATATCAGTAGTAATAAGTCAGAGCAACTGTGTAAACTGGGCCAGTCGGATGACTAGTGAAATGTCCAACAGAAAAGTCCAGTTCCTCTGACTTATTACTACTCATATACATAAATAAACAATTTTTGCAGTGTGGCAGGCAGAACTATTCTACTGTTAGGGAATAACATTATTATGAAAAGACATACTAGGTCTACAATGTTTAGGTATGTGGTACGTTTCAAACTGACATTGATATGAATGTCAGGCAGAGTAGGCACTTCCAGTGGGGTCAACATGGCCACTCTGACCGATCTGAAAATATACAGAAAGCTGTAAAGCACCTTGGGTCCGATTTATCATTATTTTTTGCCAGTTTTCTGGTGTGAAAAAGTCGCAAATATTGTGTCTGCGACTTTTTAACCACCACTTGTGCAAACATTTTTGCTCAAGTGCCATTTCTCCGCCACCTTCACACCTTTCCTGGCCCAGAGGGGGCTGAGCCAGCAGCACACATAGTTATCATAGACTAGTCTAAAACGCCGGTTTATGATTAATCAGGCCCTTTGTGCTCTGACACCTTTCTTTCTTAGGCTACTAGTGGCAAGGGTGTCCAGCAGGCTGTTCCGGTGGGTGAACAGCCTGCCGGATCTGTGCTGCTGCTAGCGCACATGTGCGGCCGGAACTACGCTCCGGCCCCATTCACTATAATGGGGTCAGGCAGAGTTCTTGCCACAGCACGGCAAACATGCCGAGAGGCGTCCGGACTAAAATTATGGAACTGTGCGATGGACAAACACGTTTTCTGGGAATGTTCTTTCCAAGACAGATTTTACATCCACAAATAGCCTTTGACTTAAAGGGATTCTGTCACCAGGATTTGGCCTATAAAGGTAATCACACTATCGGATTCTGCTCAGTTTGTTGCATGCAAAAACGTTATTCTTATTCTTCCTAGGGATGAATTTCATGTTAAAAAACCTTTTTTTAGGTTATGCAAATTACTTACATAAGGAGACCAAGGGGATGTGCCCAGCGCCGTTGGAGCCCGGCCACGCCGCTACTGTTGGAGCCCAGGACCGCCCACCTCATTATTATTCACTGCACAGCTTCATGCAGACTTGCTCTGTCACCATCGTAATCCCGCGCAGGCGCAGTAACTTCGGTGAGGCCGATGCCAGTAGACCGCACGGGCGCACACCGCTTTAGGTACAGCGCCTGCGTGGGATTACGATGGTGACGGAGCAAGTCTGCATGAAGCTGTGCAGTGAATAATAATGAGGTGGGCGGTTCTGGGCTCCAACATTCATCAGACTATCAGCGAAAACACTGCCAACCATTTTTCAGATTAAGGTGGTCTGTCTTTAGTCAGCTAAAACAATATTTCAGTGCTGTTTCATCTGAAGGATGAACGTTTTGCTTGAAATAATCCATTTTGAACATCTTTAGACTCATTTGTATGGCCACTTTTAGGGTAAATCAAAATTTTTATTAAAAAGTACAATGGACATAAGAAATAAACAGAACAAATATAGTCATATATATAATAGGCAGAATGCATATAGTTGTTTATGCAGCATAACTACATATCCATTAAGCAAGATAAACCAAAATTCTGGACTAGGGGCACTTAAGACACTACAGACGAACAGACGAGACACGAGAGGGAAAAATATGCCAACAGAGACCCATCTCGCTCCGCATATAGCAGAATAGGATTAAGACCAACCTATAGGACTTACAAGCGTAATCCAGATTGTAGGCAATAAGTAAAAATATACATATATATAGCAATAAAGTTAAGGACATCTCCCCCCTCCAAGCCAGATATGATACGCAGGAGACTCCCTAAAGTCCGTCCAGGGTGCCCATCTAGTGTTAAACTGATGATATGTGTTGGTCTCAGACGCTATCATATCTTCCATTCTCATAATTCGATGCACTTCCTCCGCCCATGAAACTCTAGTAGGAGAGATGGTTTGCTTCCAAAATCGAGGTATAACCATTCTTAAAGCCAACACAAAGCATCTGTACACACCCTTTTTAATTCTACGAAATGGGCCTGGAAACATGGACAGTAGGGCTATCTCCATGGTTATCACCATTGAGGAGCGAAACAAACTGTTATACAAATCAGTGACATCCACCCATAATTGATTCACAGTAGTACATCCCCACCAGACATGTTCCATTGTCCCTACCTCTCCTCCACATCTCCAACACAGATTAGAACAAGTAGGATACATCAAATGCAATCTATGTGGAGTCATGTACTACCTAGAAAAAATCTTATAGCTATTTTGTTGGATACCACAGGAGATGGATAGCTTGTGCGTAAGGATGAAGGCCCTGTCCCATTTCTCCTTGGGATAAGAATTGCCCTTCGATTTCTCCCATGCCTGAATATAGGAAGGACTGGAGGCCTCGCCCCCCAGGAGCAACCCATACACCACGGAGATTAAGTGTTGGGAAGGAGAACCAGTAATACATATCTGTTCAAACGGATAAAGGGTTCTATCCAGAGTGGATTTAGAAAAAGAAGCTTTCATCCAACTGCTCAACTTGTTATATGCTAACCACGCACTCCCCGGGACTGAACCCTCTGGGTAGAGTCTTGACAGGGGTTTAACTTCACCCCCCGTACAGAGCTGCGACAGATAGAGGCCAGAGACTCTAGAGTGGCCTAAAATCTCACCCGCCAAAAGACCAGGAGCGAATTTCGGGTTACCAAACAACGGAGTCATAGGTCCTCTGGGACCTAGTAAATTATGAGAAACTTTAAGCCTATCCCACATCCTGACAAGGGAACGAAGCAAAGGAGAAAGAATGGAGTGGTCCCCCCTATCACCGGGTTCCAGCCAAAGCAAGGATTTTAATGGGGTCAGGGAGCGGGTGGCCTCCATCTGTACCCATAATTTAGTGGAGGAGTGTAAATGAAGGTTTAGAATAGTGGTGAGAATGATGGACCTATAATACAAAGAGAAATCCGGTAGGCCACATCCCCCCCTCTCCTTTTTGCCACATAAAACTGGCGATGGCCAGCTCCCCCCCAAACAAATCTTGTCAAGAGCTTCCTAAGGGATGTGAAAAAAGCCCTGGGGATCTGAATCGGCAAAGCCTGAGCCAGGTATAAGAATTTGGGTAATAGATCCATCTTTATGGCATTGATCTTACCAAACCAAGACATAGGAAGCCCTGCCCACTTGCCCAGATCTCTCTCGACCCCCCTCAAAAAAGGGCTAAAATTCAACTTGAAGGCATCCCTGGAATTAGCAGGCAAGTTAACCCCGAGGTATTTGATGAAATCAGAACGCCATTTGAAGGGAAAGGATGCCTTCAAACTAGAGGTCTCCATAGTTGGGATGCTTATATTGAGAATCTCTGACTTCTGGGTGTTCACTTTAAAGTTACTGAAGATACCATACTGGCGGAACTCTTCTAGGATATTCGGAAGACTTATGTGCGGATTGGTAACATATATCAAGAGGTCATCAGCGAATAGCGCTAACTTATGGGTGGTGGAGCCCACTCTAATACCACGTATAGATGGGTTAGCCCTCAAGGCCAGGGCCAAGACCTCCATCACCATAACATACAAAATGGGGGACAAAGGGCAACCCTGACGGGTCCCATTCCGTATATTAAAAGGGGAAGATAACCGCCCGTTGACTCTAACCTGCACCGAGGGGTCATGGTATAAAGATAGGATCCGACCGAGCATGACAGGACCCACTCCAAACCTCTCCAGCGTGGACTCCAGGAAGTCCCACCCCACTCGATCAAACGCTTTTTCAGCATCAATGGTCAAGAGGCAGAGCGGGACTCCCCGGAGGTATGGCCACCTTTAGAACATACATAATGGAAGAACTTTTTGCTCGCATATAAAACCTCTGTCATGCATGGACTGTCAACCAAGATCACAAAACTTTCAAGCTGAAAGATTTCCTAAGGGACATACTTGTACAACTCTTTACTGGCAATTATTAGTGGTTTTAATAATCGAATGATACTTGGTCACAGCAGGGCCTCTAGCTTTAAAATGAAAAGAAAGCACCATAGGTTAATATATTATTTAGCATCCCACTGCTGGAGACTAAAGATATTATTGCGCATCAGTCTTTCTCTATCACAAACAAGAAGCAGCATACATCCAGGCGGCCATTCTCTATAAAATAAAATCTTCAAACAAGGATAAGGAAGAACAACCACTGAATATATATCAGGATGCAGTATCTAAGGATGTGCATCCAAGCTGCAGACACATTAGAATTCTAAATCTCATTTTATTCTCTGAAAATCTTTCCTCAAGGGGATCAGACAAAAACATCCAACCTGACTTGCAGATATCTCAGACAAGTGATGACCTGCAGGCTCTCTGGTGGTTGGTTAGAGTGATGTCTCCAGGAATGATCTAAAGTTACCCAAAGGTGTTCTCCTATCTCACAAACCTTACTAAGAGATGACATCATACAGTATCTTAGATATGAATGGTGGGGTCCGACTTATGGGACTGATATTGAGAATGAAGGGGCCACAACTCTATTTTAATATTGCACCCCCTGCAAAGTTTTTCCTGCACTCCGGACACCAACTGTGCAGGCAAATGTGACAGAGCCTGGTTCACTGGACTGGAGTTGTGCTGAAGTTCTCTGCACAGATGGCGGCCAGGTATGCTACAGGGCTATGAAAAACAGCAAAGAGGCTGCAGTGCTTAACCAGTGCCGATCTCTCAATTGTGGAGTTCCCAGTGGTCAGACCTCCATCTATCAGATACTGATGTGCACTGGTGCTATCTGCAGTAACGTCTATTGACATCCCACTTACAATTTACTATATAGTGCAGTTGCACCTTCATAAGTTTAGGCACCAATCTCCAGGTGCCCAGGCAATCAAGGCCAGAAGGTCTCCTGTTATAGTGACATGCTCTGCATAGGTCAAACATCCCTAAGACTGGCTTGTGTCGTCCTGCCCGCTGCTTTCATAGTGAGTACTGCTTACAGCTTAGTGATAAGTTTAGCAAAGCAGCACTACTGCTAGGTACTGAACTAAATAGACTTTATATGTGATGGCTACTCTGACTGGGCCCAATGTAATGGGAGCAGATCCCCCCCATACCAGTGCGTTATCCACAGATCCCCACATAGTGTGTCATCCACAGATTCGACCTATAACAATGTGTCATCCACAGACCCCCTTTAGTTCAAAACTCACCAAAAGCACACCCTTTGGTTCAAAATATTTTTCTTCTTAAAGGGGTTTTCTGGGAGTTAACTACTGATGACCTATCCTCAGGATAGGTCATCAGTATCTGATGGGTGGGGGTACAACACCCGGGACCCCGCTGATCAGCTGTTTGAGAAGGCACTGGCACTCCCGTCAGCGCCGAGGCCTTAAATCAGTTTTTCCTAGGCCAGTGACGTCACATTCATCGGTCATGTGGCCTAGAAGCGGCTCAGCCCCATTCAAGCAAATGGGGCTGAGCACAATACCAAGCATAGCCGCTGTACAATGTACGGTGCTGTGCTTGGTGAGCGGGGAGAAGACCTTGGCACTCACGGGAGCGCCAGTGCCTTCTCAAACAGCTGATCAGAGGGGGTCCTGGGTGTCGGCCCCCCACCGATCAGATACTGATGACCTATCCTGTGGACAGGTCATCAGTAGTTAACTCCCGGAAAACCCCTTTAATTTCCTCTTCAAAAACTTAGGTGCATCTTATATAGTGAAAAATACAGTGTATAAATATATAATATATACAAAAAAATGTAGCAGCACTCTGAAAAACACATAACATGCAAGGAGTCCCAGCCTGTTGATAGAAGACAACTTCCATAGCACCTCTGTATTGTGAAAGAAATGTGTCCTTTATTCACCCATGCAAAGTTCCACTGCCAAGCACTTGAAAAAAGTCCCAGTGAGAGGACTGAAACGTTGCATGGGTGAATAAAGGACAAAATGAAATGATCTCCAAAAGACAAACTTAAGCAATATCAGTGTATTATTTTGAGTAAGACAATGGAAACAAGTACCTTGCAAGTATGGGAACCCATGCAGATTGGAGCAATCAGATAACTCTGACTAAGGCCTCACACCTTAAAGGCTATGTACACCTTTGCGGGCATTTTTTTAATTATTGCATTGTACTAATTTTGAGCTAAAAATAATTTTTTCAATTGTCTCTGTTTAGACTTGAGATTCTCTAGTAGCAGGTTCTGAATTTTCACTGTTCCGCCAGGCAGCTCAGCTGATGGCTCCTTATCTCTGACCTCCTAAACACTCATTATAGCTCAATTCTTATCTGACTGATAAGAATGTGGCTTCAATAAGTGTTTATGACATATTAGTCATTTATAAATAATGTTTATTAGATGACCGGCACAAAGTGAAAGTTGCATTCACACAACTAGACCGTTAACCCTTAACAGCTGAATGTTTTTAATAAAGGCCAATTGAAAAAATGATTTTTAGCCCAAAATGAGTAATATTCAATCGTAAAAAATTGCCCCCAAAAGTGTACATAACCTTTAAAGAATCTGTTAGGGTAAAGCTTGTTCACAATTATCATTAGGAAAGGCCAGGTGATACAAATTTCAAATACCCAGACTCTTCTAACCTTGTCCCAAAAAACAGAAGCCTTGGGTTATTCTAATCAGCTGCCTAACACTCTGAGAATTAAAATGGTTGAGGCCCATAAAGCAGGAGATGGATATAAGAAGATTGCAAAGCACTTTCAAGTTGCCATTTCGTCAGTTTGATTGATAGAAAGGCAAATCAGAACCCCGCTTGACTGCAAAAGACCTTCAAGAAGATTTAGCAGACTCTTCAACAAGACATGTACAAATATGGCCTTCATGGAAGGGTCATCAAAAGGAAACCTCTCCTGTGTCTTCACCACAAAATTCAACGTCGGAAGTTTGCAAAGGACCTTTTAAAAAACCCTGTTGCATTTTGGAAACAAGTCCTGTTGACCAATGAGGTTAATATAGATCTCTTAGGCCACAATGAACAAGGGCTCATGAAAAAAATTCCTCAAAAACCTTTAACCATGAGGGTGGATCAATCATGGCTTGGGGTTGTGCTGCAGCCAATAGCACGGGGAACATTTAATGGGCAGAGGGAAGAATGGATTCAATGAAATTCCAGAAAATTCTGGAAGCAAACATAACAGCAACTGTAAAAAAAAAGCAAAAAAACTGAAGTTGAAAAGAAGATGGCTTCTACAAATTGAAGGTTTTACCATGATCCTCACAGTCCCCTGATCTGAGCATCATAGAAAATCTGTGGATCGACCTCAAAAGAGCAGTAACTGCAAGGTGGCCCATGAATATTACTAGAGATGAGCGAGCACTAAAATGCTCGGGTGCTCGTTTTTCGAGACGAACTTTTCCCGATGCTCGGGTGCTCGTTTCGAATAACGAACCCCATTGAAGTCAATGGGAGACTCGAGCATTTTTTGCAGGGGACCAAGGCTCTGCCTAGGGAAGGCTGGGTGAAAACCTGGAAACCTCAGAAAATGATGGAAACGCCATGGAAATGGACAGGAAACAGCAGGGTCAGCATGCATGGATGCCTCTGAGGCTGCCTAATCCCACCATTACCCCAAATTCTCCTAGTGGGGCATGTGTGGTATCGATTCTTCTCAGTTTAAAATTGTATATGTCCCCTATCTTGGGACCATATATTTCATGGATTTTTCGAACACGGAAAAGGAAAAAGAGCTTGCTCTGTCCAGGGGAGTGTCTTTTCTACTGCAGCTAAGGGGACGTGTCCATGCTCTGCCTATCACAGGTCAGGAGCCAATTAAAAAGAGGAACAAAAAAAAAAATCAGTATAATATCTAATACGTCCCCTATCCGGGTAAATTGTTTGGAGAGAGGGCCTGTAGGTGGGGGCCAGGCTGGGGGAAAGGAGGTTGAGCTGGAAGAGCGAGAGGAGTACCCCCTTGGCTAGCGTGTGTGGTGGTGACAACAGCTGGATGGAGTTCGAATGACAACGCAGGACCCCAACTTAAAAATTTAGCATCAACCGGTACAGTTGTCAACTATGAGATTGATCAAGTGGGGCATGTGTTGTATGTATTCTTCTCAGTTTAATGCCGTATACGGCACCTATCCGGAAAAATAGTTTGGAGAGAAAGAGAGGAAAAAGACGTATTTTTAAAAGTGACGTTCAGTATAGATCAGTTAAAGAGAAAGAAAGGATTTTATGAAATGGATTTGTATCACTGAGAGCAAAAGAACCTATTTTTTTACGTGACGTGCAGTATAGATCACTTGGAGATAAAAAGGGGAATGTGCAGACTTGGGCTGCTATAGTGCAAACCACTATGGTGGCGACAACAGAGTGAGCGAGTGACACTGGGGGAGCAGGCGAACCACATAAACATTTCTCGTGGCCCTGTATGGCGGCGGTGACAACAGAGTGACTGAGTTAGTATGCGGTAGCTGGTGAAGCACCCAAAAATTTAGCCTGACACAGCATGGCGGTTACACCACCAATGACTTTGTCCGACTGAGACTACAGTGAAATGACTTTAGTTGAGCCCCCCCAAAAATTTTTCTTTTCGGAGTACATAAAGTCTACCCTCAGCAAAAAAAATTTGTTGGTACTTGCGCCTCCTGAAAAATAGTTTTGTACTGTCTGTTTGACGCTCCTGAAACATTTTCACACTGTCTGTAGTTTCAGTTTCACACTGTCTGTAGTTGACACTGCGGAAAAATTGTTTGGAGAGAGGGCCTGTCGGTGGACCTCCGGAAAAATTGTTTGGAGAGAGGGCCTGTAGGTGGACCTCCGGAAAAATTGTTTGGAGAGAGGGCCTGTGGATGGACCTCCGGAAAAATTGTTTGGAGAGAGGGCCTGTAGGTGGACCTCCGGAAAAATTGTTTGGAGAGAGGACCTGTAGGGGGCCCTCCGGAAAAATTGTTTAGAGAGAAGGCCTGTAGGTGGACCTCCAGAAAAATTATTTAGAGAGAGGGCCTGTAGGTGGACCTCCGGAAAAATTGTTTGAAGAGAGGGCCTGTAGGGGGCCCTCCTGAAAAATTGTGGTAAAAAAGAGTGCCAGTTGGACCTCTAAAAAATGGCGTTTTTATGGTCAGCGTTAGGCAAAGACGACAAGGAGGAGGAGTAGGAGGAGTAGAGAAGAGGAATCGGATACATAAGTAATGTTAATCTTTAGCTGCTTTCCCCCGGAGGAGATTTGAATTCCGGTGAAATCCAGGCTTTGTTCATTTTAATAAGCGTCGGCCTGTCAGCGCTGTCAGTTGACAGGCGTGTATGCTTATCGGTGATGACGCCACCAGCTGCACTGAATACCCGCTCTGACAGCACGCTAGCGGCAGGGCAGGCCAGCACCTCCAAGGCGTACAGCGCCAGTTCAGGCCACGTGTCCAGCTTTGAAACCCAGTAGTTGTATGGAGCAGAGTGATTGGTCCGGACGTTGGTATGGTCAGCTAGGTACTCCCTCACCATCTTTCTGTACAGCTCCCCCCTACTCTGCCTAGACTGGGGACAGGTGACAGTGTCTTGCTGAGGTGACATAAAACTGGCAAAGGCCTTGGAGAGCGTTCCCCTGCCAGTGCTGGACAAGCTGCCTGCTCGCCTCCTCTCCCCCGCTACTTGGCCCACAGAACCATGCCCTCTGCCGCTAGCGGCGTCAGATGGGAAGGATTGTTTCAGCTTGTGCACCAGGTCCTGTTGATATTTATTCACTCTCATACTCCTTTCCTCTGCAGGGATGAGAGTGGAAAGGTTCTGCTTGTACCGTGGGTCCAGGAGAGTGAACACCCAGTAATCGGTGTTTGAAAAAAATGCTTCTAACGCGAGGGTCACGGGATAGGCAGCCTAACATGAAGTCTGCCATGTGCGCCAGAGTCCCAACACGCAAGAATTCCCTCTCCTCACTGGCCTGACTCTCCATTTCCTCCTCCTCCTCCTCTTCAGCCCATACACGCTCAAGAGTTAAGAAGGACTGAGCACTGGTACCCTCTACTGTCTCGCCGACATTCTCCTCCTCTTCCTCCTCTTCCTCCTCATCCTCCTCCTCCTCCGATACGCGCTGAGAAACAGACCGGAGGGTGCTCTGGCTATCAAGAGACGTATCTTCCTCCACCGTCTCTTGTGACAAGCGCAAAGCATCCGACTTCATGCTGAGCAGTGAGTTTTTCAACAGGCAAAGCAGCGGGATGGTGAGGCTGATAATGGCGGCATCGCCTCTGACCATCTGTGTTGACTCCTCAAAGTTGCTCAACACCTGGCAAATATCAGACATCCACGTCCACTCCTCATTGTAGACTTGAGGAATCTGACTGACCTGACTACCAGTTCTGGTGGAAGTTGACATCTGGCAGTCTACAATCGCTCTGCGCTGCTGGTAAACTCTGGATAACATGTTTAATGTCGAATTCCATCTTGTGGGCATGCCACACAACAGTCGGTGAGCGGGCAGTTGTAGGCGGCGCTGCGCTGCCCTGAGAGTGGCAGCATCTCTGGTCGACTTGCAGAAATGCGCACAGATGCGGCGCACCTTGGTGAGCAAATCAGACAGATTGGGGTATATCTTGAGGAACCGCTGAACTATTAGATTTAACACATGGGCCAGGCATGGCACATGTGTCAGTCTGCCGAGTTGCAGAGCCTCCACCAGGTTACGCCCGTTGTCACACACAACCATGCCTGGCTTGAGGTTCAGCGGTGCCAGCCACCGATCGGTCTGCCCTGTAACAGCTCTTGGGCGGTGTGCCTTTTGTCACCTAAGTTCAGCAGTTTGAGCACCGCCTGCTGGCGCATACCCACAGCACTGCTGCTGCGCCTAGAGCTACCGACTGAAGGCGCCGTGCCCACGGATGGTAATTCGGAGGAGGAGGTGGAGGAGGAAGAGGGGTCGGAGGAGGAGGCATAGTACGTCTGAGAGACCGTGACCGAGGTAGGCCCCGCAATCCTCGGTGTGGGCAGTACATGAGCGGCCCCAGGGTCAGACTCGGTCCCAGCCTCCACCAAGTTAACCCAATGTGCCGTCAGTGAGATATAGTGTCCCTGCCCGGCAGCACTTGTCCACGTGTCCGTGGTTAGGTGGACCTTCTCAGAAACAGCATTGGTCAGGGCAACGATGATGTTCGGGAAAAATAGTGGCGGCTGGGGACCGAATACCGAGGGGCAGCCACTGCCATGAGATTGCGAAAGGCCTTGGTCTCTACCAGCCTATAGGGCAGCATCTCCAGGCTCAGAAATTTGGAGATGTGGACGTTGAGGGCTTGGGCATGTGGGTGGGTGGAACTGTATTTCCTCTTGCGCTCCAGCGTCTGCTGTAAAGACAGCTGAACGCTGCGCTGGGACACATTGGTGGACACTGTGGAGGATCGTGGAGGTGAAGGTGTGGTTTTCCGGCGGGAGGCGCTCGTGCCGGGGTCCTGGGCAGGGGGTTGACTAGCAGAGGTAGCGAGTGACACAGGGGTAGGAGCAGTGGTGTGACCCGCAGGAGGTGGTGAACGGCCTTGGTTCCATTGAGTGGGGTGTTTAGCACTCATATGCCTGCGCATGCTGGTGGTGGTTAGGCTAGTAGTGGTGGCACCCCTGATGATCCTGGTGTGGCACAGGTTGCACACCACAGTCCGTCGGTCATCCTTACCTTCTTTAAAGAACCTCCAGACTTGCGAACATCTAGGCCTCGCCACGGGAGCTTCAATACGTGAAACAGTTGCTGCTGATGCACCAGCTCTGGCCCTGCTTCTCCCTCTGGCCACACCACTGCCTCTTCCAACCTGTTCTGGTGCAGCACTTGCCTCCGCCTCAGAAGCACTGTCTTCACTCGGCTTATCAACCCAGCTTGGGTCAGTCACCTCGTCATCCTCCGATTCCTCAGTCTGCTCCCCCCTCGGACTTCCTGCCCTGACAACAACTTCACCACTGTCTGACAACCATGTCTCCTCATCGTCCGACACCTCTTTACACAATTCTTCCACTAAGTCAACAATGTCATCACCCACAGACTGCGACAGTTGGAAAACTTGGGCATCGGGAAAGAGGTCAGCAGCAACCTGAGAAGTGGTTTGTGACTCTGGGAAGGGTCCAGAAAACAGTTCCTCAGAGTATGCCGGATTGCATTCCAAATTTTCCTGGGAGGGGCCAGACTGGGGGGAAGGAGGTTGAGGTGGAGGAGCCAGAGGAGTGCTCCCTTGGGTAACGTGGGTGGACTGCGTGGAAGACTGACTGGTGGACAAATTACTTGAAGCATTGTCCGCAATCCACGACATCACCTGTTTGCACTGTTGTGGTTTCAACAGTCCTCTACCACGTGTCCCTGTAAGTTGAGACATGAAGCTAGGGAGTGTAGCTCTGCGGCATTCCCCTGCTCCCTCATCAGCAGGTACTGTCTCACCCTGCCCAGGACCACGGCCTCTGCCCCCTGCAGTAATTGAATGCCCACGCCCTCGTCCCTTAGCCCTGGGGTTCAATATTTTCTGTATATAAGTGTATTATATAAAAAAATAAAATAAATGGGCCTGCTGTACTGAAACCCACAAACTTGTTCAATCTGAACAAGAAAATATATAGGTGGATAAGTTAGAGCAAAATTATGTATGTAATTACGTACCACGCAGTATGGAGCAATTACACTGAAACTATTAGATTAGGCAGACTTGATCTGCTTAATTGCAACCCAGACAAATGTCGCACAGAGATTTTTGTAATGTAGCTGTATCAGTGAAAGCAAAAGACCTTTTTTACTGACGTGACGTACAGAATGGGTCACCTGGACAGAAAATACGGATTGTGCTGACTGAACAGCTGAACTGTGACACACAGACTGGTTACACACAGCTGTGTGAAATGGATTTGTATCACTGAGATAAAACAAAAAAAAAAATATATATATTTTCACGGACGTGACGTACAGAATGGGTCACCTGGAAAGAAAATACGGATTGTGCTTTGTATATAGGTGGATAAGTTAGAGCAAAATTACGTATGTTATTACGTACCGTGCAGTATGGAGCAATTACACGGAAACTATTAGATTAGGCAGACTTGGTCTGCTTAATTGCAACCCAGACAAATGTCGCACAGAGATTTTTGTAATGTAGCTGTATTAGTGAAAGCAAAAGACCGTATTTGATTATGTGACGTACAGTATGGGTCACCTGGACAAAAAATACAGATTGTGCTGACTGTGAAACACAGAATGGTTACACACAGCTGTGTGAAATGGATTTGTATCACTGAGATAAAACAACAAAAAAATATTTTTTATATATTTTATATATATATATATATATATATATATATATATATATATATATTTATATATATATATATTATATATATATATATATATATATATATATATATATATATATATATATATATTATATATTTTTTTTTTTTAACGTGACGTGCAGAAACTATCAGAGAGCAAACTCAGCCTCTGCTGAAGGTGGCTATTTTGACTGCAACCTAGACAAATGTCGCAGAGATTTTTGTAAAGTAGCTGTATCAGTGAAAACAAAAGACCGTATTTGATTACGTGACGTACAGTATGGGTCACCTGGACAGAAAATACGGATTGTGGTTTGTGGTGAGTGGACAGCTGAATTGTGACACACAGAATGGTTCCACACTGCTGTATGAAATGGATTTGTATCACTGAGAAAAAACCATAACAAAAAAAGTGTTATATATGGCGATAGCTGCACTACTAGTGCCAGCCAGCCCAGCCAGGAGACAAAAAAAAAAAAAATTCTTGTACCCCTTAGAAGGGCTGTTGGGTTCTTTTGAGATCACTCCTGCCTAACAAAGAACTAAATGCAGGCCCTAACACTCACCCTGAAACGCAGCAGCTCTGTCCCTAACGACATCCAGAGAGCATCTGAGCCAAGCACCGTGGGCAGTCACTAGTATATTCCAGGGTCACCTGATCAGGCCAGCCAACCCCTGCTATCGACATGTAAGGGCCCCACGTGATGCTGGGTTTACCGCAGAGTCTCCTGTTTTGTGATTGGCTGAGTTTATAGGCGCCAAAAATGCACAATGCGGAAGATGCCATTTCCTCGAGCATGGCGAGATACTTACAAGTACCGTAATACTCGAACGAGCACCAAGCTCGGACGAGCATGCTCGCTCATCTCTAAATATTACATAACTGGAAGACTTTTGCATGGAAAAATGGATGAAAATTCCTCAAACAAGAATTGAAAGACCTTTTGGCTGGCTGCAAAAAGTGTTTACAAGCAGCGATTCAGTACTAAAGGGAGTGCTGCTAGGTACTAACCATGCAGGTTACCCAGACTTTTGTTTTGGGCCCTTTGTCTTTTAAGTTATTTAGAAAATGTAAATTGATAATTTCTTGGCTAATTTCGATGAAGTTACCAAATCAAATTTTTTGCTTCGTTCAACACTACTGATGATTAGATCATCAGTATCTGATTAGTGGGGGTTCAACACCTGGGTTCCCCACTGATCAGCTGTTTGAGAAGGCACAGATGCTCCTGTGAGTACCATAGCCTTCTCCGTGCTCACCAAACACAGAAACATACATAGTATAGGAGCTGTGCTTTGTATCGCAGCTAAGCTCCATTCACGGCTATGGCGCTGAGCTGTGCCTAGGCCATGTGACTGATGAATTTGTCGTCAGTGGCCTCAGAAAAGCTGGAGAAGGTAGCTGTTCTACTGCGAGCAACGCTGCCTTCACTAACAGCTGATCGGTGGAGGTCCCAGGTGTCAGACCCCCACCGATTAGATAGTGATGGCCTATCCGGAGTACAGGTCATCAGTAGTGTTAGCGAAGTGGACTTTGGATCATAAATCTGAAGTTGCTTCGGTTAAAACTTCGTTTGAATGCTGTACAGAGAAATTTTCGAGACATTGGTGAATAACTTCGGACTTTGGATTTTTAAACTTGAAAACCATTTTAAAACTTGAATCCAAAGTAGGCTTTGGTACTGAGGTACCAGCCGGTACCGAAGTCGACTTTGAATTCAAGTTTTAAAATGGTTTTCAAGTAATTAAATCGATGGCTGAAGTTATTCAACTGAATTCAAATGAAGTTTGACTCAAGCAACTTTGGATCTATGATACCAAATACCAGTAATCAGTATTAAACTCTCATAAAACCCCCTTTAGCCCATATATATATATATATATATATATATATATATATATATATATATATATACACACACACATATACATACACACACACACACACACTGTCTACACCTAGCTATATCTGTATTGTCTATACTATATATGTGTGAGTACTGTACATACACTATATATGTGTACCATATATACTGTATGTGTGTGCGTACTTTATACATTGCTGTGGGGCCCAGTCATTTCTAGTTACACCCCCATTTAGAAGCCTAGTTTGTCATTGCACCCTCATTGTGTCGTTAAATCACGATCAGGGGTATAACATGAAGTTCTCAGACCCCGATACAAAATCTGTTGCCCATTTATAAAACTGGTGACCTTTGGGGTGCCCTTAGGTACCAGTGACGAAAGAGAGACTGCCACCTCGACACACCTTATAGCTACACTCATAAATTTTTCAATAGGACTGCAAAGTGTTATCACAGTATACAAAAGCTAAAGTGAATTGACAGACTGAGCTCAGATATATCAATGCTTGGTCAAAAACCTCAGAGTGGGATTGACGATATTGCTTCTTTGCTCTTACATAGTAAAGGTAGGTCACTGTCACAGAATGCCTGGGGCATAGTACAACGAATGATGGCAAGCCCCTAATGAGATGGCCTGAAGCACTGCTATGGAGCTATGTAGTGTAGAAACAACAAACCTGTTAGGAATGCCAGATGTGCAGGATGCTGTTGTTTACTGCATCACAAACCACGTACTTATCAAGCATCATCAGACCCTCATGTTGCTGGATTAAGATTTCACTACTGGGATGTGTGAAGGGAAAGATCTGCATGATCCATATGGGATATTTATACAATGCTGAGCATTGCTTTCTATAGAGATACATAAGAAACCAGGGGCGTAGCTAAAGGCTCATGGGCCCTGGTGCAAGAGTTCAGCTTGGGCCCCCTTTCCCTCAGTGCTTTGTGGCCAGGGAAGCACATATCTTTCATGCTGCCTGAGGCAAAAATTGAAACGGCAACCTCCCCCAATGCCAACATCTCTAACAAACCCCTTCTCTCCAGCCAGTGGTGTAACTTGACCAGCATGCACTTTCTATAATACTGGAATTTTCTTATACAACACAAGTCTCTTTGGGCCTCCTCAGGCTCCTGGGCCCAGTAGTGACTGCTACCTCTGCACCCCCTATAGCTACACCCCCATAAGAAACAAATGTAAAGCCAGGCACGGAACATGTATAACTGTATAATCACCTTTAAGAATCTGCTAAGTTTAATTTAGCATGCAGGTCTGAACTAGAAACTACTTGGCTAGTTACTGCTCTGCTCTAATAGCACGGTACAGCAAAAGGTATTCATAAGATTTACTGCATCCGGTTGAAAAAAAACAGCTACCGCAATGACATGAGCATTTTCAGGCAAACGCACATTTATTGAAGGTCTGAGCTGATGAACAGGCTACTTACATCTGAAGCCCTTGCTTTAGGAGCAACAGTCTTCTTTAGCAAGGATAAATGTATGTTTGTTCTACAGGGACCAGTTGAGATTTTTTTGGAAGAATTAAAGCTTTCTAAATGCTTTTCCAAAAGTGAAAAACTCAAAAACATAGTCTACTGCCCCCAAGTGCTGAAGTTGTGTATTGCATTCATATAATACAAGGTTATAGACATATTCTTTTAGAAAAGACAAGGGCTTCTAATGTACCGTGATTATATTCCCCTTAGAAGAATACAAATCTATTCACAATAAGCTTCTCCCAGCTTGACTAGTTGATTTTATCCTTTTATCTCCATCTGCACTTTCCTCAGAAGAACCAGCTATGATTTATTTAGTGAGCAAACATTTGTTCTTCTTTTCTGAAGTCAAAGAATGAAATGTTCTGTTTGAGTCTTCCGGGAAATCAACAGATAAAGTGATCTATTATCTACTATCTATAATTCCATCATGAAAGGAAAATGCCATTGACATTCACATGTATTATAGTTTGGACAACATGCTGTGTCACAGTTCTGCCAAAGTATAGTACATACATAGTAGTATAGTAAATAACATAGCAAAATACTGTCTCACCATCAAATAATGAAGGGATACATGGGTACTCTCACCAGCCTATTACCCAATATCAGACCAAAATGAATACCAACATACAGAAAAAGGCAGGCACTCACACTGACACAATTGCTGGTATAATAAGAGACAGTAGATACTCTCATTCTATCTACTGTCAAACCACCAAACCTCACAGAATGGGCAAGGAGGACCTTAAAGGGGTATTCCGGTTATGTAATTTTTTTTCAATTCCTGTAGCATTGATGTGTATGTGGTGCACTTAAACTAAACTTTTTAAATTATGAACCCCACTTCTGGAGGAGTGGAGAGTGAATCATGTGATGTTTGTGAGAAAGACAGAACAATACATACAGTACAGTGCCTTGCAAAAGTATTCTGCCCCCTGGAACTTTTCAACCTTTTGCCACATTTCAGGTTTCATACAAAAAGATATAACATTTTAAATTTTTGGTGAAGAATCGACAACAAGTGGGTCACAATTGTGAAGTGGAACGAAATTTATTGGATCATTTAAACTTTTTTTGGAATAATAAAACTGAAAAGTGGGGCATGCAAAATTATTCGGCCCCCTTGCATTAATACTTTGTTGCGCCAATTTTTGCTGCGATTACAGCTGCAAGTCGCTTGGGGTATGTCTCTATCAGTTTTGCACATCTAGAGACTGAAATTCTTGCCCAGTCTTCCTTGCAAAACAGCTCGAGCTCTTTGAGGTTGGATGGAAAGCGTTTGTGAACAGCAGTTTTCAGCTCTTTCCACATATTCTCAATTGGATTCAGGTCTGGACTTTGACTTGGCCATTCTAAGACCTGGATATGTTTATTTTTGAACCATTCCATTGTAGATTTTGCTTTATGTTCGGGATCATTGTCTTGTTGGAAGATAAATCTCCGTCCTAGTCTCAGGTCTTTTGCAGACTCCAACAGGTTTTCATCCAGAATGGTCCTGTATTTGGCTCCATCCATCTTCCCAACAATTTTAACCATCTTCCCTGTCCCTGCTGATGAAAAGCAGGCCCAAACCAGGATGATGCCACCACCATATTTGACAGTGGGGATGGTGTGTTCAGGGTGATGAGCTGTGTTGCTTTTACGACAAACATATCGTTTTACATTGTTTCCAAAAAATTCGATTTTGGTTTCATCTGACCAGAGCACCTTCTTCCACATGTTTGGTGTGTCTCCCAGGTGGCTTGTGGCAAACTGTAAACGAGACTTTTTATGGATATCTTTGAGAAATGGCTTTCTTCTTGCCACTCTTCCATAAAGGCCAGATTTGTGAAGTGCTCGACTAATTGTTGTCCTATGGACAGACTCTCCCACCTCAGCTGTAGATCTCTGCAGTTCATCCAGAGTGATCATGGGCTTCTTGGCTGCATCTCTGATCAGTCTTCTCCTTGTTTGAGATGAAAGTTTAGAGGGACGGCCGGATCTTGGTAGATTTGCAGTGGTCTGATACTCCTTCCATTTGAATATGATCGCTTGCACAGTGCTCCTTGGGATGTTTAAGGCTTGGGAAATCTTTTGGTATCCAAATCCGGCTTTAAACTTCTCCACAACAGTATCACGGACCTGCCTGGTGTGTTCCTTGGTCTTCATGATGCTCTCTGTGCTTTAAACAGAACCCTGAGACTATCACAGAGCAGGTGCATTTATATGGAGACTTGATTACACACAGGTGGATTATATTTATCTTCATCAGTCATTTAGGACAACAATGGATCATTCAGAGATCCTCAATGAACTTCTGGAGTGAGTTTCCTGAAATGAAAGTAAATGGGCCGAATAATTTTGCACGCCAAACTTTTCAGTTTTATTATTACAAAAAAAGTTTAAATGATCCAATAAATTTCGTTACACTTCACAATTGTGACCCACTAGTTGTTGATTCTTCACCAAAAATTTAAAATGTTGTATCATTTTGTTTGAAGCCTGGAATGTGGCAAAAGGTTGAAAAGTTCCAGGGGGCCGAATACTTTCGCAAGGCACTGTACATGCAGAAAGATATGGAAAATAGTGAGAGAAACACAGTGGAAAAACATACAGACACACTGTAACATTGCAGACAGACACACAGTAATACAGAAACAGACAAATACAGACAGACAGCTATGTAAAAGGCAGAAACATACCAGCATCTAAACAGACAAAAGGCAGTTTGAAACCGTAAGCAACAGATGAAGCAGATAAGATGAAGATGAAGATCTACACAGGCAAGCTGAAAAAAGAAACATAAAAAGCTACAACACAACCTTACTGTTACACGTCAGGATTATTCAGCCAGCCAATTTTGGTTGATGGTGAGCATGACTCCCTTACAGCAGACAGTTTAGCAGAGGGGAAGTTCAGAGCATAGAAGCTCAGACCAGAGCTAGTCCCAGGCGCAAGAGAATGCTCATTCACAGAACTGGGACTAGACGCAGAGCAGAGAAACTGAGCATGCTCGACCAGCAGCAGGAGAGAGCAGACAAGTCATAACTAAGGGATGTAGGAGTGTAAACAAGGCAGAGTGAGACTAAGAAGCAAGTAGATATAATTAGAGAACAGTGCTAAACTTTTATTACAGTATATTAGACATTTGTAAATCCTGCACAAAGCTTTCAAAGCAGACCAAATTTAAGGAACCGAAATACCCCTTCAATCAACGATTCAGCAAAGACACCAATGTTAACACTGGAGTAACTACACAAATACGCAATGGAGATGAAAGTATCTGTTCACAGCCCTTTAAAATGGAAGGCATGCTGTGTTAATCAAATGGTAAAAATTTTACAACAAAACAGGAAAAAACAGCAATGGAGGGTGCATACTTTGCAAAGCACTATATTACATTGTGTAGTACCCCAGACCTGGGGGGTACTACAATTTATACATAGTTTACAGTTATCAATTTTATTATTCGCTTCTGGACACAGTTCTCAGCAAGGAATGGTTGGCAAAGGTTGGCAAGCAACAGGGCTAACCACTAATTTCCTCCCCTCTTGGAAGGAGTGGGCTGGTCCTGCTCCCTATTATGAGAGGGAATTCCTGTCCAGAGAAAGGGGAGTAAGAAAACTGCCGAGCTCCTGCTCCTAATACAGATTCTCCAAAGGGAACCAGACCAATTCTTCTCAAGTAAAATCTTCAGACCTCAGACAGCAGAGTGAACTGCTACCCTCAGCATTGAAGACACTGCTGTGAGGTGTGGGATTACAGCCACGCCACCCATCACTAGACTACCACTAGGCTACTATCACCTAAGTGCAGAATTGCCACCAACCAACCTGCCTCCATATATTTACTGGTGCCAGTGAAGTTTTGCAGTTAAAGCCTGTTCTGGCCTCGTTCTTCAGTAATATATTTCCACTGCCCTGATCCCCAGGGAGCAACAGCCTGACACACCGTGACACAGCACTTCATCAGGGCCACTACCACTCTCATCTTTATCACCAGCTCTTCAGGAGTTTGCTGCAATTGGACCATTCATCTGCCAACCCATTTAAAATAAGGTATAACAATCAATACCTTAGGTCACTGCATAACCATTGTGAAATTGTTCATCAGGCAGATAAGTTTTGGGAATATTTCATGGTTTGAAGATACCAGGAAGTGACCCGGGGGGTCAGTTCATCAAACTGAAGTTCAATGTTTCCAAATTATGTACTTTGGAAGAAAGAATCCTACGTCTGAGTAAAGTACTGGCAGTTCAGTGTTAGCCAGGACTTTATGGGAAAAGCATTTAGGGGGATGCTAGGCGCTACAGGAAGCGAATAGGAGGGAGGGGGGAGATCAGAAGCAAATGTCAGAAAATATTATTTTACTGAAAGAATAGAAGATGCTTTGAAGAGGTCTACAGCAGATGTAGCGTACTTGGAAAATCTACGGTAAGTGAAGTTACACATGCCTGGAATAAACATACATCTAGTCTAAGATAAAAGTAGAAAATAAATAATATAAAAGGGCAGACTAGCAGACTAAAAGGACCATGTGTTTTTTTCTGCCATAATTTTGTATGTCTCTATGTTTGTGGAAAAAGCTCCCACAACACTTGTATTTGATACACCATATGGGAGGAGTAATGAAGAAATCAAAAATATGCGCTGAAATTCCAAGAAATTCTCAGTGCTAATCCAGATTCAAGTGATCTTATTTGTCAAGTCAAAGTTTAAATTTGTACATAAGCACTTTGGGTTTGAACCTCCTAAGTAGAGATGAGCGAGCACTAAAATGCTCGGGTGCTCATTATTCGAGACAAACTTTTCCCGATGCTCGGGTGCTCGTTTCCCACCAATGACTTTGTCCGACTGAGAATGCAGTGAAATGGCTTTTGTTGAGCCTCCAAAAATTTTTTTCTTTTCAGAGTACATAAAAGCAAAAAATTTTTTTTTAAATGTTGGTACTTGCGCCTCCTGAAAAATTGTTTTGGACTGTCTGTTTGACGCTCCTGAAACATTGTTTTACAGTGTCTGTAGTTGACACTGCGGAAAAATTGTTTGGAGAGAGGGCCTGTAGGGGGCCCTCTGGAAAAATAGTTTGGAGAGAGGGCCTGTAGGGGGCCCTCCAGAAAAATTGTTTAGAGAGAGGGCCTGTAGGGGGCCCTCCGGAAAAATTGTCGTTATAGAGTGCCAGTTGGCCCTCTAAAAAATTGCATTTTGGGTCAGCGTTAGGCAAAGACGACAAGGAGGAGGAGTAGAGAAGAGGAATCGGATACATAAGTAATGTTAATCTTTAGCTGCTTTCCCCCGGAGGAGATTTGAATTCCGGTGAAACCCAGGCTTTGTTCATTTTAATAAGCGTCGGCCTGTCAGCGCTGTCAGTTGACAGACGTGTACGCTTATCGGTGATGATGCCACCAGCTGCACTGAATACCCGCTCTGACAGCACTCTAGCGGCAGGGCAGGCCAGCACCTCCAAGTCGTACAGCGCCAGTTCAGGCCACGTGTCCAGCTTTGAAACCCAGTAGTTGTATGGAGCAGAGTGATCGGTCCGGACGTTGGTATGGTCAGCTAGGTACTCCCTCACCATCTTTCTGTAAAGCTCACCCCTACTCTGCCTAGACTGGGGACAGGTGACAGTGTCTTGCTGGGGTGACATAAAACTGGCAAAGGCCTTGGAGAGCGTTCCCCTGCCAGTGCTGGACAAGCTGCCTGCTCGCCTCCTCTCCCCTGCTACTTGGCCCACAGAACCACGCCCTCTGCCGCTAGCGGCGTCAGATGGGAAGGATTGTTTCAGCTTGTGCACCAGGGCCTGTTGATATTGATTCACTCTCATACTTCTTTCCTCTACAGGGATGAGATTGGAAAGGTTCAGCTTGTACCGTGGGTCCAGGAGAGTGAACACCCAGTAATCGGAGTTTGAAAAAATTCTTCTAACGCGAGGGTCACAGGATAGGCAGCCTAACATGAAGTCTGCCATGTCCGCCGGAGTCCCAACACGCAAGAATTCCCTCTCCTCACTGGCCTGACTCTCAATTTCCTCCTCCTCTTCAGCCCATACACGCTCAAGAGTTAAGAAGGACTGAGCATTGGTACCCTCTTCTGTCTCGCCAACATTCTCCTCCTCTTCCTCTTCCTCATCATCCCCCTCCTCCGATACACGCTGAGAAACAGACTGGAGGGTGCTCTGGCTATCAAGCGACATATCTTCCTCCACCGTCTCTTGTGACAAGCGCAAAGCTTCTGACTTCATGCTGAGCAGTCAGTTTTTCAACAGGCAAAGCAGCGGGATGGTGAGGCTGATAATGGCGGCATCGCCGCTGACCATCTGTGTTGACTCCTCAAAGTTGGTCAACACCTGGCAGATATCAGACATCCACGTCCACTCCTCATTGTAGACTTGAGGAATCTGAGTGACCTGACTACCAGTTCTGGTGGAAGTTGACATCTGGCAGTCTACAATAGCTGTGCGCTGCTGGTAAACTTTGGATAACATGTTTAATGTTGACTTCCATCTTGTGGGCACGTCGCACAACAGTAGGTGAGCGGACAGTTGTAGGCGGCGCTGCGCTGCCCTGAGAGTGGCAGCATCTGTGGTCGACTTGTGGAAATGCGCACAGATGCGGCGCACCTTGGTGAGATTGAACACGTGGGCCAGGCATGGCACATGTGTCAGTCTGCAGAGTTGCAGAGCCGCCACCAGGTTACGCCTGTTGTCACACACAACCATGCCTGGCTTGAGGTTCAGCGGTGCCAGCCACAGATCGGTCTGCGCCGTGATGCCCTGTAATAGTTCTTGGGCGGTGTGCCTTTTGTCACCTAAGCTCAGCAGTTTGAGCACTGCCTGCTGGCGCTTAGCCATGGCACTACTGCTGCGCCTAGAGCTACCGACTGAAGGCGCCGTGCCCACGGATGGTAATTCGGAGGAGGAGGTGGAGGAGGGGTCGGAGGAGGGGGCATAGTACGTCTGAGAGACCGTGACCGAGGTAGACCCCGCAATCCTCGGTGTGGGCAGTACATGAGCGGCCCCAGGGTCAGACTCGGTCGCAGCCTCCACCAAGTTAACCCAATGTGCCGTCAGTGATATATAGTGTCCCTGCCCGGCAGCACTTGTCCATGTGTCCATGGTTAGGTGGACCTTCTCAGAAACAGCGTTGGTCAGGGCACGGATGATGTTCTCTGACACGTGCTGGTGTAGGGCTGGGACGGCACATTGTGAAAAATAGTGGCGGCTGGGGACCGAATACCGAGGGGCAGTCACCGCCATGAGGTTGTGAAAGGCCTCGGTCTCTACCAGCCTATAGGGCAGCATCTCCAGGCTCAGCAATTTGGAGATGTGGATGTCGAGGGCTTGGGCATGTGGGTGGGAGGAACTGTATTTCCTCTTGCACTCCAGCGTCTGCTGTAAAGACAGCTGAACGCTGCACAGGGACACATTGGTGGTGGCTGTGTTGGACCGTGGAGGCGAAGGTGTGGTTTTCCGGCGGGAGGCGCTCGTGCCGGGGTCCTGGGCAGGGGGTTGACTAGCAGAGGCAGCGAGTGACACAGGGGAAGGAGCAGTGGTGTGACCCGCAGGAGGTGAATGGCCTTGGTTCCATTGAGTGGGGTGTTTAGCACTCATATGCCTGCGCATGCTGGTGGTGGTTAGGCTAGTAGTGGTGGCACCCCTGATGATCCTGGTGTGGCACAGGTTGCACACCACAGTCCTTCGGTCATCCTCAATTTCTTTAAAGAACCTCCAGACTTGCGAACATCTAGGCCTCGCCACGGGAGCTTCAATACGTGAAACAGTTGCTGCTGATGCACCAGCTCTGGCCCTGCTCCTCCCTCTGGCCACACCACTGCCTCTTCCAACCTGTTCTGGTGCAGCACTCGCCTCCGCCTCAGAAGCACTGTCTTCACTCGGCTTATCAACCCAGCTTGGGTCAGTCACCTCGTCATCCTCCGATTCCTCAGTCTGCTCCCCCCTCGGACTTCCTGCCCTGACAACAACTTCACCACTGTCTGACAACCGTGTCTCCTCATCGTCCGACACCTCTTTAAACACTTCTTCCACTAAGTCAATAATGTCATCACCCACAGACTGCGACAGTTGGAAAACTTGGGCACGGATGAGCATGCTCGCTCATCTCTACTCCTAAGGCGATCTAGTCTGCATGAGGTTTAGTCATTACATTCAAGAGGGGTACTTGGTGAGCACATCCTTCTAAGCATGAAGGTCATTTACAAGTGTAAGCACTGTACAGAAGTTTACTTGCAGAAAGGAATTCTCCATGTGGCTTCATACTACTGCCATGCTAATTTTGTGGGAAAAACAATAAGGGAGTTTATATTGAATACTGGACAATGTGAACAACAACAACAACCAAAAAATGGACGTCCTCATGGCTAGACATATCCGGGGGACACAAAAGGCTAAGCTTTCAAGTTTGAAGTTGTCTGGGTGTGTTGTCTTGTGTGTCACCAAAGATGGCCGACAAGAATGGGCTACTTCTTCAAGAGAATTGCAGATGTAGCACAGTTTACAAACACAATCTTAAATACTAAGTCATTAAGAAATGTAAAATTTAATTTAGTAAGAGTTAATAATTAACAGACAACAGCTGGTGATATAGCTCTGACAATCCTGTCAGAATTACGCAATGTCTCAATACATTTATTACAGTTCATAAAAAATAGGTATTAAAATAATGTCCTTTCTGCATCCAAAACGTGATACATTTAAATTATGCATTTGCATGTATTAAACTAATCTTTTACATTGCAGAATTCCCAGCAATACAGTTTCACCTGCGATGGGAGCTAGAATGAGCAACTAATACAGGTTATTTATCGCAAGTGAAAGACAAGGTGGAACACAGTAATGAATCAAGTGTCACAGGACCAAAGCTCAACTAAGAGAAAGGCTTTTTAAAGCCACATAATTATTATAGGAATATTTCATACAACTAACACTAATACAATATAAGCAATGTCAAAATTACCAAACATGTCCTTCAGGGCAAGGTCCATGGAGACAATCTATCTACCATGACAGTTACATGTGGTAGTGAGGGAAGGTTGGATAGGGTTTAACTGGGTGACTCAACATATTCCAGAATCATAACCCCTTAACCCTTTCTACCACCAAGGTTTTTTTTCCCCCCCATTTTCGTTTTGCGCTCCCTGCCTTCATACAGCCATAAATTTTTTATTTTTCTGTTCACATAGCTCTATGAGGGCTTATTTTTTGCAGGACAAGTTGTACTTTCCAACGCCACCATTTACTATTCCATATGATGTAGTGGCAAGCGGGACAAAAATTCCAAATTGGGTGAAATTGCAAAAAAAAACCCGCAATTCTGCCACAGTTCTACGTTTTTTTTTTTTTATTTACGGCGTTCGATGTTCATTAAAACTGACCAGTTACTTTCAATTTACTGGTCAGTACAAATCCGGCGAAACCTAATATGTATAGTTTTTCTTGCGTTTTGATGTGATAAAATAATTATAAAGTTGGAAATTTTTTTGTCATATCTTGACCCCTATAACTTTTTGGTATTTATGTGTATGGAGCTGTATAGGGGCTCATTTTTTGCAGGGCGATCTGAACTTTTTATTGATACCATTCTGGGGTGTGTATGACTTTTTGATCGCTTTTTATTTAATTTTTTTAGAAAAAAAAAATAAAAATGGTGAATTGTCCATTTTGACGCTCTTTTCCGTTTCACTGTTTTCCGTATGGGAAATAAATTTTTATATTTTTCTAATATGGGCGTTTTCGCACATGGTGATACCCATGATGTGTATTTTTTTTTATTTTTTTAAATACTTTTATTTTTAATTTTTGGAAAGGGGGTGAACTTTTACGTTTTTTTAAATTTTTTTTAAACTTTATTAATTCAATTTATTTTACACTTTTTTTTTTAGAGTTCCCATAGGGAACTATAACAATCAATCATTTGATTGCTTATATCATAGACTCCAGTGCATTAGCATTAGAGTCTATGAGGATTTCAATTTCTAGGTTTGTTTGTTTTTTTTTTAAAGGGGTTAGGTCATTTTGGCAATTCCAACATTGTTTTCTGAATTTGAAATGTAGTTCTATTAACATGACCTATATATTATCTTTATTCTACGGGTTGGTACGAAGAGATCTTTTTATGTTGTGATATTTTGAGGGCTATGAGGACGAATAAAATAAAAACTAGTAATTTTGGCATTGTTTTGTTTTTTATGGTGTTCACCATGTAATACCAATTATGATTTGTTTTTTTCCTATTTTTTGACATAATAAAACATTTTGCAATGAGGAAAAATAAGGTTCCTTTACATCCCTTATGGTAGCACAACAGATGAGGAATTTCTCAAGCTCGTGAGCTTTATAGAACACCTAAGCAGTATATGAGGCACCCCAAATTCTACCCGTTTGCGTCCATTGATAGGACAGGTTCTAGATCTCTTAGTTTTCATTACTCAGGATCCATCCCTAGGGGAGTTTACTTGCTAGATCTACATTTTGTTATGCTGATTTTAAGGTGGTGTCACACACAGCTTTTAGTGGCAGTTTTTGATGATCTTTTTTAAGCCAAGCCTGAAGTAGATTGGAAGGCATCAGTATTATAAAATAAGGGCTTACACTTCGCTTTCCTTTTGGATCTACTTCTGAATTTGGGTCAAATAACTGCCATAAAAAGCTGAGAGACACCATCCTAGGAGATGCAAAGGAAGGATGGAGTTGGAATGTAAATCTGTCCCATCAATGTTCAATTTACCCTTGTCCTATTGGCTTGCAGAGAGGAGAAATTCCCTTGCTTTGCTGCTGATGAGTCTTAGGGAAAACAAATTACATTCTTCTAAGTTCGAACTTTATTTCAAATATTGTTAAAATGTTATTGAATTTTTTAAATTCATTTTAGATATTTTTACTCCCACTATGGAACATGAACACGCAAACTCTTGATCACTAGAATAATACACTGCAATGCTATATTGCAGTGTACTATGTCTGTCAGTGTAACCTTGACAGACATCTAATTAGGCCCTGCCTCTGGAGAGCTCCCCCTCCTATCTAACCACTTAGATGACAAAGTTGCTATTGACCATGGCATCTAAGGGATTAAATTGGCAGTGACACGGACAGCCAGGTTCCTGCAATGATCACATGTATGTCATTCTGCGGTAACTAGCTCATGCAGATGGCTTTCATGTATGTTGTTTTGCATTGAGAGGTTAAAGGGGTTGGCCACTTTGCTAGCACTTACTAAAACTCTAAAGAAAGCAGGGACACATTACACTTAGGGCTCATTCAGATGACCGTATTTTGTCCGCAAAAATGCGGATCCGTTTTTTTGCGGATTACATACTGACCCATTCACTTTTATGGGCCCTTTTTTTCCATTCCATGGCTCCGCAAAACAAATGAAACATGTCCTATACTTGTTAGTCAAAATCAGGACATAGCCCCATTGAAGTCTATGGGTCCGCAAAAAAACGGATGAACTGTCAGCAAAGAAAAAGGATCTGTATTTTTGCGGACATCATACGGCCATCTGAATGAGCCCTTAGGCCCCATTCACACATCCGTGAGTCCGGTGTCCATGTTTTGCGGATCTGCAATTTGCGGATCCGCAAAACACAGACACCACACATAACAGAAATGCCTTTTCTTGTCCGTGTATTCGGACAAGAATAGGACAAGTTATATTTTTTTTGGGAGCCGCAGAACGGAAGTGCGGATGCCGTCCGCATCTTTTGCGGCCCCATTGAAAGTGAATGGGTCCGCACCCGTTCCACAAAATTGCGGAACGAATGCGGACACCATTTGCGGACGTGTGAATGGGGCCTTAGTAATATATCTTATTAAGCAGAGCTGCCTGGTTTCCTTGCTATTGGAAGCCACACCCCCTCATGTCCTGCTCTCACAGCTGCCTGTCTCGTCCATGCCTGCACGTGCCCTAGTCCATGGCTTAAAGGGGTTCTACGGGAATTAAGAAAATGAAAATACTTATAAATTACCTTATTATAAATATATTCCCAAATACCCTTCTTTAGTTATAATGGCTCATTTTGTCTGTGGAGGAATCATTAGGAGAAATAAAATGGCCTTTGTCCTATGAATACAGACAAAACCTGTCCTAATCACACAAGACAAGTTACTTCTACACTGAGCTGCCTCATCCTCCTCTCTGCTCTACTTGTCAGGAACTATAATCTGAATACAGATGATAAAATCTTCAGCTGAATCTCTGTAGGAATGGAGGTCATGAGGAAACATGAAGTACAGAGAGGAGGGAGGGAGTGATGAGCAGCAGCACTTTTATGCAGTCTCCATTACCACAGCCCCACATTACCACAGTCCATCCTCTTTGTACGTAATGCCTTCTCATGAACTCCATTCCTACAGAGATTCAGCTGAAGATCTTATCATCTGTATTCAGGATCATAATCCCTGACAAGCAGAGCAGAGAGGAGGATGAGGCAGCTCTTTAGCTCGGTGCTGTGAAGTAACTTGTCCTCCTGTGTGATTAGGACAGGTTCTGTGTGTACTAATAGGATGGCGGCCATTTTGTTTCTCCTAAAGATTGCTCCCCAGACAAAACAAACCGTTAAAACTAATGAAAGGTATTTGGGAATATATTTATAAAGTAATATTTAAGTCTTTTCATTTTCTTAATTCCTGGAGAACACCTTTAAGGAGTTTGCTGCTCTCTGGGTCCTAAAGGCACCCTTCTTTTGTCAGAGATGCTTTCCTTCTGCTGTGACTGTACTCCTGACTATACAGGGCTGGCATGGGCTTAGCAGGGACACTTGTTAACAGCTGAAATAAAGAAACTTTGCAGGAGGAAGGGAGACGGAGGAGAAGCTGTGATAGAGCTCACTGACTGCAGTGATGTAGCAGAGCCAGGAAGGTGCTGTGGACAACAAAGTGTGAGCAATCTAAATGTCTGTCCTGTCTATGGCCACTCTGCAATGTGATCTTATAACAGACATGTTTATTCCAGCCAGACCAACAGGTCAGGAGCTTTAACCCCTTCTGAGCTGTCAGTATGGCTGAGGTCAGTGATGTCAGCAGCAGTCACTGGTCTCATCTGTAAATATGTGCCCTCTCCTTCCTGCACACTGTATATAGTGATATATGATGCCCCCCATACAGTGATATGTGACCCCCACCAGTCTATACTGTATATAGTGTTATCTGACCCCCTGTATACAGTAATAGTTGACACCCCCACCACCATACACTGTATATACTGATGTGTGACCCCCCCCAACACTGCATATAGAGATCTGTGAACCCCTGTACACTGTATACAGTGATGTGTGATGCCCGCCACTGCATATAGAGATCCATGAACCCCTGTACAGTGACCCCCTTTATACTGTATATGCAGATGTGACCCCCTGTACATTATATATAGTGATGTGTGACCCCATGTACATTATATATAGTGATGTGTGACCCCCTGTTCATTATATATAGTGATGTGTGACCCCCTGTACGTTATATATAGTGATGTGTGACCCCCTGTACATTATATGTAGTGATGCGTGACCCTGTGTACGTGATATATAGTGATGTGTGACCCCTGTACATTATATATAGTGATGTGTGACCCCTGTACATTATATATAGTGATGTGTGACCCCCCTGTACATTATATATAGTGATGTGTGATCCCCTGTACATTATATATAGTGATGTGTGATCCCCTGTACATTATATATAGTGATATGTGACCCCTGTACATTATATATGTTGATGTGTGACCCCCTGAACGTTATATATAGTGACGTGTGACCCCTGTACATTATATATAGTGATGTGTGATCCCCTGTACATTATATATAGTGATGTGTGACCCCTGTACATTATATATAGTGATGTGTGATCCCCTGTACATTATATATAGTGATGTGTGATCCCCTGTACGTTATATATAGTGATGCGTGACCCTGTGTACGTGATATATAGTGATGTGTGACCCCTGTACATTATATATAGTGATGTGTGACCCCCCCTGTACATTATATATAGTGATGTGTGACCCCCCTGTACATTATATATAGTGATGTGTGACCCCCCCTGTACATTATATATAGTGATGTGTGATCCCCTGTACATTATATATAGTGATGTGTGACCCCCTGTACATTATATATAGTGATATGTGACCCCCTGAACGTTATATATGGTGACGTGTGACCCCCTGAACGTTATATATAGTGACGTGTGACCCCTGTACATTATATATAGTGATGTGTGATCCCCTGTACATTATATATAGTGATGTGTGACCCCTGTACATTATATATAGTGATGTGTGATCCCCTGTACATTATATATAGTGATGTGTGATCCCCTGTACATTATATATAGTGATGTGTGATCCCCTGTACATTATATATAGTGATGTGTGATCCCCTGTACATTATATATAGTGATGTGTGACCCCTGTACATTATATATGTTGATTTGTGACCCCCTGAACATTATATATAGTGATGTGTGACCCGGTGTACGTGATATATAGTGATATGTGACCCCTGTACATTATATATAGTGATGTGTGTGTGTCCCCTTCAGACTTCTCAATGGATTATTTGGTGCTTGCACAGTTTATTAAATAGCAGCTTGAATATCTTTTCAGCTTCCAAAATGCTGGACAGCTCTTAATATTCTTTTAGTTTTACTGCACCAATTTGGAAAGGGTAATTTTATAGGTTAGTTACATACAGCATCCACGCTGAACATCTTATTTAAAGGCTATGTGCTATGTTCTTCAACCAAACCCTCTGTTAAGAAACATGTTACTCCACTTCCTCTGTCTCTCTTTTAGGTAAACTACACATAACAGGAGAGGACAGATGGAAGGAAGCAATAACACATGACTCCAGGGTAAGAAACGGTGTTTCTCAAGTTTGTAACGTGGAAACACATAGGTCTACATAGGAACTGTAGGAGTTTCGTGAAAATAACTTTATGACAATTTAGAAGCTCATCTCTGCTATATCTATGCACTAATCGCTATTTTCAAAGATTACAAATATGTGAATAAGCGACAAATGTTAATTGGTTTGGATCAAAAGAAAAACACGAACTTACTCAATAAAATAGACTTCCCCTTTTTCTGTATACGCCATCTCCCAGTTATCAGGCAAGGACCCCAGTTCATCATTGTCTTCAGGCTTCAGATGTTTCCTCAGATCCATGCTTTCCTTAGAATCGTCTGGCTGGCAGTACATTGGAGCAGAATAAGGCTGGGATGAAATCTCACCTGAGGCATCTGTACTCTTGTCTTCATGTTCACTTGACTCTACAGAAGATATAAAAAAATACGCATTTATCACCTCTGAACTGCACTGCTCCTCTGGGCATTTCCACATGCAAATGTCCTGTATCAGTCAAGCCATATCTCTGGTATTAAACACATAGACACAAAAGCTTTGCTAGCACAAGAATTTTAAGAGCCTGTATATTTATCTCAAAATGGTTATATATTTTTTATGTGAAAAAAATGTGAAAGTCTTGGCTATAAAGGGAAGCACAATGATTGTATAAATTAAATAGTTTGCGAACCATGTGGTTATGGAGCTTGTCTTTTTTAGGTTCATTTAATTTTATACATTGTGATGACTTAGGCTACAATATGTGACTGATATTTTAACTATTGAATGACAGCTGCAGTTCAAATAAGTGCATTCAGTTAAAAGCAATCGTCTGGAACTGCAGCTATCATTCAATAGTTATAGAGGCCTTCTCTCAGCTCACTAAGCACAGCGCCATACATCGTACAGTGGCTGTACTTGGTATCGCAGCTCAGCTCCATTCACTGCAGTGAAACTGTGCTGCCCCTAGGCTATGTGGCCGATGAACTCACTGGCCTAGAGAAAGCTGAGAGACGGCTACTACGAGTGCGGTGCCTTCTAACAGCTAATCGGCAGAGTGTCGGACCCCCACCAATCAGATACTCACGACCTATCCAGAGAATAGGACATCATTTAAAAAATTCTAGAAAACCCCTTATAAACAGTCACTCTAAAAAAGTCTCAGTGTGGCCCAGGCCCTATATTTTTTCCATTTAATATATCTCTTTTCTTGTTGTGGTTCTTAGCTGAGCATATGCCTGGCACCTGTACGATGGCATACAGTGTTCCTGTAACATTTTAATATGAAGTTCTAGACTATCCAAGAGCTGTAGACTATCCAAGAGTTGGAGACTCCATACAATCAAGGTATACTGCCCTAAAAGCAATACCTTGAAGGGAAATATTTTCATAACAGTACACCTGATTCACCATGCCACAATTTTGTCTATGCAATTCGAGTTATATGGAGGTACAGTACAAACTTTTATGGGTGCTGTAACATAGTTCCATTCAACTCAGAAGTTGAACAAAGGCATTGTGCACAAGAACTTGAAATACATGAACAGACAGTACAGAGATCATTTAGTAATGCTTGATTCATTGACCAAGTTCAAGATAAGCCTTTCTGCAAAATAATATCATGGGTTATGATTAGAGATGAGCGAGCATACTCGTCCGAGCTTGGTGCTCGTTCGAGTATTACGGTACTCGTAAGCCTGCTCGGACGAGTATCTCGCCATGCTCGAGGAAATGGCAACTTCCGCATCGTGCATTTTTGGCGCCTATAAACTCAGCCAATCACAAGCCAGGAGACTCTGCGGTACACCCAGCATCACGTGGGGCCCTTACATGTTGATAGCAGGGGTTGGCTGGCCTGATCAGGTGACCCTGGAATATACTAGTGACTGGCCGCGGTGCTCGGCTCAGATGCTGTCTGGATGTCGTTAGGGATAGAGCTGCTGCGTTTCAGGGAGAGTGTTAGGGCCTGCATTTAGTTCTCTGTTAGGCAGGAATCACCCACAAAGAACCCAACAGTCCTTCTAAGGGCTACAAGAATTTTTTTTTTGTCTCCTGGCTTGGCTGGCTGGCACTAGTAGTGCAGCTATTGCCATATATAACACCTTTTTTTTTTTTATTGTTATATCTCAGTGATACAAATCCATTTCACACAGCTGCGTGGAACCATTCTGTGTGTCACAGTTCAGTACATTCACTACAATGCGTATTTTCTGTCCAGGTGACACTTTCTGTACGTCACTTAATACAACCGGGTCTTTTGCTCTCATATAGCTTGATCCCAAAAATCTCTGTGCGACATTTGTCTGGGTCGCAGTCAAAATAGCCACCGTCAGCAGGGTGTCAGTTAGCTCTACGATAGTTTCTGCACGTCACGTTCCCAAAAAAACAAAACAAACAAAAAAAAATATATATATAAAAAAAATAGTTTTTTTGTTATTTTAGCTCAGTGATACAAATCCATTTCACACATCTGCGTGGAACCATTCTGTGTGTCACAGTTTAGTACACTCACTACAATCCGTATTTTCTGTCCAGGTGACCCTTTCTGTACGTCAAATCCATTACACACAGCTGCGTGGAACCATTCTGGGTGTCACAGTTCAGTACACTTAATTCAACCAGACTGAACAAGTTTGTGGGTTTCAGTACAGCAGGCCCATTTATTTTTTATATAATACACTTATATACAGAAAATGTTGAACCCCAGGGCTAAGGGTCGAGGACGAGGGCGTGGGCATTCAATTACTGCAGGGGTCAGAGGCTGTGGTCCTGGGCAGGGTGAGACAGTACCTTCTGATGAGGGAGCAGGGGAACGCCGCAGAGCTACACTCCCTAGCTTCATGTCTCAACTTACAGGGACACGTGGTAGAGGACTGTTGAAACCACAACAGTGCGAACAGCTGATGTCGTGGATTGCGGACAATGCTTCAAGTAATTTGTCCACCAGTCAGTCTTCCACGCAGTCCACCCACGTTACCCAAGGGAGCACTCCTCTGGCTCCTCCACCTCAACCTTCTTCCCCCCCAGTCTGCCCCCTCCCAGGAAAATTTGGAATGCGATCTGGCATACTCTCAGGAACTGTTTTCTGGACCCTTCCCAAAGTCACAAACCACTTCTCAGGATGCTGCTGACCTCAATCCCGATGCCCAAGTTTTCCAACTGTCGCAGTCTGAGGGTGATGATGATGATGATGACGACAATGTTGACTTAGTGGAAGAAGTTTGTAAAGAGGTGTCGGACGATGAGGAGACATGGTTGTCAGACAGTGATGAAGTTGTTTTCAGGGCAGGAAGTCCGAGGGGGGAGCAGACTGAGGAATCGGAGGATGACGAGGTGACTGACCCAAGCTGGGTTGATAAGCCGAGTGAAGAAGGTGCTTTTGAGGCGGAGGTGAGTGCTGCACCAGAACAGGTTGGAAGAGGCAGTGGTGTGGCCAGAGGGAGAAGCAGGGCCAGAGCTGGTGCATCAGCAGCAACTGTTTCACGTAGTGAAGCTCCCATGGCGAGGCCTAGATGTTCGCAAGTCTGGAGGTTCTTTAAAGAAAGTGAGGATGACCGACGGACTGTGGTGTGCAACCTGTGCCACACCAGGATCAGCAGGGGTGCCACCACTACTAGCCTAACCACCACCAGCATGCGCAGGCATATGAGTGCTAAACACCCCACTCAATGGAACCAAGGCTGTTCACCACCTCCTGCGGGTCACACCACTGCTCCTTCCCCTGTGTCACTCGCTGCCTCTGCTAGTCAACCCCCTGCGTCACTCGCTGCCTCTGCTAGTCAACCCC
>ONZH01030912.1:0-45731 GCA_900303285.1 Rhinella marina | reverse complement strand
TTCAGCCTCCCCTTCCCCCGCCTCTTCGCCTGCACCTTCACACTCCTCGTCCCAACAACTGTCCATCTCGCAGGCGTTCAACCGCAGGCGGAAGTACGCCTCGAGTCACCACCAAGCCCAAGCCTTAAACTGCCACATCTCCAAACTGCTGGCCCTCTAGATGTTGCCGTTTAGGCTTGTGGAGACGCAGGCCTTCTGCGACCTGATGGCGGCTGCCGCACCTCGCTATTCCGTCCCCAGCCGCCACTACTTTTCCCGGAGTGCCGTCCCCGCCCTGCACCAGCACATGTCGCGTAACATCAGGCGGGCCCTGAGGTACGCAGTCAGCGCAAAGGTCCCCTTGACCACCGACTCGTGGACAAGCGCTTGCGGCCAGGGACGATACATTTCTTTGACGGCACACTGGGTGAATGTTGTGGAAGCGGGGACGGGGTCGCAAACAGAGACGGCCTACCTACCACCCCCACCCAAGATTGCCAGCATGGGTTCTGATACACCCCCCTCCTCTTCCTCCTCCTCCTCCTCTGCCTTAACATCGCCCTCAGCCGCTAGCTGGAAGCGTTGCAGCACTGGCGCGGGGAGACGTCAGCAGGCGGTGCTTAAGCTCATCAGCTTGGGCGACAGGAAGCACAGCGCCCCAGAGGTGAGGGACGCCATATTGCAGCAGACGGAGATGTGGCTGTCGCCGCTGCAGCTAGGACCAGGCATGGTCGTGTGCGATAACGGCCGTAACCTGGTGGCGGCTCTGGAGCTTGCCGAACTCAATCACGTACCATGCCTGGCCCACGTTTTTAATCTGGTAGTCCAAAAATTTCTAAAGACTTACCCCAACCTGGCAGAGCTACTGGTGAAAGTGCGGCGCTTGTGCGCTCACTTTCGGAAGTCAACTGTAGCTGCTGCTAGCTTAAAAAAACTCCAGCAACGCCTCCATTTGCCTGAACATCGGCTGTTGTGCGACCTGCCGACTCGCTGGAATTCCACCTATTCCATGTTGGCCAGGGTGTGTGAGCAGCAGAGAGCATTGATGGAGTACCAGATTATGAATCCACGCGTGCCTCCAACTCAGCTCCCTCAGTTTGCCAACCACGAGTGGCCATGGATGGCAGACATATGCGATGTACTGCGTATCTTTGAGGAGTCCACCAAGAAGGTCAGCAGCGAGGACGCTATAGTGAGCGTAACCATCCCGCTCCTATGCGTCCTTAAAGAATCACTCATCGCAATAAGGGAGAACGCATTGCACGCAGAGGAGACGGGGGTAGGAGGAGACGCAACGGAGCTACACAGTCAGACCACACTTTTGTCTGCTTCTCGGTGGCAGTTGCAGGAGGAGGATGAGGAGGAGGAGGACGACGTGGAGGTGGCTGTGGAAGAGGAGGAGGATGCTGGCGGCGAGGGTAGCAGTCAGGCTGTGTGCGTCCCATTGGTTCAGCGCGGATGGGGCGGAGAGGAGGCGGAAGAGGAAGAGGAGGAAATGGCAAGTGATCCTTCTGGTGGGGGCAGTGAGGTCATGCCTATTCAGAGTCTGGCACACATGGCTGACTTCATGCTGGGCTGCTTTTCCCGGGACACACGTGTTGTCCGGATAGTGGAGAACAAACTGTACTGGGTCTTCGCAATCCTGGACCCCCGGTATAAAGATAACATCTCTTCTTTTATTCCGGTAGAGGAGAGGACGAATCGATTGCTGGAATACCAGAGGGAACTCGTGCAGAACATGATGGAGATTTTCCCACCCACCATCGCTGGCGGCAGAGAGGAGAGGGTCTCCCAGAGTCCCACAACATCAATCAGGCCCACAGCCACCAGGGGAACACTCTCCAAGGTGTGGGACACGTTCATGGCACCCCCTCGTGCAACTTCCATCACTGCGGGGCCCGCTATCAGCAGGAGGGACAAGTATCGGCGGATGTTGCGGGAGTACCTGGCAGACCGTACCCCTGTCCTCCCCGATCCCTCGGCGTCCTACACTTACTGGGTCTCCAAGTTGGACACGTGGCTGGAACTGTCCCTGTACGCCTTGGAGATGCTTGCCTGCCCTGCCGCCAGCGTGCTATCAGAAAGGGTGTTCAGCGCAGCCGGGGGCATTATAACCGATAAGCGCAGCCGCCTGTCAACCGACAGTGCCGACAGGCTGACGCTAATCAAAATGAACAGCAAGTGGATTGACCCGGACTTTGCTTCTCCAACAGTGGAAAGCAGCCAAAAGTGAAGTGCCATCTGTATGAAGTGCCATTTCCTCCTCCACCTCCTCCTCCTCCTCCTTAACCGCCGTAGAATTGCTCCGTAAATAAGAAAAATTTATATATTTATGGCTCACCTCTTGGGCCTCCACAAAATTTTTAAGAGGTCTCACCTCTTGGGCCTCCACAAAATGTTTAAGAGGTCTCACCTCTTGGGCCTCCACAAAATGTTTAAGAGGTCTCACCTCTTGGGCCTCCACAAAATGTTTAAGAGGTCTCACCTCTTGGGCCTCCACAAAATGTTTAAGAGGTCTCACCTCTTGGGCCTCCACAAAATTTTTAAGAGGTCTCACCTCTTGGGCCTCCACAAAATTTTTAAGAGGTCTCACCTCTTGGGCTTCCACAAAATGTTTAAGAGGTCTCACCTCTTGGGCCTCCACAAAATGTTTAAGAGGTCTCACCTCTTGGGCCTCCACAAAATGTTTAAGAGGTCTCACCTCTTGGGCCTCCACAAAATGTTTAAGAGGTCTCACCTCTTGGGCCTCCACAAAATGTTTAAGAGGTCTCACCTCTTGGGCCTCCACAAAATGTTTAAGAGGTCTCACCTCTTGGGCCTCCACAAAATTTTATCAAGGTCTCACCTCTTGGGCCTCCACAAAATGTTTAAGAGGTCTCACCTCTTGGGCCTCCACAAAATGTTTAAGAGGTCTCACCTCTTGGGCCTCCACAAAATGTTTAAGAGGTCTCACCTCTTGGGCCTCCACAAAATGTTTAAGAGGTCTCACCTCTTGGGCCTCCACAAAATGTTTAAGAGGTCTCACCTCTTGGGCCTCCACAAAATTTTATCAAGGTCTCACCTCTTGGACCTCCACAAAATTTTATCAAGGTCTCACCTCTTGGGCCTCCACAAAATTTTATCAAGGTCTCACCTCTTGGGCCTCCACAAAATTTTTAACAGGTCTCACCTCTTGGGCCTCCACAAAATTTTATCAAGGTCTCACCTCTTGGGCCTCCACAAAATTTTATCAAGGTCTCACCTCTTGGGCCTCCACAAAATTTTTAACAGGTCTCACCTCTTGGGCCTCCACAAAATTTTTAACAGGTCTCACCTCTTGGGCCTCCACATAATTTTATCAAGGTCTCACCTCTTGGGCCTCCACAAAATTTTTAACAGGTCTCACCTCTTGGGCCTCCACATAATTTTATCAAGGTCTCACCTCTTGGGCCTCCACAAAATTTTTAACAGGTCTCACCTTTTGGGCCTCCACAAAATTTTATCAAGGTCTCACCTCTTGGGCCTCCACAAAATTTTATCAAGGTCTCACCTCTTGGGCCTCCACAAAATTTTTAACAGGTCTCACCTCTTGGGCCTCCACAAAATTTTTAACAGGTCTCACCTCTTGGGCCTCCACATAATTTTATCAAGGTCTCACCTCTTGGGCCTCCACAAAATTTTTAACAGGTCTCACCTCTTGGGCCTCCACAAAATTTTATCAAGGTCTCACCTCTTGGGCCTCCACAAAATTTTTAACAGGTCTCACCTCTTGGGCCTCCACAAAATTTTATCAAGGTCTCACCTCTTGGGCCTCCACAAAATTTTATCAAGGTCTCACCTCTTGGGCCTCCACAAAATTTTTAACAGGTCTCACCTCTTGGGCCTCCACAAAATTTTCCATGAGCCTCTGGCCAGCCCACGGCCTCTTCCTGCCTTTTGCGGTCCTACGCATCCCTCAACATCCCCACTGCTTTACCTGCTAGACATGACACTGGGCCAGGTCGGGTCACTGACATCTCAAGCGCCAACAATTTGGGCATTTTAAGGCTTCTGCATGTGTTTGAGTTGTTTTTACATTTTAAAGAAGACATGTCTGACCACATCTCACACACACACACAATGACAATTAGGGGTGGGGTCTATTTGCTTTCCCCTTTGCCTATGCCATCTGTGGTTGTCATAGGCAACGTGATTTTAAGGGGTGCAGAATTTTATCTTCTTTTTTGTCTAGTTTGGCTTGGGGTCCATGGCAATGTAGAGGAAAGAAGGTTTCCTTGTATGGTCTCACTTTACAGAGAGGTTACATTGTCTTTGGAGTGTATTGTTGAGAGGCTGTGATAGTGGCGTAATAGTGCGACTTGGGCGCGTTATATGCACCCAGACATGCTTCCCCTGCTGTCCCAGTTGCATTCCAGCATTGTTGGCATTATTTTCTGAGGTTTCAGGGTGGACTTGGTGACCTCCAAGTGGTCGAATTGAGATTTCCAAGTGGCGAGCATTTTTTTCCCATAGACTTTAATGGAATTCGATATTCGGTCGAATAGTCGAATTTCGCGGTCTATTCGAATCGAATTTCGAACTTTCGAATATTTCACTACTCGCTCATCTCTAATCGTCAGCGCTGACATTGCTTTTTAACTCTTTATCTGTATTTTTTATTTTTGATTTATATTTTTGATAATAAATTGACCTTTCAATCTATCATTGTCCATAAATCCCATATGTGAGTGTGCCTGTCAACTTACTTATTTGTACTTCTCCAATACGACTAAAGGTGAATCGTAAACAGCACACCTCTTAATACATTTTTCACTGTGTTGGTGAGCTACTACATACCCTCTCTAGGCCCTAATAGCTGTCATTTAACCTAGGGTTACCGCAGATGCAACCAACTGGCTGCAGTGAGATATACAGTAATGGGAATGACCTACTGTAAGTGCCGGTTGTGAGCAGATTTCCCTTGACAGAAGAGGCAGTGGGAGAAGGGTTAGTGCTGTTGTGCCAAAGAGAACTCAATGCACAGGTCTGTGTGGCAACCCTTTGGAGCACTTATGATGGTGAATACAACTGATAAGATCTTCAACTGACTGTCTGAAGGGATGGAGTTTGTTAAAGGGCATCTGTACTTTAATTGACAGGGCCAGGCAGTGTAAATTTCACCACACCTGACCCTGTCAATCAAAGTGCAGAGGGGGCGGCAGTTGCAGAGAGAGAAGAGCCTCTAGGTGTAAAGTCAAAGCCCCCATTGCTCCTAGAGGCTCATTTGCATATATTAAAACTTTATTTTTCTCAGTAATGCGGGCACATATGAATATGGGGCCAACACAGGTGCCTTCAGCTGCCAAGTGCACATGTAACAGATCAGCCAGTGTCATAGCTACAAAGAAGTGCATGAAGGTGACATCTGAAGATGACGGACAAGACACATACTGCAATTGTCCATCTTCCCTTCACTTCATGTCTCTTCATACAGAGACTCCATTGACGATATTACCAGTTGTGTTCATCATCGGAATTACTGACAGGCAGAGCAAAGAGGAGAGCTGAAGCAGTTCTGTAGTTCAGTGTTCTGAAAAAACCCTGCTGTGTTATTAGGATGGGTTTAGTTTGTACTAATAGGACAACAGACATTTTATTTCAGACTGATGATTACCCTCTATTTATAATAAAGCAATACTTCAGTATTCTCAATCATTTTATTTGATTAATTCACGGAGAACCTCTTTAAGCATGTAAAGTTTTGTTCTGCAATTAACTTGATTTTATAACAAGTTACAGCATCATACAACAACCTTTGTCGCTGTGTTTTAGCTACTCCTTACTGGCACTGCATCACAGTCTCACTGGGATTTGGCAGATATTACACTGTAGCGAATGTGAATATTTGACATCCCATTCACCCAGTGCTATTGAAAGTCATGTATTTTTAGGGCATTCTGCAGTTTTTGAACGTTCATTCGGTTACACAGGAGACTATGCCGTAACTCTTATCCAAACCTGGAAAGTAGCAAAACAAAAGCTGTGTTACAGGATTACATTTCATGCTCAGTTTACTGTATGTGAAAAGTATAGTACAGGGGATATTGAAATCTCTGAAATGGAAAAATGCATAGTAAAAGCACCTTCAGTGTGAATAACCTCTCAAGAGGCACGCATTCACTTCTCCTTCTCATGTAGGCTTGTTCCCTGCATTGCATTACATTGTTCTCAGTCTTTTTTTTTTTGTAATGGACAGTCAGTCAAGAGGTAAAGAGCGTCTAAAAAATGTTCTTCATTAACTTGTAAAACTGGAGGTGATACACTCATAATGAATCAATTCAGTCAGGTGGAAGGAGCTTGCGTCGCACAAACTACTGCCCAACAAAAGAGAGGTCAAGGTTTTATTTCAGTCGTACAAGGAGATAGTTGCTTAATATTTGCTACAGAGCTCTGATGGCCAGCACATATTTTAGCACTGGAGAGAATATTTCTCACATTAAGTAGAGAGCGCTACATTATAGGCGCTTGGCTTGCATAATGGAAGCCTTCATCATTCTTTCAATGCTTAATGATCATGGTAAGTTCTTGATAGCCAGGATTGCTCATGTTTCAAAACTACCACTGTAAAATTAATATGCACAACTCGTTACCAGCTACCATCAAAGTTGACTGGAACTTCTATGTAGTCCATTCTAATTTTTCAGGTCTCGTTTTTAAATAAATATTGCATGGACAGAGTTTTTGATGGCTTGATGCCCTGGTTCTGTTTTATGTGCTTGTTGCATAGACCTTGGCTAGCACCAGCCACCAATGTCCAGGTGACCTCCACTGTCAATTCTGTCCATGTCCTCTGAATTCAAGTGTAGCTGAATATTAAATCTCGGTTTGGAGTCACCCCTCTTATCATGGAACTATGTTCAGGTGAGCATTGTTTGGGCTTTTTTAATTTTTTGTATTATTTTATGGGGGCACTATTATTTTCTTGGGGTACAGAGTGGGCACTATTACATAGTGAGGGCCTGATGGTGGCCTGTGGATAACAAAGAGGAAATTATATTGTATTGTACGCCATTATTATTGTGTGGAGGCACAGCGAGAGGCATTAGAAGTATCAGCACAATGAGGAGTTTACATGCAAAGACAAGTCATGACTGGAGGAACTCATTATCAACTGAGCTCAAATAGAGAAGAAAAGAGTAAGCACAGAAGACTTCACCTGTGATTCATTGGATGTAACTGTATTCACTTTCCATTTTGCTGGCATACTGTCATACATACAGTACAGATGAGCTACTGCTTTAAAGGGGTTTTCAGGGGGTGTAATATTGATGATCTATCTTCAGGTCATCAATATCTGCCCAGTGTGGGCCCGACTACACCACTGATCAGTTGTTTGAAGAAACCACAGGTCTTCAGTGTGCGGTGCAGTCTCTTCATAAGCCAGTGATGTCACACACATGACATTTGAAGCTGTTATACCAAGTACAGCCACTATACAATTTACGATGCCATGCTTCTGCTGTGAGCCCCTGAGGAGCCGGTGCAGAGGATGGGTTTGGTAGCGGTCCTGATGAGATGTTGTGTCACTGCGTATTCCCTCAGGTCATTACTCTCTGGGAATCGGTGGTGTGAAAGGATCAGGAAGACAGGGAAGAACAACAGTTGTTTTTCGTTACTGACATGGTTCTTTACCGAATAGAATTTTTCAAAACTTAGAATCTAGTTCCATTTTTTAACAAGAAGTGCACTTTAACCAAAATTGGAGCTTCACTTCAAAATAGCTGAAAAATTTAAGATTACTTACCGGTAATCACTTTTCTGTGAGCCAGTGGTGTAGCTATAGGTGTCGCAGTGGTCACAATTGCAGCTAGGCCCCTAAGCCAGAGGGGCCCACAGGGACCTTCTTGCCAGTAGCATACAGCCAAGATGCAGTGCAGGGGGGGGGCGCCTTCGGGCCGTAGGACTGCACAGGGTGCATCATATTTTCTCCTTGAGGGGGCACCAAAGCCAATAAATGCGGGCTGGAGGACTGGATGCCCTGTAAAAGAAGACACTAGCTACCAATGAGGACGTCTGCGTCCAGTCCCACGGGCTGCAGTCCCCTCTTCTGTAGCAGCTTTTACCTTGCCCCCTCCTCCTCTGGTCATTAGGGCTGCCTCTGAGCTCCTCCTGCCACACAGTGAACTAACAGAATATTTGGAAGTTGTGCCCATCCCCCACTTCCAGCATAACTTTTCAGAGCAGGAGCCCTCAACAGAGGATGACTGGTGGCTGACTTTCTGGCTGTTAGCTGGTGCCTGGCAGCTCTGCTAGTCTCCTGTCACCAGGGGTGGATTACCCATAGACTTTACAGGAAACTTTTCTGGTGGGCCGATGCCCAGGGGGCTGCCTGAGCCCTCCTCACGGCCGGCCATTGGAAGTTTCTGGGGATGTATTTTGTGGTGCTGGCAGTATTTTGTTATGGACTGTGGTATTTAGCTCTGTTGACGTGGTATAATGTGCCACCATAAGGTATTGCTAGCCCTGCCTTCCATCAATTTGAACCCAACTACAAAATGGGGCCACTTTCAGTATTTTTCCCAGGGCCACTTTAAGTTCCCAGTCTGCTCCTGTCTGTCTCTGCATGCAGATCGGCATGGGCATGGAGTCTCTATCAGCTTCCTGATAGAAGGCATCAGAACTGGAAGAGGAGTCCATCTGACAGCAGACTACAGGTGACACAGGAGAAGGGGAGGCATGTGTGGGTTCTTATATGAGGTGACGTGTGCCTGCATGTATATATTTAAGTGTACATGCTTGTGACCTCAGTAGGTGTTGGCTAATCAGGAATAGTATGGTTTCAGGAATTTATCCACATGTTCCTATCTCTCAAATTGGCCCTCAAGGCAAAAAATACTGTATTCCCGCACTACTACCTTCCTCATGTCTGTTATTGGTGTTTTAAAACTTCACTTTATTGGTGTCTTTTTATTTCTTAAATGTGTAGGACAAGTCGAGTGATTCTGATTATTATTACAAAACTGCCTTTGAAGTTTTCCCTCAGTCTTCACAGCACAGTACTGAACAGTGAAGACCCCCGTGGCTCTCACCTATTCTGTCCTGGCTGGCTGACATCAGTACACCTTCTGTGGTGAGCTCTGACAGTGTACGATATGTGTGATCTGTATCGCTGGCTAATTATTTGTCCAGGAAATGTAGGAGATCAGACAGTGATCTCATGCTTCTCCTGGGGGCTAATTAGGGTGCTTTCACACTGCAGGTCACAATTAATAGATAAACTCACCCTCCCCCAACATAATTCAGTAGTTATTTGGCATTCCAAGGTTTTGGGGCCAATGACATTATTGGTTGCACGCATTCAGGTGACAGTGCAGCGGGGCCCGGAGGAAGACCAGGGAGTAATACTGCAAGAGAGTGGCAGCGGAGCAGGAGAGGTAAGTTAATTTTATTTTAAGGAAAAAAAACATTAATAACAGTTACGCTATAAAAGCCTAAGTGAGGTTATGAACCTGTCAGTGCTCTGTGTTCTGTATAAAAGCATGTAGTATTACACTGTATTGGTCATTGGCAAGCAGATCGTTCGGACGCCACAGCCGACATCTGATTTCTTATGTGCCTGCAGGTCACATTGCCACTGTAAGATCAACACCCAGAACTGCAGGTCACAATTAATAGATAAACTCACCCTCCCCCAACATAATTCAGTAGTTATTTGGCATTCCAAGGTTTTGGGGCCAATGACATTATTGGTTGCACGCATTCAGGTGACAGTGCAGCGGGGCCGGGGAGGAAGACCAGGGAGTAATACTGCAAGAGAGTGGCAGCGGAGCAGGAGAGGTAAGTTAATTTTATTATTTTAAGATCTGATCTAATATGGACATCTGACATGGAGGTCTAATGGGGGTCTGATCTGAGGTCTGATATCGGTGGAATCTGACATGGAGGCTTGATCGGAGGTCTGATGTGGAGGTTGACATTGAGGTCTAAAGGGGGTGCTGATCTGAGGTTTGATTTGGGTGGGGTGTCTGACATGGGGGTCTGATCTGAAATCGGATATGGGGGGCCTGACATGGATGTCTAATGAGGGTCAGATCTGAGGTCTGTTATGGTGGTCTATGTCAGAAGAATCCCAGCAAACGCTCAGTGTTTCAATAAGGTATATTCTTTATTTCAGCAGATAATCAAAGATTAAAGGACGTGTTTTGGCCCATCCAGCCTTCCCTGTATATTTTGTAGAGCTGTAGGTAATGTTTTCCAAGTATGTCTTTAACAGTAAAGCTGGAGAGAAGGGGTTAGGTTGAGAATTTGGCATGGGGGGGGGCTGGTTCAATTTTTATCTCAGGCAGAAAGGCTAGATGCATCCCTGCCCCTGGACACAAAGCATTGAGGAAAGGGGGGCCCAGGCTGAACTCTTGCACCAGGGACTCTGAGCATATAGCTACACCCCTACCGTAAGCCCATGATGGCACCCTGAGAGATCTCCTACCATCCAGGACAGGAAACAGGAGGAGCCCCTCCACATCACACCAGTTAATAGCAAGAAGACTGCCCTACGAATTTATATAGTGCCCATTGCCTGCGCCTCATGAGGCCATGCTGAAAGTGCGCTAGGGAAAGGAGCCTGGCGTGGTCTCGGCGCTCCCCGTACACTGTGGGGAACAGCCAATGTGCCTGAAAAGAACCTACCGGTCCTCCAACATGTGAACGCCGGCATGAATCTTCAGGGCCAGGGACCGGTGGGAACAGCAAGCCAGACTTCCAAGGCAGCTCCTAGTGGAGACTTATGCCTTACCAGATAACCTCCAGACATGACACCTGAAAGCCTAAGAGACTCTCTCTCTAGAAAAAAAATCTGTCCAATAGGACAGGAAACAGGAACTGTTGTGATGTGGAGGGTCTTTCCTGTTTCCTGTCCTGGATGGGAGGATGCATCTTAGGGTCCTAAGTATGTAAGGGAAAAATAAAGAACATAATAAATAACCAATTAATAATCTCTCTTCTAAGTTTAACTTGCTAAATGGAAAGAATCATGGTATAAAACCTTTAATGTGTGTTCTTTATATTTCTCTTTGTCATCACTGTCAACGTTTGACATGGAACATTTACGGCTGGTTTTACTGAAAAAGATACAATGTGCATACATTACTGCTAGGAGGTGGAATATACCCATCTAAAATCTGCTGCAGTGAGCATATAAATAACCATATCTGTTTATTCAAGGGCATGAGCCTATACAAGGCTGTAATTAAAATATTCAGCACACATACCAATCGATTCATTTCCTTATCACATACTGTATAAGTTCACAAAAGAACTTAATTTGACAACAGATGAGAACGAATCGCACTGCCCAACCTTCCCTTTCCACAACTAATTTGCTGCATGCTACGTTTTCCCTTTTACATTCAGAATTAGCGTTTTACTGGGCACAGAATGAATATTTTTATTTTTCTAATTAACCCAAGTAAATGGCCAATATGGTGCAGCGCGATAAAGGTGACCGAGCGACATACTGTAGGGGTATTTTAATGAAGTCTATTATAACTGTTCCGAATAAAAGGAGAATGTGGACATTTTGCTGGTAGCAGGATTTAGGTTTTAAAACAGCAGATCTCACAGTAACCTAGAAAGAGGGCAGCATTGGCAGAGACCCAGAAATGCATTTAAAAGGGAATTAACGGGTTACAGTGAGATAGATGGAGGGCACAAATGTCAATAATATATGAACAGGATAGTATTCATGGGAGCTACAAGGGTGAAAGAATAGATCAGAGAATGCCTATAAAGAGATGTGTTGTTCCATTAGTAGCAGCAGGCACAATGTTAGATACAGGGCAATGTGACCCCAAGTAGCAGCAGCTTGCAGGACAGATGGAGAGGAAAGCTGATTAAAGTTACAGACAACAGTTTATACTGGAATGTGGAGTTTTCCAAGCTACTGGTATAAAGCTAAGTATATACATAGCAAAAAATGGTGGGATTTGTTTCTTCCCCTGGATAAGTTTAAGGCCCTAGTCGTATAGTTAGGAATTTTCAGTGCCCTACATACGTAGCCTTGATAATCACATGTATACGTATGGGAATTTCCCTCTGCAAATTTGAAAGCATGCTGCAGATTCTTGTGGATGTTGTGGATTTTCCATGGATCTTCACCACAGATTTGTGGCAATATCCTAAAGTCTAAATGTACAAAAAGGTTGATTAATCTATTGTTTATCATTAGTCACAATTAGGCTTCAGCGAATCAACTTTCAGATCATAGATCTGAAGTCAATCCTTTCAAAAACTTTGTTTTTAATGCTGTTTCCGTACAGCATTAAAATGTATTGTCTCTGTGGAGCCAAAGTTCGTCTTGCAAGACTTCTGTGAATTACTACTGTATTCATATATGCGTATTGAAAAACAATTTAAAATAGCAATCCAAAGTGGGCTTTGGTACTGGCTGGTACCTCGGTACCAAAGCCCACTTTGGATTCCTATTTTAAAATGGTTTTAAATACATAGGTATGAATACAGTAGGAATTCACTGAAGCCTCGAGCGACGAGATGACATTTGGCTCCACTGAGCCAATACATTTTAATGCAGTACGGAAATGGCATTAAAAACAAATGGGGTCATTTATCAAACTAGTGTAAAGTACAACTAGCTCAGTTGCCCATAGCAACCAATCAGATGCCTCCTTTCATTTTCCAAAGGACCTGTCTAAAATGAAAGGTGAAATCTGGTTTCTATGGGCAACTAAGTCAGTTCTACCCTACACCAGTTTGATCTCCAAAGTTTTTGAACTACTTGGCTACAGATCTACGATCCAAAGGTTGATTCGCCCAAGCCTAGTCACAATCATTGGTAGCTGTACGAATAAATATAATTGCCAGTTGTCCTACATCTATAATGCATGTGATCTGCTACGATAGGTGTCCTATGGCCCACCAGTAAAATTCATCCTGGGGGCCCAATGTACAGTTACATACACATACGACTTGCTCACATGGCAGCAGCAAGACGCTCAAGTTGATTCTTTATAGGGGTCCCTGAGGAGACTTTGAGAAAGCGGGTTCCTGGGGAAAGATGATACTGGCTGGCCTGCCTCTGTAAGTAGACGTCACCTGAGCTATCTGATCAATCTATAACAGGGATGCTCAACCTGCAGCCCTCCAGCTGTTGCAAAACTACAACTCTCAGCATTCCTTAATAGCTTTAGGCTGTTTGAGTATGCTGGGAGTTGTATTTTTGTCAACAGCTGGAGGGCCACAGGTTGGGCATCCCTGATCTATAATAGTAAAATGGTTTGTTTGTTACATAATCTAGGCTGGTTGAGATTCTGTATGCTGGCTATCTGTGCATGCTGTGGCACTCCATTGCTCAGGTGCCCACTGTTGTATTCCCCTGTTCCCGGATGAGCCTCAATACAATAAAATTTGAATTCCAGATTGGTGACCATTATAGCTCACTGGTATACTAAAGAGAACTCATTATGTATTGCTGCAGTCCTGTGCAGGGCTGTATTGACATAAGGAACTGCCCTAAAACAGAAATGGCCAAATACTAGATTGCAATCCACCAGTAGACCTCTACTGGGACTATTAGACAGTGATACTTACAACAAAGCAAAAGTTGTAGAACAGCCTCATCATAAGTATTCTATTCAGTCTTGCGAAATTCTCGTATAGAGACTAGTCATATTGAAACTTGTGAACATCAGTCAATGCTATTAACTGGGAACAACTAATATAAACAGCAGAGGAGAAGCACAGTGATAGTTGACTGTGGAGCAAAAGCAGTAAGTAACTAACTGTAGCTAATTGCAGATACCCAAGACCTAAATGCACATTTGTCTGGGCAATTTGCTATGCAATCTCCTTGAATCTGAATCTGGGTTTACTTATCGCCTAGTTTAGGGGTTGTTCACATATCAGTTATTTGATCAGTTATTTCCATCAGTTATTGTGAGCCAAAACCAGGTGTGGGTCAAAAACACCAAACAGGTGCAGATCTTTTCATTATACCTGATCTCTGTTTAGTGTCCACTCCTGGTTTTGGCTGACAATAACTGATGGAAATAACTGATCAAATAACTGATGTGTGAACAAGCCCTTAGCCTGTTAATTAGAGTGGAGTTGCTGCTTGCTGAGCCTTTTCATATCTAGGACTTAATCTTTTCTGGTTGCCGGGTTTGCTAGCTGCTTTCCCTTCTATACATTTTGAATCTTGTTCTGTATTCTGTAGTATCTTTTTCTAGTCTAGTGTATTTTCTGTATATTCAAGGATCTGTAATTCCGGATTCTTTTTTGATGTGTTTGAGATCTGTTTGTTGCTGTGCTGTTGTATTGCACTGGATTTTTTGCTTGTTTGAATTCAGATGGAGTCAGATCAAAATTACTCTACTTCTGTTCACTGTTATGTATCCACTATCCACTGCTATGCCATACATCTGCCATCCAGTCCATTGCAAGACTATTATCTTCTCTATCCATGACACTCATCATTCGGTTCCTGTCATCTATCAGTGAGTTTATTTTAGCACCTTGTTTTCTGCTAGCGTCGATAAGTGCTGTTTTTGTGGCTGCTCAGTTGCGTATTTCAGCTATACTGTAAATCCTGGGGCTATCTTAGTTCCAATAGACGTAATTAGTATTTGGGAAGGGCAACTGCTATAGAAGACGTTCACTACAAAGGGTAGCTGCACAGGGGTTGGATTTTCCACTGCAAATCCACAGCAAAATCTGCATGTATAACATTAATTTTGTTATGGATTTGTTGCAGATTCCATTCTGGGTTTAATCCATAATATAGGTCAATATCCACCCTGAAAATCTCCACAGCTTGTAGATGAGATTTATTAAAATGTTATCCACAAGGCAATTTATCTATTATGTTGCTTATGTTGCATTACTCATGCATTTACTCAAATGAAATTTGGCTCCACTGAGCCAATACATTTTAATGCAGTACGGAAACGGCATTAAAAACAAATGGGTTCATTTATCAAACTGGTGTAAAGTACAACTAGCTCAGTTGCCCATAGCAACCAATCAGATGCCTCCTTTCATTTTCCAAAGGACCTGTCTAAAATGAAAGGTGAAATCTGGTTTCTATGGGCAACTAAGCCAGTTCTACCCTACACCAGTTTGATTTCCAAAGTTTTTGAACTACTTGGCTACAGATCTACGATCCAAAGGTTGATTCGCCCAAGCCTAGTCACAATCATTGGTAACTGTACGAATAAATATAACTGCCAGTTGTCCTACATCTATAATGCATATGATCTGCTAACCTAATTCTTTGTCAGTCATCTCCTATAAGGAAGAAGCTCATCTAAAATTCAGAACATGTTGAAGAATAACATCATAGACTTATGGTTAAAGTATAAACTTTCCTCTTAAATTTCTCTTGTGTTCTTTTTTGTAGGCCACACACATGGGTAATACTTAGCCTCTTCAACTAAATTTGAGTAATATTTCTTATAAATTCCTTAAACAATCTTGATTAATTATAATCTCTTTGTCTGAATACTGTACACATGAAAATGTTTGCAGTTCATAAACCTTATCTTGGTTATCTTCTTAATAAATGACAGTAAGTTTTAGGCCTCTTTCACACTAGTGGCAGCATGGATCCGGCAGGTGAAGGGTGCCGCCGGATCCGTGCTGCCGCAGCTACGTGTGTGGGACCGGAACCGCGCTCCGGCCCCACACATGTCACACAGTACATACACACAGACACATTCATATTTACATGCTCCCGGCAGCTCCGCGCAGCCCAGTACAGGAGGAGGACGGCGCGCACATAGGACGATTCCCCACAGCACCCTCTGCTGGGCGCTGTGGGGAATCGTCCTATGTGCGCGCTGTCCTGCTCCTCCTGCCCTGTGGAGACCTGCCGGGAGCATGTAAGTATGTATGTGTATTTGTATGTGTATATGTCTGTGTATGTTTATGTTTATGTCTGTATGTGTGTATGTATTTATGTGTGCGGGTGACGGATCCGTCATGAACTCCATTGAAGGTCAATGGAGGACGGATCCGTTCACCATTGTGTCACACCAAACGGATCCGTCCCCATTGACTTTCATTTCGGGTCATGACGTCTTGGTGCGGATGCCTGGACCGGACAGCAAACCGCAGCATGTTGCGGTTTGCTCGCCCGTCTGAAGACGGAACGGGATGCTTTTAGGAGCATTCCGTTGTCTTCAGTTCAGTTTTGTCCCCATTGACAATGAATGGGGACAAAACTGAAGCGTTTTATTCCGGTATTGAGCCCCTATGACGGAACTCAATACCGGAATTAAAAAATGCTAGTGTGAAAGTAACCTTAGTTTGTTCACAGCTTTGTTCATGTTCTTATTATATTGTGTCACCTAGAATGTCTCTGAATAGTGGATATTTAGCACAGTGCACATAAAGCAAAGCACTCCTTTATAGTGTACCGTAATTTAGGGAATTTTTGAGATTGTGATATTGATCAGGCTATCAGCTGTGCTCCAGTTAGCACCGTGGCCTCCTTGTAGTTTACTAATCTCAGCACCATTCATTGTATAGTGGCTGTTTGGTATTCACTTGAATGGGACTGAGTTGAGCCTAGGTCATGAGACTAATGAACATAAGTTTACTGGCCTAGGAACAGGTAGTCGCCTCCCTCACTAATCTGATATTGATGACTTATCTTGAAGATAGAACGTCAATATCACAATGTTGGAAAACCATTTTAATAACTTCATGAAGTTTTAGTGAAAGTTTAAAGAGACTCTAACTAGTGGAATAACCTTCTAATTTTGCAAGTGCAGTATGTTGATATTTTCTGTAAGTTAAAATTTAATCTAGCAATATCTCACCAATGTGTAAAGTGACAGAACCCCTTTAAGCATCCAGGGGTACAGCAGTTCACTTTTACTATGCAACAATAGGGCAGCCCCCTCTCTATGACAGACTGTTCTGTTCCCTTTTCCATGTTGCTGTACTCACAGTAAACGGTGCCACTGTTTCATCAGCAGGATGTGGACCTTAACAGATACACAGTCTACCTGTAAAGTATCTCCAGATACCCGAAGCCTTTTATCTCCTGGATAAGTGAACTGTGGAGTTCAATAGTCCATAAAACAGATTATCTCCATGGAACTTTTGCATGCACCTCCTCTCAACACTGGCATGCTCCACAATATTCTCTTTTTCTCAGAAGCTGTTTTAAGCTGTCTCTTTACATATTTTCTTCTTTCTGCTTGTTATTTCTCAGAGCTGTATTATCTGCTTCCACTCACTTCACTCACTCACTGTTGCTCAACCAAGGGGTGGGAAAGACAGACAGAACACATAACTGAGCTCATTAGCCCAAAACACACACATGGTTGCACACAGACAAAAAGAAGTGTTCGTAAATTCGTAATCAATAATAATTTCAGTAGCTCATCTGTAAATTCCCACTCAATTGGTGCTCACTCTCACGGTACACCCCAACCGTGTATATATAATGATAGACTGGTTTAACTTGGTAGAGGGCACACAATATATCTGATACCATAGGTGAAGCAATAGTTTTTAATAGATAAAAAACAGATATAGTCCAAAAGTTGTCTGAGTAGACCTCAATGAAGGATTTGTACTGTTATTAGGAATTGACCTATTTTATTTTATTTTATTTTTTATAAATGTGTTATATTGCACTTCTAACATTCTATGAATGGAATCCGGTCCATACTTTTAGATCATCTGCAAGTAATAGTGAGAATCCGCCCCATTAATTAATCAATCAAATACTGAGCATAAAAACGTAGTATCCACAAGTCAACCTCGACCACTGAGGAAGGAACCGTAGAGTTCCGAAACGCGTTTGGTACACAGAGGGAGACTTTTGGAAAATCAATGCCGGCATTCGAGTACTGATAGAGTCAACATTAATCGTGGAGAAACCACCTAATTGGAATTTAAGAACTATCGGGGAATTACTGCGAATTTCCAGGACCTGTGAACACTTTTGGTATTCTCCTCTTTACCTTCCAGGACCTGTGAAATCTAAGTCACATGAGCAGGTGACGTACATATCCCGTGATCGGAGAGACAGTCACATGGTCACAACACGTGACCAGATACGCTGCTGTGTGAATACAAGATCAACCACACGCCGTACCCACGTGGGACGCCACGTTGGTGATTCGGCTTACGTGAGAAACCAAGACGGACAGCCCGCACTACAGGAGGGTAAAGTACTTAAACTGTCTCTATTTAATACCTCGATCAAGAGGTGTTTGATACAAGCACTAACCCCAGGTTCTTGTATGTGAATTTAACACTTCCGTGACTATTAATTCCAGGAGTCAGTCTGTGGGTAACCAATACCAGAGAAAGTGGTGACTAACTACTAACCCCAGCATAATCAACCTGAGTGCAGTTACTATTGGAGGAAGCATCCAGTGCATGGTATCTGCATATAAGGAATAATATTATCTATCGGATTACTCCATTTTTCATTACAGATATGGACTATGTTTGAGTGATATGTTACGTGTAGATGAATTAGACTTGCATGTTTTTAGTGTTATTTTTATGATTTTATGGTTTAGCTTTTTTGGACTATATCTGTTTTTTATCTATTAAAAACTATTGCTTCACCTATGGTATCAGATATATTGTGTGCCCTCTACCAAGTTAAACCAGTCTAAAAAGAAGTGTTACCCTATACAAGGCATACAGAACACACAGCAAGCAAAATGTGATTAACCTTTGTATTGCTAAAAAGAGAGGAGATATAAACACAATGGTCATGTTCACACCGGCAAGTGTCCATGGCTAGAACGCACAACCTGGCAACTAGCCCACACGGCATACAATGGGACACCCACAAGAATTCATGGCCAGTAGACATGAGACAGAGGTGGATGTTCACTGCCACACTGACACACAGCTCTACTTACACACCCACAAATATCCAGCAACCAATACAATGGAACAAGGTGAACAAATATTGTAATATTTTCATCAACTTCTAGAAAATAAATTAAAATTGGAAAGAGTTCAATATAATAGTAGTCAAAACTGTGGAGAAAAATTAACACATGGAAGATATCCACACAGAACCCCCACCCCCCATCATCAATGATACCTGCAACCAGCACCACTGAACCTGCATCAATCCTAAAATACAGTATACAGCATTTGTGACACAGACCAAAACATCAGGTTAAGTACACATGTTTGTGCTAAATAGAATTTCTGAAATAACATTTGAAACAGTTTTTAAGAGAAAAAATGCAACTGTACACAGTCTGCGATAAAATAATATGTTAACAATGATGCTGGAAAATATGCTTATTGTACACCTATTGTTTACTATAAATTGAAGAAACTTTGCAACTTTTTGGGAAAAAAACATGCAATTGGATATAGTCTGGGCAAAATATATACACTGATGATGGTGATGCTGGAAAATACCGTGATTAATATTAATTGCAGAAATGTTAAAACAGGCGTTTAGGAAAGAATGCACAATTGTACATAATGGGGCAGATTTATCATAGACCAGCGTACACCTCATCATAGATTAGGTGCAGTATCTGGCGGTCCGTATGCCTGAACTGAAATCCTGGCTGGCTGGCTGGCTGGCTGGCGTAGATTTCAATATTCTTCTACACCAGAAAACTGACATAGAAGATGGTAAATGTGGCAGAGCTACCTGTCCTGCTCCTTCCCCCACCCTCACCACACCCCTTTTTTTGGTAAGTGACGATTCCAGCAAAGAAACAGAACTTCTGAAAAAGTTTTGTGCACTTGTGAAAAAGATGAAGATGTGCAGTTTGCAACTTTTTCATGCTACAAAAGTGCTTGACTCTGGACTGGTGAAGTCCAAACCATTTAGAGATGTTTTCGTAAGCTTTTCCAGTCTGATGGGCATCAACAACTTTTCTTCTGACGTCCTCAGAAATCCCCTTTTTTCATGCCATAATATACTTCCATAAAAATGTATTGTAAAGATCCTTGTTCTTTAAACAGGTTATCTCATTGTTTGAAAACACCTGACTCTAATTTCATGAGGTAGCCTACTGGAAAATGATTAAAAAAACACTTTATTTACTTATGTTAAAATGAACAAAACCACAAGACAAAAATGCATAAGGTAACTACAGGGCAGGTGGCAAATTCACCTTGCAACATATCAGCATAGGCAGGGGCGGATTGGCCATAGACCTTACAGGGAAATTTCCCGGTTGGCCAATGCCCAGAGGGCTGCCTGAGCCCTCCTCACGGCCATACCGTGGAAGTTTCTAGGGATGTATTTTGTGATGGACTGTGGTATCTGGCTCTGTTAGGGTGGTATAATGTGCCACAATATGGTATTACTGGCCCTGCCTTCCATTAATTTGGATCCGACTACCAAACGGGGTCACTTTTAGTATTTTTTCCACATACGCTTTTTTTCACGGATTTGTCACTGACTTGGACATGTGGACGAGGCCATAATCTCTCAGTGTTAGCTGGCTGTGTATTACCACTTTCAATAAGTACAGTGCAATAACAGTGCAAATAAACAGGATATATTACAATAAACATAAAATGCAGTACAATATAAAACAGTATAAGTGCAGCATCACAGTGCAAGGCAACCCTGAAATAAAGTAGTGAATTTATGGAGTTTCATAGTAGCAATAGGGCCAAATGTCTAAAAACGTCCATAGTATCCATGATCCGGGGTACTACTCAACTACACAAGGCATGTAATAGTCTGCAAGGTCACAAAGGAACCCAAGGTAACCTCTGATCAATTACACGCCTTTCTTAAATTCACTAATGTTAATATTCATGAGATCACCATCAGGAGGACACTGAAAAACAATGATGTGCATGGTAGGAATGTAAAGTGAAAGCTACTGCTCTCCAAAAAACTTTGCTGTCCTTGCTGCAGTTTGCTAAAGATCGCCTAAGTAAATGTAGGAATAAATGGAACTGACACAGAATCTCTCCCTACACTCTCCCTGCACTTTCCCTACACTCTCCCTGCACTATCCCTTTCCAATATTCTTCTATTAATAATTTTCAGCAACACTGTCCCTAGCACATGAGTGCTTCCCACATCTCTCCATATGCTCAGCTCACAGGACAATGGTGGAGACTGCTCTGGATGAGGGTTTTATATGGTTGTGACATCACAGGGGATGGCTATCTGCAGATTGGCTGCATGGCACTATGGGTGATCTTGCATTCCTGGGCTTCTTACGTTCACTTTGTAACACTTGCAGCTGCCATTTCAGGAAAACCTGATTTGTTACCACAAAGTGCGAGAAAAATTGGATTAGTTGTGAATCAAAGTTTTCCTAAACCTGAATTCCGTTTCGAATTATTTGCTTCACTCAACACTAATCATTTTTCTCAAAGTCTAATATTTTGGACTTGATTTGTTTGATTTGGTTATCTTTATCTACTTTTAGGACTTGTGTGAAAATCTAATGTAGTACTTCATGTTTATTGCAGAAAATTCTGAAGGGTTCACAAACTTTGAAGCCTCACTATAAAATTTTTTTTTTTTTTAATGTACATTACATTTTTTTTATCTGGTAGCACCCCATTTATCCTTTTGGTTCCCCACCTCTTTAATTCAGAGGCAGACTAATAATCTCAGTGCTTTCCTGATCCCTTTCTCTCCCCTTGGGGCTGGTCAAGTAATCTCATAGAGAAGGAGGTCATGTGGCCCAGACACCATTCATTCATCCATCACTACTTCTAAACTCATAGACCTATATAGCTATATCGCTATCTAGACAGTGAAGGGGTGAGGGGAGAAGTGATTAACAAGAGCACCCTAGGAATTACTTGATGAGCTGCTGCCCACCCACAGAAAGGAAATAAAGTCCTCCAGGGGTTTAAAGGGTTTCTGTCACCAGAAATCACCCTATTAAACGAAGGAGCCGGGACCCGGGCGGCCGCCGGCTCTCAACGCGCGTGCGCGGATGTACTACCGCAGTGCGCAGGCGCAGGATTTCGGGATCGTACAGGGCCGGGAGCCAAAAGAGCTGGCTGCCCGGCCCTGTCAATCAGCGCTACGGAGGCATGGTAAGAGGCGTTATTACGGCCTCTCCTAGGTGCAGGTTCACGCCTACTGCACCTAGGGGAGGTAATTTGCATATTATAAAAACGTATTTTTTGGCTAAACTGCTGGACGGAGAAATATGAGACTAACATTACTGTCATCAAGTGTCATTTGTTCATTGCAAATGACACTTGGTTTAATAGGGTGATTTCTGGTGACAGAAACCCTTTAAAAGGAGTTTTAAAAACATTTTAAAATTTGGGAGATAACCCATTTAAGTGGCTGTTATCTTAGGGACGACTGGAGAATAATCAGTCTTGCATGATGCAAATAGAGGTGTATGTTTTATCCTAAGTAACATACAAGCAAATTGATGATGAAGACTGCTTTTCTTCCTTGCTGAATCAAGGGGTGGCAAAGCTGCCTATCGCTAGATACTATTACTATTAGCAGGAACCTTACTGCATTTATTAGATGTGATGGACTGCTCCGTCACAAAAGAGTGCCATATGGACTCGCCACAGCACCAAGCTGTTTCCAGTGCATTATGTGTTTTATTTTAAAAATCAGACAGGAGTACAATGCTTTCTAGATAATGTGATTATTTTTGGAAAAAACCCAGAAACACTCAACGTTTCAAGGCTATACTTGACTAGATTGACAATGAAGGACTAAAACTGAACATATCTAAATGCCACCTGAGACAAACTAAGCTAGTCTTTCCTGTGCGCACCCCTGCATGAGCGGTGTTCAAATGGCTCCTTAGTGGAACAAAGAAATGGAGGCAGAGCCAATAAAGTAGTGGTGAAAAAATTAAAGGGGTTATCCCATCTTTGACAATGGGGGCATATCTCTAGGATGGGACCCGCACCTATATTTAGAACGAAGCGGGGGAGCCCTGAGCCTGGGGAGCCCCTCCCCCGCTGCGCTAATAGAAACAAATGGGAGCGAACCGCGCATGCGCGGCCCCCGCTCCCATTAATTTCTATTGAGCCGACGGAAATAGCCGAGCCAGCGCGAGCAGCAGCAGTGGGACTGAGTGAGTTATATTGATACAGGGACAAGGCCACGTTAGGGAAAGGTTCCAGATGGGGTCGCCCCTGTCGGGGCAGGTGCTCTGATTGTGCTAGGCAGGGCGTTAATAGCTCCCTTCCCCTCTTTTTCATCTGCAGGGAAAGTGGCAATAGGTACAGTTTTGTCCCCTTTACTTTCTGCTTGCAATACTGCAAGCACCGCCCCTACAAGTACCTGGATGACGAAATGACACACACCATCCTCGATTTTCTACCTTGAGACGAGATTGGTACATAGGAGGTGGTAAGAACCAACTATTATTTTTTTTATTTTTTTTATTTATGTTTCTTCACCATGTGTGTTTATTTATTGTGACCTTTGGGCTATAATTATTTTATATTGAACTTAGTAAAAGTTGCGTTTTAATCTTTTCAATTGCCCATATCCTCTTTGTGGTTGGAACGTCGTGATTGGTGAAGATTTGTGCCCAACCAGTACAGTAGTTGTTGGTTTTTGTCTGTTTCTAGCAGCAGCAGTGGCAGTAGAGGTGACAGTAGTGGCCCCATGACAGAGTGAGGAGGGTGGCAGCAGCATCAGTGGCAGTAGCAGTGACAGTAGTGGCTCCATGACAGAGTGGGGAGGGGGCAGCACCATCAGTGGCAGTAGCAGTGACAGTAGTTGCACCATGACAGAGTGAGGAGGGTGGCAGCAGCATCAGTGGCAGTAGCAGTGACAGTAGTGGCCCCATGACAGAGTGAGGAGGGTGGCAGCAGCATCAGTGGCAGTAGCAGTGACAATAGTGGCCCCATGACAGAGTGAGGAGGGTGGCAGCAGCATCAGTACAGTAGCAGTGACAGTAGTGGCGACATGACAGAGTGAGGAGGGTGGCAGCAGCATCAGTGGCAGTAGCAGTGACAGTAGTGGCTCCATGACAGAGTGGGGAGGGGGCAGCAGCATCAGTGGCAGTAGCAGTGACAGTAGTGGCACCATGACAGAGTGAGGAGGGTGGCAGCAGCATCAGTGGCAGTAGCAGTGACAATAGTGGCCCCATGACAGAGTGAGGAGGGTGGCAGCAGCATCAGTGCAGTAGCAGTGACAGTAGTGGCGACATGACAGAGTGAGGAGGGTGGCGGCAGCATCAGTAGCAGTAGCAGTGACAGTAGTGGCCCCATGACAGAGTGAGGAGGGTGGCAGCAGCATCAGTGGCAGTAGCAGTGACAGTAGTGGCGACATGACAGAGTGGGGACAGAGGCAGCATCAGAAGTGGAAGTAAGGCTATGTTCACATCACCGTTTATTTTTCCGTTCTTCTGATCTGATTCTGATCTGAAAAGAAAAAATAATAAAAAAAACTGATTCTGTATTTTGAGCATCTGTAAGGCCTCTATCACATCAGACATCAGTCAGTATTTGGTCAGCATTTGATCAGGATTTATAAGCGAAAAACAGGAGTGGGTCCAAAACAGAGATGTGTTAAGATACAATGTTATAAGTGCAACGGGCAGCACCCCAGGGCCATTGGGTCAGAGTGTTAGGATGCCAAGTGTGTTTGTCATCGTGCTCCGACCTGGATACTGTCGCTCCCCGGGGTTAGGCTCCATAGCAACAAAGAAGTTGTAGTCCAGACTTGGTGAAGTTTAAGGGTTTTACTTGAATAAACGTGCAATAAACTGGTGTCCTCCAAACAATATTTGATCTTTCTCTTGGCTCCAGCAGGCTAAGGGTAAATTGACAGGTGAACTTGATTACTTTGCTTTGTCTCTCTCCGCTGTGCCAATCTCTGATTTCAGTCTGGTTAATGGAGTTTTTAGAGGTTCTGGTACCGTTGAGTGGGGTGCCTGTGGCCATTAACCCTCTCATAATACTAAGTTTATGAACTGCAAGGAGTCGTGGTGCTTTACAAGCTGCTTCCTGGGCTCCTGCAGCAGTGAGGAGTAAATGCTCCCTCACTGCGCTTTGTCTGGTCTCCTTCAAGGTCTACCTCTAACTCACAACTAACCACATCTTCCTGTAACTTTTCCCTTGGTAGGAAGCAGGACTAGTCCACTTCTGCTCAAAAGGGGGGAGAATGAAATGGTAAGTTCCATTCTGACTAAAGATTTCTTCCAGATACACTGCTGGACAACCCGGCACATTACATGTAATTACAGTTGCATAATACATTATTAAGGCAAAGTATAAGAAGAACTTGAATTAAATACACAGATGACATTCTTTTCTAACCATTAGAGACAGTAGCTATGTGTAGGAATGGTAGTGCCCCACTACACAAGTGCTGCACCTTCCTGAAGAGTGATTATAATCTTATTATGTATATATTGTATATAAAAGTATGCTATGTGCTGCAAAAAGAATTTACATGCCTCTTACTGCTTTATTTCTGTGCCATATCAAAACAAACAGTAAGCATACACTGTACCACTGACATTCCGTGGCATGCACTTCCTGTTGGTTCCATGTTTGCAGCTAAAGCAGCCTCCACTCTTATGCAAAGACTTTCTACAAGATTTTGGAGTATGTGCCGTGGTCAGGTTTGGGGTAGCTCCAATGCTACTCTGGGTCCCCTGGACACCGTTGAAGTTTCACCACATGTTTCTGCTCTCCAGTGGGTTAAGTGTGGTGCACCCCAATGGTAAATAATTCAAGAGAGTCAGAGTCTTCAGTTAACCAGTGTGCTTCTATACTGGAGGAACTCAAGTGGAAAACAGTACAGGCAAGGTACTGAGCTGGCTTCTCCAGTCTCCTCCTGGGCACATGCCAAGGAAAAGTCTTAGCTAGCAGTCTCTCACTCTCAGAAGGCTGGTTCCCTGGCCAAAGGCTGGTGGCACAGGGTTTGTGGCTCAGTCATCCAGGAGGAGCCCTGGTCAACGGGTTGTGGCTCAACATCCCATCTCAGTGTCTTCTTTTGGTGACTGAAGTGGCAGATTTTCTCCTGCCAAGCACTGGTCCCTATCTGCAGACAACTAAGGGCCCTAACCGCTCTCCTTATATATAGTTTCTAGCTGAACAAGAACCTTCTAGTGTGAGGAGTGGAGTGGAGAAGCACAGCCTAAACAAGGTTGGAATTTTAGTCTGTCATTGACTTGTATAGAATTTTAATGCAAGTATATTGGAATGACTAAGCATCTTTTCCAAACTAAAACAAGTCTATAAAACATAAACAGCAGACCTAAACCAGACAGTTAGAAGGTCAGTGTGTCTTTTTTTCTCCCTCCAAATCAGTTTTTTTTATGTCTGTCTATAGAGCTGTGTGTGGACCTGTTTTTCTCTGAGGTGAACTGTAGCTTTTATTGGTACCATTTTGGGATACATATGACTTTTTGATCCCTTTAAAAAAAATTACATAAAAATAGTGAATTGTCGATTTTGTTTTTTTTGCCAATTATGGTATTGGTATGCAGGATAAGTACATTTAGATTTTAGTAATTTAGACATTTTTAGATGTGGCAATACCAACTATGTTTATTTTTTTATGAAAAATTGGGAAATGGGAGGGTGATTTGATTTTTTTTAAACTGTTTAAGTCTTCCAGGGGGACTGTCTGTTGGATTGTTTGTTTATACTGTAACCTATATTGCAGTCTATAGGGAATCTGCAGTCTTCGTATTCAGCCCCGACACACAGATTTCACCTGGGTGGGGTGCAGATCCCTCTGCCTACCTGCTGAGATGATGGGATCGCTATATACTGTAGCATTTGAAATGTTAAACAGCTGTGATCAGAGTTATGAGGCCTAGCACATAATGGCTACAAGTCTCTCAGTTAGGTCTGGTGGCACGTTTCTTGAACATGGTTACACAGAACAGTATGGCGTTTATTGACCTATTTACTAGTGATTACCTAGTGATGGCTAACCTCCAACACTTCAGCTGTGGTGGAACTACGACTCCCAGCATGCTCCATTCATTTCTATGGAGTTCTGAGAACAGCCAAGCAAGTGTACATCTTAGGAATTGTAGTTTTACCACAGCTGGAGTGCCAGAGGTTAGCCGTATCTGAAACCCACTATGACCAAAGGACTGTTCTGGGACGAGCTACTCTCAGACCCTAATGGCACACTGAATCTTTATACCTTCTCTTGCCTGGTGTGCCATACTGGTTCCCACCACTGACTCAGAGGTTACTCTTTCTTCAGCCTCTCGCCCTCTAGGCCACTCTAGCTCTTTCTCACTCAGATATCTCTTCAGTAACTGTGGTGCAGACTCACATGTCTCATTACATTAACTTGTTGTCACCCATAATTCCACGTCTAAAACTCAGAGCTACTACTCACAGTTAATACTCCTCCTTCTTGGCGGGAGACTTCTTTAACAGCTCAACTTGTAGCTCCCTTTCCTAGTGACATGACTATAAGCAGTTAATGGTCACTACGGAGTCCCCACTCCCCTATGACTTGAACATCTGACCCACTAAAGAACATACTTTTCCCTTACAAACAATATCATATAAAAATAACATTTTGCATAAAGTTAACCCTCTTCCACCATGACTTTCTACTGTAAAAATGAAGAAACATGTTCAAACTAATGTAGAAAACACAATGCATCCATCAGTATTGAATTGCAAGGTGGGTGCTGCCACCCCCTTATATATACAAATGAAAATGTCAGTACCTTCGGATTGTCTTATAATGCAACACACCAACACAAAAAATTTCTCATCCTTGCACTAACTAATTATCTTTGGAGTGCCACCGCAATTTAAGTTTTATGACACCATATGGCAACTGTCTTTATGTTACATCAGTGGATTGATGTAATTTTTTGGAGAATTATTTCTTGTTACATACTGTATATACTCGAACTATCTAAACAATTTAGAAAAAATCTTGGTTCCCATTTAGTAAACTGGACAGTGCACTCTATTGGGGAGTAATTTACTGCTCTGTTGGGTAATGGCTTACTGTTCTTATATGTGAGAGAACATTGTGGCTCATCAAACCCATTCATCACAAGTGTCACCTCTTCCTTATAACTCAGGGATCCTAAACTTGTGATTTAAACGATAATTCAGCAGGAAAGCAATAGTATATCTGACCACTGCCTGTGATAGTATTCCTCCCCCCACATACAGGGTCATATATCAAACGTGTTTTCGAATATATATTTTATAGATTAAATCTCCTGTTTAGAAGGCCATACGTGTGTTGATATATTGTAACTTTTTAACCTTTAAAGCTATTTTGGGCCTTAAAGGGGTCGTCTAACTTATATTATTTCTAAAAGGCATGTAACGATATTAAAATATGTCACGGCTGAAGTCATGAAAACAAAGCCTGCCCAGCAGAACCAAAGCTGCAGCACTGGAACAGAAGGGTTTCAGAATGTTGATTATAACTTTATCTTATTATTTTGATATCTTGCCATCTGGTTTACAATTTATTTTTTATCTTGGAGGAACACTTTATAGGGGTTATCCAACCTCAGAAATAAATAAGCACAAGCTGTTGAGGTCAGTGAATGGCTGCAGTGGTCAGATAGTCCCTGGACCTGGAACAGAGGAGCTTTCAGCAAATACATTTTTTATTTTTTTGTTTTGTTTTAAGGAGGGGAAATGGAAAAAAACACAATTTCATAATATTTTGGGTTTTGTTGCAGAATAAATAACTTATCTTCATTCTGTGGGTCAGACAAAAAGACACAAAAAAACAGTCCCATAGTTTGCTATGGAAAGAAAACACATCATATAAGGGGAGATGGAATAGGGAAGAGCAAAATATAAAGGATAGGGAGGAAAGTAAGTCATTTCTAGTGTTGAGTGAACATGTTCGGCCGAATATGGTATTCGGTCGAACATGGCGGCGCTCTTGACCACGCGTTGTTCGGCTGAACACCACGTGTGCTCGAGCGCCATGCTTGAGTCCCCTCCCCGCACGCGTATTAGCCAATTAGCGTGCGGGGAGGTACTGGCATTCACTGTAATGCCAGTAGCCATGTTTGCTACTGGCATTACACTGATTGGCTGGCCGGGAACGCATCATCGGGTACTATAAAGCACCCGGTGACATGTGACTGGCTCATACCGAGTTAGGGAGAGCTGCTGCAAGGAGGGACAGATAGTGTAGGGAGAGAACAACGCTAGGCAGGGATAGTATTTCTTTTGAAAAGACCCAAAAGCCCTTTTAAGGGCTATTATAGCTGGTGCATGGTGTATTACTCTCTGTATACTATATACCTGACATCCTTTGCTATTTTTTCTGCTGTTAATTACGTCCTCAGTACCTCTTTTGCGTCTGCTGTATAACATTTGCGCAAGGAGGCACATATAGTGTAGGGATAGGATTTGGCTAGGCAGGGCTAGTAGTTCTGTTCATAAGACACAAAAGTCCATTGTTATATATGGCTGCATTTTTTATTTTTATTTTGGGGCAAAAAGAACGCAAGTGTGCCTAACGCTAATACCACGTGCACAGCGTGTGCATTAGAACCGTTCTGTAGTCTATATACCTGACATCCGTTGCTATTTTTTCTACCGTTAATTAAGGCCGCAGTACCTCTTTTGCGTCTGCTGTATAACATTTGCGCAAGGAGGCACATATAGTGTAGGGATAGGATTTGGCTAGGCAGGGTTAGATGTTCTGTTCAAAATACACAAAAGTCCATTGTTATATCTGGCTGCAATATATTATTTTTGTGGTGGGTTAAAAATTGCGCAAGGTTGCCTGACCTTAACACCACCTTTTCAGCGTCTGCTGTCTAACGTTTGTGTATCCCAAATAACAGAAATCCGGTGTATTTTTTTCTGCAGCTATTGAAGGCGACATTACTAATGTTGCTGTGATTAGCGGCAGAAAGAAACGCAATAAATGTCAGGTATATAGGAGAAACATACATTGTCCTGCACATGTAATGTCACCGTGATCAGCGGCAGAAAGAAACGCAATAAATGTCAGGTATATAGGAGAAGCATACATTGTCCTGCACACACTCCGCAGCTGGTGTTAAGATTAGGCAAACTTGCGCAAATTTTGACCATGAGGAATAACAATATTGCAGCCAGATATAACAAAAGTCCTTAAAAGGACTTTTGGGTCTTTTCAACAGAACACCTAGCCCTGCCTAGCCAAATCCTATCCATACAATATCTGTGCCTGATTTTGCAAACGTTATACATTATATGAATAACGGCAGAAAAAAATACACTGGATGTCAGGTATTTAGGTAACAGAAAAGGTTATACTGCACATGCAGCACAGGTATGTGACATTACCTTCTGCTCATACACTAAAAAAAATCTGCGCAACTGTACTTTTGACAAACTTGCATATATACCATTTAGTATGCGCAAGGCGAGCAGTAAGGGACAGGGAAGTGAGCGTGCTGCTGATGGTGCATGGTGGGCATGGTGACACAGTATCTGCTGGCAGAGCACAAGAAACAAAGTCATCCAAAACTCCTAGCTTCATGTCTCAGTTTGGAGGGCGGCGCAAGACAGGTTCTTGTTAGGTCAACTTGTCAGGAGGAGGACCAGAGTGAGGTTAATTTTCTAGGTTAAAAAATTAGGGGTGAGGGCCTGCTGGTGAACCTCTTAAATATTTAAAGGCAAGGGCAGCCTAATAAGCAGTTTGATATGATGGAGGAAGAGGACGAGAAGAGGAAGGGGTTCATGGAAATACAGTGTATTCAATACACCTTAAAAGCCACATTTAAAGTTCCTTTATGTTCAGCCGCTTTCCTCTGGTGGGGTAGCGAAGTCAGGGGCAGTCCAGGCCTTGTTCATTTTGATTAGCGTCAGCATTTTCAGTTGACAGGCGGATGCGCTTAGCAGTTAATATGCCCCCAGCGGCACTAAATAACCGCTCCGACAAAACGCTGGCAGCAGGGCAGCCCAGCACCTCCAAGGCATAGAGCGCCAGTTCGTGCCACGTGTCCAGCTTAGACACCCAATAATTATAAGGCACAGAGGGATCGCTGATGACGTTTACACGATCAGCTAGGTACTCCTTTACCATTTTCCAAAACTTTTCCCTCCTAGTTGTGACACTAGGCCGCTTATCAGAACCTTTTCCACATGCAGCGCTGTCCGTCTTTATTGTGAGCAGGTAGAGTTCCAACGTGTGCTCAGGTCGCACAGCAGTCAGTGAGCTGGCAAGTGTAAGCGCTGCTGCAGCGTTGCCAGACCGGCGGAAGCTATAGGTGGGCATCTTCATCAGCAGCTCAGGCAAAACTACCAGTAATTCATACTAGTAGTCAGTCAGGATTAGGTTTCCTATAGGAGGTGTCCATCTTCCTTCCTTAGTTTCCAGGCCTAATCTCCTTTCCCTCCTATGCTCTGTGTGGTTTCCCCCCCACACCTGAGTGTGACAGTATGTGTGTGAGCTTGCCGAGCTCCAAAGCCGCCATCAAGTTGCGGCCGTTATCAGACACAACCACGCCTGGTTGTAGGTTGAGCGGTGAGAGCCACAGCTCAGCCTGGTCCCTTATACCCTGCAGCGAGCCGGACCACAGGGGCATGCGTGAGCGTTGGGGATATGTCACAGTGTCTAATGGTGCCGGTGGTAATACTACTTACGATTTGGTGACTCCCTGGGCCGGCGTGCAGTTGGTTGGGAGGAAGGACACCGTTTCCTCCGGGGCACCTCTGGTCGACAGGAACACTGCCGGATGGTGAGGCAAGGGGCCCTTGATGGTTTTGGGTATTTTAGGGTGTTTGTCGGCAGGGTCCTGGTGATTTGTCATTACTCCAGTGTCCGTGGGACGCAAAGTTTGTAATAAAGAGGAGGCAGCGTTGTTAAACAATGGAAACTTTTACTTATTCCTAAATCCACCTTGAGGTACAGGTTATTCATACAGAAGGCAGTTCACAAGGGGCAGATGCTGTAGACTTCCTAAATAGGCTAGGTATGTAAGGTCAGCTATATAGTCTAGTATATAGGTATAAAAAAATTACAAATACCGACCTTACCGTTGAGATACCAGCCGTGAGGCACCTCTAATGGCTATACAGGTACAGACTGCACAGTTCTCTCTATCCCCTCACTAGACTAATCTTCATGATCAGTGCACAGAAGTAACAGAAAGCTGAATATAGACAGGAAAATACTGGAGAGGTACATAATCTAGATATAAAAGATAACCCTTACACTGCCCTAGACCACCAGAGATTCGAGCATTAAACTCTTTTTCTGCCTTGGAGCACCAAGGTTACTCTCAAGGTCACTACTTTGGCCTTAAAGGATGTAAACATTAACCCCTTTCAATGTCATAGGCTACCATGGATGCCGAAATTAACACCTTAACGGACCAAGACTACCAGGGATGGTATAATTAACCCTTTATCTATCCTAGATATGCAGGCATGCTGACAAAGTCTCTGTCCAAGACTACCAGAGATTCTGGCAGTAGCTTCTTCTCTGGTATAAGCCACCAAGGATACAAATATTAACCCCTTCAATACTGCTGATCAACAGATATGTTACTACAGGGTGGCCCATGAAAAAGTAGCCTGCCTCCAGCGATAGTATGACAAGATAAGTGGTCCCCGTTCACGTCTATGCATCTTTGGGCACGTTGAATTATGTTGGCTGATACTGCTCGCAGCTCTTCAGCAGTGATGCTGCGGATGGTGTTAGTGATGTTTTCCTTGAGTTCATTCAGAGGATGTGGATTGTTAGCGGACACTTTCTGGGCAACAAAAGACATAATCTAGGGCAGATGAAAACTTTGGTGCGCCTCGGTGGGGAATGTTTGGCATCAGCACAATAGCTATTAACCCCTCTTACCATAGTACTGTATGTCATGGTGGGAAGTTAGTTAACACTCACTGACGTACTATTGGATTTAGTGATAGTGTAGGCTTGAGCTGTCACTTTATGGTGCCAACTGTATTACTCTAATAACCAGGATTGAAGATAACCATGTTGAAAAGACTAATACAATAAAATGATTACGTTATTTACCATATACAGTGAACATCTAAAAAATAAATAAATAAAAAAGGCCAAAATTGCTGTTTTTGTTTATTATACTTCCAAAAATCGTAATAAAATGTGATCAAATATGTACACCAAACGCCCCCAATGAAGAAACTACAACTCATCCAGCATAAAATTCTCACACAGCTCCGATGGCACAAAAATAAAAATGTAGATATTTGAATGTGGTGACACAAACACAAATTATGTTGAATAATAAAGAGAATGAAACAATTCTCAGACACAATGGCAGAATTGTGCTTTTTCATGCCGTCACCCCCAAACAATTAATCGAAGTTATACAGTACAATAGATATACATCCAGATGGTTCCTTTAAAAAATATAACTCATCCTGCAAAAAACAAAACAAGGTGTTATATGGCTATATCAACAGAAAAATAAAAAGATATGGCCATCACTAAGAGTGGCTCAATGCACAGGAAAATATACAGTTACATTGAGCTCAAAGCAAGCTGCAAACTATCTGTGCACTGAGCTCTCCCTAGTGGTCCTTCAATAAAATGCCATTGTATATGACAAGAAGCAGAAGAGGGATCTCCGTGTAGCACTGGCATGGTCCCTCTCCATGGTATGTACACCAATGGACTATGTCATTATTTACCAAGCACCACTAGTGGTTTATGCTTTGTTAGTCTCACCTCAATCACATTTTTCAGCAGTGCAGATAGAGAACTAGACTGACAGATTAGATAGATAGATAGATAGATAGATAGATAGATAGATAGATAGATAGATAGATTGATAGATATTAGATAGATCTTTTATCTCACATCTATCATCTATCTATCTATCACAGTGAAAAATGACTAAGAGATTGATTTATAGATTATATATACAGGCATAGAAATTCTTATATTGTCTTTCATTGATCCTTTGAGCTCAGAAGGTAGGTGACCCATATGCAAAACATTATTATAATGTGGAAAATCCTTTACAGTGGAACTGCACTAAGACCAGCTGCAATGTTTACAATTCCCCATTTTTGTTTATTACAGATTAATTTTATAAAAAACTAAAATACGCAAAATGTTATACAATTACCATTTATCTATGATAGATAGATGACAGTTATGATAAATATGAGATAGATAGATAGATAGATAGATAGATAGATAGATAGATAGATAGATAGATAATAGATATGAGATAGATAGATAGATAGATAGATAGATAGATAGATAGATAGATAGATAGATAATAGATATGAGATAGATAGATAGATAGATAGATAGATAGATAGATAATAGATATGAGATAGATAGATAGATAGATAGATAGATAGATAGATAGATAGATAGATAGATAGATAGATAGATAATAGATATGAGATAGATAGATAGATAGATAGATAATAGATATGAGATAGATAGATATATAGATAATAGATATGAGATAGATAGATAATAGATATGAGATAGATAGATAGATAGATAGATAGATAGATAGATAGATAGATAGATAGATGATAATATTAGGCTGTTTTAAGTGTTTTAATGTCATTTGGACAAATAAATAACTGGTGAGTATATAACTGGGTTAAGTCTCTCCACTCTGGATATCAACACAGTACAGTCCGGGAAGCATTTTCCAGCCTTCTGCAGCTGATTCTCCTCTCTCAGTGCTGGTCTGAGCCCAGCCCCCACCGCTGAGTGGCAGCCCCCCTGAGAGGTGTTTGCCGCACCCCCATTAAATCCAGCACACATAAAAAGGCAGAGCTGATCCAGCTGCCAAATGGCCACATGGTGGAGCCTTGCAGGCACTGTGCACTCTCACACAGATGCCTTTAACCCCTTAGAGCCCAAAACTCTTGAAAAATCCCACATAGAAAAAAAAAAAAAGTGGAATATCTAGGAGAGGCTGGTGTTTTGCATTGCTCTGAATGCTGCTGTCACAGTATAAATGGCTTTCCCTAGTTTCAGTCCCATCTGCAGTAACAGCAGCAGTGTGACCTGCAGAAGCAACCATCACTATGAAACAGATCAGGCAAACTTGTCCCCAACTGGCCACCTGGTGGTCGCCGTGGCTCTCGGAATCATTGGAAGTTTGGGTTTCTTCAATAATTTGCTGGTCCTTGTCCTCTTCTGCCAGTACAAGGTCCTGCGTTCACCTATTAACATGCTCTTGATGAACATCTCCCTGAGTGACTTGATGGTCTGCATCCTGGGCACTCCATTCAGCTTTGCAGCAAGTATACAAGGACGCTGGCTCATTGGTGAGGCTGGCTGCATTTGGTATGGATTTGTCAATACACTTTTTGGTGAGTCTCATTTTCTATTCATCTGTGTAGAATACTTATGTCGTGTATTGCTGAGCTGTTGATTTTCCTATGTAGTTCAAGGTAAAAGTGAAATGTCAGCAATAGACTCAGAAATCCAGAATTGCTCATTTCTTATCCTGGCTGCCATCTAGTGGCCAGAATAAGAATTGCACTTTGAAAACTGTAATCCTCACAGCGAGGATTACAGTTTTCATATGGTGTACAGACACCCCGATTGGCCACACGGCGTGTCTGTACACACCCGGAAGCATTGAGACGCAACTAGATGCCGTGATCACGTGTGATCACGGCATCTAGGCTCCCAGGAAGACGCCGCCGATGGCGGTAAGTAGTGGCAAGTCTCTGCTGTTAGAAACAGCAGAGACTTGCCGGCCATGACGCCCGCCGCACCCGCATCGCCCCAGCGCCGTACATGTACGGCGCTGGGCGCAAAGGGGTTTTAACTAGAACTAGTGTCACCTTAGTAGTATACCAATTTCTGTACCCAGGGTTCCTTGTCACAGTGCCTCAAGTTACAATAATTATTGGTTCTAGGAGGACCATTGTATGTCCAAACCATTGTAACTTGAGTAATCGCTTTCAAAGCCCCAAAATGTCATCCTAGATAAGAGAAAATAAAGATTTAATTAAAAATAATCCGATAACTAAGGCTATTTTCTCACTTGTGTTGTTAGTTTGGAATTAAGCGGATTAGTTTTGATTTTGCACATCGGGATGCATCCGTTCCATTAGGATGCAGTTGTGTGAAATCAAAACGGTCACTAATACATTGAAAGTCAGTGGGGTGAGGCTACTTTCACATTAGCGTTATGGAATTCCGGTATTGAGTTCCGTCATAGGGGCTCAATACCGGAATAAAACGCTTCCGTTTTGTCCCCATTCATTGTCAATGGGGACAAAAACTGAACTGAAGACAACGGAATGCTCCTGAAAGCATTCCGTTCAGTCTTCAGACCGGAGAACAAACCGCAACATGTTGCAGTTTGCTCTCCGTACTAGTTATCCGCACCTAAACGGATCCGGAATGACCCCCAATGCAAGTCAATGGGGACGGATCCGTTTGGTGTGGACACACTTGTAAACGGATCCGTCCTCCATTGACTTTCAATAGAGGTTATTCCGGATCCGTTTAAACGCTAATACAACCGGATCCGGAATTACGGATCCACAAGGTTGTATTACTCAGTACGGATCCGGCGGGTGAAGGGACCCGCCGGATCCGTACTAACGCTAGTGTGGAAGTAGCCTGACAGATCCAGTTTTTTTTAGGCTCCTAAAAAAACAATTCCATCACCATTGACTTACATTTTTTTTTCAGTGACGGATCTGTTTTTTTTTTTTTCCATTTTTATGACCGGACACAAAACCACAGCTTGCATCGGTTTTGTGTCCGGTCACAAAACGGAATGCTGCCTGAACGGGAGACATCCTGATGCATCCTGGATCTCTTTCCATTAAGAATGCATGAGAACTAAACAGAAAAAACAGATAAAAAAAAGTCATTGCATATAACAGTGGGAGGGTGCCTGAGCAATAGGTAAATTTAGTTTACTAGTTCCCTGTGAAGGTGTGCTATTCTGTCTGTCCGTGCACCACCAGCTTTGGATTATTTACTGATTTTGACCCTGTCCTGTCTGACCCGACCTGTGCCTGTTTATTGTTTTGACCTTTTGCTGCCTGACCTCAAATTTGACCTGACCTCAGATTCACACAAATCTTTGCCTGTTACTGGCTACAAATGCAGCCTAACCGTTCAAAGCTCCGCACAGGTGTCTCTGACCACCATGGGTCAGCTATCACCTAAACAGAGACTACTGCAAGAGGTAGCAGCCTGGTGGCTCCCCTTCAGGGATGTCTATATGCCTTTACAGAGATTAAAGGTGAATACCAGGTGTGACTGGATTAGCTTGGGGACTGCTGTAGGTAGCAACCAGTTTTTATTTGCTTTTTGAGGAGATCCAGCAAATATATAAACAATACAATATAATATCCTTGGCCATTTGGCAACTACCTATACAGAGTTCTGCTAACTAGCGAAAGCAGAACCTACTGCACAGCATCCCAAACAAGACATACAGCAGTTTGTCCCAGAAGAAGAGAGCCATCATCTTCTGCACTCTCTGAACTTATAAAGCAAATCTCTACTGTTCTGGTCAATAACCATAATCACCCCAAATACCTGGAGTGGTTTAAAATAGAGTAGGGACTCACCCAGTTTTACTATTTACTGGCTGTTCTTACCTTGAACAAGTCAGGAACCTGGGTGAAATGTATACACCCAAACACTTTCCCCCTGGTCCTGTCATACAGGGGACTGCCACGATAACATAGAATTAGCCCTGAAGGCAAACAAGCTGGCTGACGCAGTCATTCCACATCCACTGCCCATGACAAAAGAAACAAAGGAGACAGAAATTTGGATTCTGTGGTGACCCTATGCTAGGCTGTCAACAGTCCAAAGATTTCTGGACAGTCCATAAAAATAGGTGTCTTTTTTCCTGTGTCTGTGATTTTTTTGAAGCTGGTGGTACTTGAGTAGATTATTTTGTTGGTAATTATCATCATTGTATAGTTCACAGTAAATGCTGGCAATGGGTTCCTATCAGTATATTGAGCTATAGATATGTATTACTTATAATCTTTATCATTCATTATAGTTTTTCCAATTAGTCTGTAAAAAATATTGGATGCCGGTAATTTTTGGATAAGTTGTCCAATAAAAAAGAAAAATTCTGCCCTATGCCCAGTACTGACTGTGTCTCTGTGTAGTAAGATCATGCAATCAGCTGTTACTCCTCTGCCCTCTTTTTAGCTCACCTGCACAAGTCAAATGGGGATATATGATGGGTAGTTTAAACATGGCTGCAGGATCAGACTACACACAGGAAAAACTCAGCTTACCCCTGACAGTTTCTAGCCTGTTTCATGGAGTTTGTAAGGTAAATACAACATTTCACACAGAGGATACTGTACGTTAATCTTACACTACAATACAATAGTTTGTTCGAGCAGCAACCAGTTCATTTCCGTGTTCTGAGTATTGTAGCCTTTACCTGAGTGTTTCATGTTTTATTATGTAGAAGTAAATGAACTACATCTTACCTTTTACACCTTCAAAACCCTGCAATTTTTTTTGTTTTGCTTTCCTGGAGCCATATCTTTTTTTTATTGTTGCTTTTACATAGATGTATAGGGGCTTGTTTTAGGCAGGACAAGTTTGTACTTTCTAATGGCATCATTTAATATTGCATACGATGAAGTGGAAATCTGGAAAAAAAAATCCAAATGGGGTGAAGTTGAAAAAAAAAACAACAACTCCACCATAATTTTTATGAGTTTTGTTATGGTGCTCTCTATATGCCCTTCAGTCTGATGCAACGATACCACATTTTCATAGTTTTTCTTTTGTTTTAAAATAAAAACTTTGGGAAAAAAATTATATTCTTTGCATTATAATAATGATAATTAGTGTTGAGTGAAGCGACCTTCGGATGCTTCATCCGAAGTCGCTTAGCTCAAACCATCGGAATAATACTGAATACTACTGAGGTCTCATGGAGGTCTAATCTGAAGCTGATGGGGGTCTGATCTGAGGTCTGATGGGGTTTTAATCTGAGGGCAGATGGGGCTCTGATCTGAGGCTATTGGGGGTCTGATGAAGGCTGATGGAGCTCTGATCTGAGGCTGATGGAGGCTGGAGGGGTCTGATCTGCGGCTGGTGGAGGTTGGGGAAGTCTTGACTTGAACATGCTATCGTCAGATCGTTTGTCCCATAGACTGTGATGATTTACCACTGCAGCCTGTGGGAGTTACATTATGTTCCTTTAGGAGCCAATCAGGCTCTGGGAAGTCAACGCTCAATGAAAAGCCCTCTTAGATGGCATGGTCGCAATAAACCACGGCATCTGAGAGGGTAATGCTGTGATCAGCATTATTGCAGATCACACATATTGTCTTCAGGTGTCTGCTTCTGAGTAGGCGCCATGTTTAAAGAACCGACTTCCCCCATACATGTAGAGCAAAGGTCAGGGAAGGGGTTAATATACAAATTCTAGAGAATCCGATTAGGGACACACTTAGTACCTGGAAATCCTTGTCTCTTCACTTCTAGAGAAAAAAAGATATGCTGTTATAAAAATTCTGAGTGTTCCTTTGGTATGTCTATAGATATGGAATAGTTTGGATGTCAAATAGTCTTTTCAGTCTATGTGGGATCACAGGTAGTACACATTCCTAATGCTTTGTGGAGGTGGTCATGTATCCCTACATTGGAAAACAACAGGAATTGTTTGTCGAGTTGTAGCAGCACTACATCACAACTTCTTCCCCTGCTCATCTAAGCTCCCCGGGTTCAACACAGTCTCTGGCTACACCCCAAATTAAACTGGGAGATATGGAACACATTTGAAACTGAGTAATAAAAAAGATAATAAAAAAGCATTTACATGGGCTCTGTTACACAGTTGGTGTGAAACCATTGTAACTGAACAGATTTGACTTGTGACTATTCCTAAGGTTGCTATATTGGCACTCTCATAGTTTTCACTCTTTAACTCCTGTATAGGGGTCTGGACTTTGCTGCAGGAGAACCACCAGTCAGATACCTCCTGGAGTAGTTTCTGGTTGACAGCTGACCCACAGACAGTGGTGTAACTACCATAGCGGCAGACCATGCGACTGCTATGGGGCCCAGGGCAAGAGGGGGCCCAGTCTTAGTTGGGATTACCTCCTCTTCTCTACTGGAGGTGAAAATGTGGTCAGGACTCTACCCTCTAAAGGAACAACTTTTAGCAAATGAAGCAATGGAAAAAATGGTTCAAGAGTCATTGAAAGGGGTTTAGGCAGAAGCCCTTCTGCCCTGTGTGGGGACCTGGTTTGATCCTTGCTATGGGGCCTTTGCTTCTCTATGTACGCCATTGCCCACGGAGGTCAAAAGACACCAGTGCAGAGAACTGAGGAATCAGGCAAAACTGTAGTCAGAGACAGGCTGAATTTAGGGCAGACACAGTACGTGCAATCCAGGAAAACAGTGTGAAGTCAGGTTGAGCAGCTCAGGGTCCTCATGGAGATCAAACAGAGGTCAGGACAGGCAGCAAAGGGTCAAATGCATTAAACAGGCAGTCGCTATAAGGGAAGACAAAATTTATCAGCACACCTTAGTGTTGTTAAATAATAATACCCAGGACGTAGTCAAAATGTTGTTAGAAAATAATATGAATGTATGTTGAGAACAATGAGTCCACTTTTTACCAGGACAGGCAAAAATCCAGATGAACAACCCTTGATTGATTTTCCATAGAGGAAGCTTTATTTAGATTATAATTGTAACTATGAGAACCCAGAACCCCTAACTAAATATCCTCCAATGTTAGATCAATTAATGGCCATGTATGAACATCATGTATAGTATATAGACTAGGGTGTGTTCTGGCCCTTTAAGAGCCAGAAGGTAGTCAGAGAGAGGCTGAGCTGGCAAGCAGGCTGCAGTCTGCATGGAGGGACAGAGCTACCCCAGTGGCTGGGTCCACCAGGAAGAAGAGGGGTGTGGGAGGCAGGTTTGTGTCGCTTGGACAGTGGTAGGTGAGCAGAGCTGACTCGCTGTAACATCCCACTTATGCTCTCTCCTATTTGGTCCAGATTGCATTAATGTTTCCCCTTCGCCATATGACAGCACCCCTGGAGAGACTCCTCCCACTCCTCAGGACAGGAAACGGCCATAAAGTTTTGCATAAAAGTTAGCTCCTCCTTACAACCTCCAGTTCTGTTTCCTGTCCTGTGGAGCAGGATGGCCAGGGGTGCTAGTGCACCTTTTTTTCTATTTTATTTTTTTTTTTTTTTGTATAAGAGGTGAGCCGAGGGTGCCCCAGAGATTTACCCATTGGCGGGGTTACCCTAGGGAAGTGTAAGTCTCCCCTGGGGGAGCAACTTCCAAGTCTCTCCCCCTAGTCCCCCACCTGTCGTTGACTTGCGGGCCTCCCTCCTTGTTTCCTCCTCCTTGGCTCCCCGGTCGGGGTCCGGTCTGGCAGTTTGTGGGACCGTCCCTCCTCCGGCTGTATCGCTCCATTGGTGCCGACGCACGCAGCGCTGTACGCGCGCGCGCGTGCGGGACTATGCCGGGTGAAGCAGGTCGGCTGGTGTGATGTCGGGAGTTGGCGCGCTTCCGTTGACGCGCCGGCGTGGTGCGTCGCTCGGGGGGGCGGGTCACTTCCGGGTTGCGCGCGCATGCCTGATAATGTTGGAGATGGAGCGGCGGGGGGCTGATGGAGGGGGGAAGGGAACACCCTGCGCCTTGTTGCAGGGTTCCCATTGGAGCCAATTAAGGGGGGAGTGTCCAGCTGGTGGTATTTAGAGCGCGCTGGGAGAGGGGGTTTTGCCGGCTCTTTGGATTTGTAGACACCACTCCATGTCTGTGGTGTCTCTGTCTCCTGCCATCATGGAAAAGCGCGCTGAGGCGGTGGAGACTGTTGTTACTCCTGCACCAGTACCGGTGGGGTAAGAGGGGTTATACCCCAGTTGCTTTTAATAGCAGAGAATTAATGTTTATGTATGTTATTGTAGGTAGAGGTCCACAAGAAGGATAGACCAAGGCTCTGTACCCTATGCAAGAGAAAGTTATATGAGTCAGAGAAGAATGTTTGTGTCCAATGTATTGGAAAAGTGGTCAAGGATGCTTCTCCTGTCCTGGTTGCGGACATGCGTAATATGCTGAGAGAAGAATTCAGATCCATGAGAGAACATTTTATTCCTGAGATTTCTGGAACTTCTACTGAAGCTCCTGTCCTGACGTCCCGTCCAGGTCCCTCCCAAAATGTGGACTCGGGTGATGAGGATAGGGGTTCTCAAGAAGAAGGGGAAGTAGAAGAGGATTCAGGCCCTGAGGATTTGTCAGCAAACCAGCTGTTTAGTATAGAAAATGTCGATTCTCTTATCTCGGCGGTTAGATCTACCATGAATATGGAGGATGCCCCGGTCTTGGAGTCTGTCCAGGACAAAATGTATGAGACCCTTATGGTTAAAAAGAAGAAAGGGTTTCCTTTACATAACAGCATTAAGGGGTTGGTTCAGAAGGAGTGGAACAACCCCGACCGTAGGTTTTTTTGTGCCCAGACATCTAAAACGCAATTATCCCTTTGATGAAGCAGACTCTTTACACTGGGATAGGGCACCTAAAACTAGATCCAGCCATTGCCAAAATTACTAGGAGGGCTGCTTTATCTTTTGAAGACCTGGGAGTGCTTAAGGTCCCTCTTGATAAGAAGGCGAATGGGTTCCTTAAAGGGGTATTCTCATCTTAGACAATGGGGGCATATCGCTAGGATATGCCCCCATTGTCTTATAGGTGCGGGTCCCACCGCTGGGACCCGCACCTATATCCAGAACGGAGCGGGGAGCGCTGCGCCTGGAGGACCCCGGGTTTCCGGGGGTCCGGCCACAACCAGGCATAGGTCCCCGCTCCGCTCATAGAAATGAATGGGAGCCGGGCCATGCATGCGCGGTGCGCTCCCATTCATTTCTATGGAGCCGACGAAAGTAGCCAAGCCAGCGCTCGGCTATTTTTTGGCAGCCCCAGCGGTGGGACCCGCACCTATAAGACAATGGGGGCATATCCTAGCGATATGCCCCCATTGTCTAAAATGAGAATAACCCTTTAAGAAAGCATGGGAGGCCTCTACTGCTTCTATGAAACCAAATATAGCAGCGACCTCCGTAGCTAGATCCCTTAAGACATGGCTTCAGCAGCTGGAAGCTCATTTAAAGGCAGGCACGCCTAGAGAGGACATTATTGCTTCTTTGCCTACTCTATTTGGTGCTATAGACTTCCTTTTTGATGCATCAGCTGACGCCTTATGCCTTTCTGCCCGTACAGCTGCCCTGTCCAACTCTGCACGCAGATCCTTGTGGATTAAAGAGTGGAAAGGAGATTTGGCCTCAAGAGCGAAGTGTTGTGCCTTACCCTGTGAGGGTGAATTTCTTATTCGGTCCTGCGCTTGACTCTGTCCTAGAACACACCTCTGATAAAAAGAAGGGGTTTCCCTCTCTTGCTCCTGTAAATAGGAGGCCCTTTCGTGGCAGGGGTAGGAGGGATTCCCAGCCTGAGGCGAAGAGGGGTAGGTGGAGGGGGCAGAACAAAGGCAGGGGTATTCTCTTCAACCCTCCTGATACCTCCAAAAAGGCTACCCAGTGACGCCATACAGCCTGCGGGAGGTCGTTTGTCACTTTTCGTAGATGCTTGGGAGAAAATATCCGCAAGCAGTTGGGTTTTGGACACAATAAAGCATGGTTTAAAAATAAAATTTTTGTGTCTTCCCAGTCAAAGGTTCATAGTGACGGATTTAAGATCAGATCCCCATAGGCAGGAAGCACTGGAGTCAGAAGTTCTTTCCCTAGTAGACAAGAGAGTTCTGATTCAGGTTCCAGTGGAAGAACAAAAGAAGGGGTTTTTATTCAACCCTTTTCCTAGTGAAGAAGCCAGACTCATCTTTTCGTACAATCATAAACTTGAAAATTCTCAACAAGTCTTTGAAGTACGAAAAGTTCAGGATGGAATCCATAAGGTCTGCCATCCTGAATCTTCAAAAGGACTGTTACATGGTTACGCTGGACTTAAAAGACGCGAACTACCATGTACCAATCTTCAGGGACCATCAACGATTTCTGAGAGTGGCAGTTGTTCTTCAGGGAGAAATTCAACATTTCCAGTATCAGGCCCTCCCTTTTGGACTCTCCCAAGCTCCCAGAGCATTCACCAAAATTATAGCAGAGGTCATGGCCCACATCAGAGAGGAGAAGGTCGTGATAGTACCATATCTGGGCGACTTCCTGCTGGTAGCCAACTCCAGGGAAAATCTCCTTTGTCATCTAGCAAGGGTTCAGGAGATTCTGCATAGACTAGGGTTAGAGGTGAATATAAAAAAGTCTTCCCTCATCCCCAGCAAGATTTGTGCCTTTTTAGGAGTCCTGATAGATTCAGAAAAGCAGATATGTCGTCTTCCAGACTCCAAGATTGTTCTAATTCAGAGCAGGGTGCATGAATTATTGTCGAAAAGATTGACTTCTCTCAGGGCAGCTATGTCAGTCCTGGGCCTGTTAACCTCTTGCATCCCGGCGGTAAAGTGGGCCCAATACCACTCAAGGGTCCTTCAGCAACAGATTATATCCTCCTGGGACAGAATAGATTCATCCTTAGACAACCCCCTTCTTCTCTCTCCACGAACACTCAGATCCCTTCAATGGTGGGTGGAAGTTCGGAATTTAAAGGGTTTCTGTCATCAGAATTTAGCCTACAAAACCGAGTGTCATTTGCAAATCGCAAATGACACCTGATGACAGAAAGCCTTCTTTTATAGAAAACTATACGGTAGTTTTTTGTTAAAATAGCGTTTTTATAATATGCTAATTAGCCCCCCTAGGTGCAGTAGGCGTGAACCCTGCACCTAGGAGCGGCCATAATAACGCCCCTTACCCCTCCTCCCTTGCGTTGATTGACAGGGCCGGGCAGCCATCTCTTTCGTCTCCTGGCCCTGTACGATCGCGAAATCCCGCGCCTGCGCATTGTGATAAGCAATCCGCGTATGCGCATTGATGAAGCCGGGACCCGGGCGGCCGCCGGCTCTCAACGCGCGTGCGCAGATTGCTTATCGCAATGCGCAGGCGCGGGATTTCGCGATCGTACAGGGCCAGGAGACGAAAGAGATGGCTGCCCGGCCCTGTCAATCAACGCAAGGGAGGAGGGGTAAGGGGCGTTATTATGGCCGCTCCTAGGTGCAGGGTTCACGCCTACTGCACCTAGGGGGCCTAATTAGCATATTATAAAAACGCTATTTTAACAAAAACTACCGTATAGATTTCTATAAAAAGAAGGCTTTCTGTCATCAGGTGTCATTTGCGATTTGCAAATGACACTCGGTTTTGTAGGCTAAATTCTGATGACAGAAACCCTTTAAAGAGGGGGGTCCCTTGGGCTCCCCAAAATGTATTCACCCTTACTACAGATGCCAGTCCTTCGGGGTGGGGGGCCCATGTGGAGATGCTTCTGATCCAGGGATCCTGGTCCCCACAGGAGTGTCGTATGTCTCAGAACATGAGAGAGCTAACTGCAGTCTTCTACGCATTATCCCAGGCATTACCGCAGATAAAGGGAAGGGACGTGTTGATAAGGACAGACAACGCTACAGTGGTAGCATACATCAACCACCAGGGGGGTACAAGATCAGAGTCCCTGATGAGACAATCCCACTTTATCCTTCACTTAGCGGAGCTGAATCTAGATTCTTTGTCAGCCCTACATCTAAGGGGGATAGAGAATGTGGAAGCAGACTTCCTTAGCCATTACCGTTTGTCCCAAGGGGAGTGGGTTCTCAATCAGGATGTGTTTTCCAGGATCACGGAGGTTTGGGGTGTTCCTCAGATAGACTTGTTTGCCACCAGGATCAACAGGAGAGTGGAAAGATTGTTCTCTCTCAGCCCCTTGGATTTCCCATCGGGGATAGATGCATTCTCCCAGTTCTGGGAGGGGGGAGGTTAATGTATGCATTTCCCCCGATAAGGATGTTACC
>ONZH01030911.1:0-42281 GCA_900303285.1 Rhinella marina | reverse complement strand
CACCGCCATGCTGTGTCAGTGTAAAATTTTATGTGCTTCACCTGCTGCCTCAACTAACTTGGTCACTTGTTGGTGTCAACACTAGAGTGCGGCTACTATACCTCACACGACAGAATTGTTCACTGCACTGTAGTATATATAACTGAGAGGAAAAAAAGGAATTTTTAGACTGCGGCTAATTTAACGCAAACCACTCCATTTTTCACTGGACTGTAGTATATACAGGGCCGGACTGGGACTGAAATTCAGCCCTGGCATTTTGAAATCAAAGAGGCCCACATGCCTCGACTTTTTAAAGTCACAGCCAACCCTTTTAGAGGCCCTAAAAATTATAAAAATATAATAATTTAACCCTTACACTCCCAGCGCCGTACATGTACATGGGGCGATGCGAGCACATGGCGCCCGCTCGCAAGTGTGGCGGGCGTCATGGCCGGCAAGTCTCTGCTGTTTCTAACAGCAGAGACTTGCCGCTACTTTTCGCCATCGGCGGCGTCTTCCAGGGCGTTTAGATGCCGTGAGCACACGTGATCACGGCATCTAGTTGCGTCTGAACCCGGAAGCATTCGCTCCGGGTGGTGTACAGACACCCCGTGTGGCCAATCGGGGTGTCTGTACACCATATGAAAACTGTAATCCTCACTGGTGAGGATTACAGTTTTCAAAGTGCAATTCTTATTCTGGCCACTAGATGGCAGGCCAGGATAAGAAATGTGCAATTCTTGGATTTCTGAGTCTAGAAAATCCCTGATTGCTCATAAAGAAAAAAAAAGCCACAATATATAAGCCCATATTTGAGCTTTCAAATCACCCCCCTTTCCGTATAATTAAAAAAATAAATACCTAAATAACCATAAATATAGACATCATGGGTATCACCGTGACCGAACACGCCCGTACTTTTAAAATATAAAAAAAAAAATTCCAATACGGCGAATTGTGTGGCGGAAAAAAGCGTCCAAATGGCGATTTGCCGTTTTTTGTCGCTTTTTTTTTCTAAAAAAAATTAAATAAAAAGTGATCAAAAAGTCATACACACCCCATAATGGTATCAATAAAAACTTCAGATTGTCCCGCAAAAAATGAGCCCCCATACAGCTCTGTACACATAAATACCAAAAAGTTATAGGGGTCAAGATGTGACAAGGAAAAAAAAAGGGCAACTTTCTAATTATCACTATGAAAACGCAGGAAAAACTATACATATTAGGTATCGCCGGATTCATACTGACCAGTAGAATGAAAGTAACGGATCAGTTTTAATGCACATCGAACGCTGTAAATAAGAAACCAGTAGAACTGTAGCGGAATAGCGTTTTCTTTGCAATTTCACCAGGTTTGGAATTTTTTTCCCGCTTCCCACTACACCATATGCAATATTAAATGGTGGCGTTGGAAAGTACAACTTGTCCCGCAAAAAACAAGCCCTCATACAGCTATGTGAACAGAAAAATAAAAGAGTTATGGCTGTTTGAAGGCAGGGAGCGCAAAACGAAAATGCATGACCGAAAAAACCTCCGGGAGTGAAAGGGTTAATAAACGTAAACCACACCAAACAAGGTGAATAAACATTTTATTAGGAAAAATAATATGTCAGTAAGACATGAACAAAGATACAGAAACTTAATGAATTATTTAGTGCAATGAAAACTAAATCCTCAGGATGAATAAACAACACTATACACAATAGTAGGGGCAAAATCCAATTCTTGCAAGATTTCTAGGAAACACTATTTTTAAGGAATAAGAAGGTTCCGTAAAACTTCACTCTTCTCTGCAACTTTGTTGATTACACCATCCAAATCGAGACTCATAAGAATATCCTTCTCTGTTGCCATCAACATGAAGGAATCCAGATGCTCTTGAGACATTGCGTTTCTCAGTCGGTTTTTGATGAACTTCAAGGTGGAAAAAGTTCTCTCACAAGCAACTTGTGTAAAAGAAAGTGTCAGTAGGAATTTGTAGGCCAGACCAATCACATTATAAGAATCAGTTAATAAGTTGTATCTCCGTAAAATCTGATAGCAACAAATAGCGCAATTCTTACATGATGCACATGGTTTATTCACCAGCTCTGTTTCTGTGTCATCATATTTTGTACCCTGGTCTTCAACTGGTGTTTCTCTTGCCACTCTGACATTGTATTCTTCTAATGCTGATGTTTTCAGTTTGTCCCAGTGTAAAGCTAAACTGGTTAACAGTGCAAATTGTCAGTTGTGGCTCTTTCATCAAACTTGAGCAGGAGTTTGCTTAATTCTTCCAGGGCTGGTCTCTGAAGTCCTTTATCTCTTATGTCAGGGAAATATCTAGGGACCAGACAAGCATAGTCAGCATAAAGTGTTCCACTAGTGAGAAAACGTTGATTCATGTTCTGAGTGATCACATCAAGGATTACATTGTGTACTTGTATTTTATAAGCAGAAATAACATCTGCTATTACTTCGTCTTGAGAACACTCACCAGCCATAGTCTTCTTCCTCCTCAACCGTTTCTGAGGAAGGGTGACCTGTGCTTCAAACTCACAATCATCAATTTCTTGCAGTTTGTCATTTGCCCACTTAATGAAGTCATCTGCAGTTTTCTTAACAAAATCAAAATCTCTTGAAAGCTTTTTGAGATGTTCCTGTGTTCCAGAAACCATATGATGGGCTGTCAAGATGTCCAATCCACTTGTTTGTAGATATTTTGACAACGGAGATGTCAGTTCAAATATGCGCAAAAATATTTGAGCTGTAATAACAGTGATGCACTTGGAAGGACAACCTTTGTGGCTTCTGCCAGTACTAAATTCAATACATGAGCATAGCACCACACATGGACTTGGCCTGGTGACTCTGTCGACAGCCATGCAGAAAATCCTCTGTACTGTCCTTGCATGTTTGCAGCACCATCTGTGGAACTGGCAATACAGCAAGTGCAGCAAGCTTTCCCCGGTGGAAGATTCGCAATCTACTACAGCGAGTAGCTTCTCATGAATGCAATCTGTAACATACCGAAGAATAATTGAGCATTGATCTTTTGATGTAATATCTTGTGTTGTGTCAATTTGAACTGAAAACATACCAGCTTCCCTTACTTCACCAGCAACGGTCTCCTGAATAAGCTGTCTAATTGCTTCAATTACTTTGTTAACCGTTGTTTTGGATAACAATGTTATTAAAGATCCTCTGCCCTTTCCTCTTGAATGCAACGTCTTGCTTTTTGCAACACAATCACGGACATGTTCCTGCAAACAAATGTCATACTTGCTAAGAAGCAGAACAAACTCTAAAAAATTCCCATGATCAAGGGATAAGTCCTCTAAGGTGTAGGCAGTCTCAAACTTGTCTCCCCTATAGCTAAGTCCACGTTTACCTATTACTTTAACAATGTCTATTACACGTTCCAGTATCTGACGTCTCTTTCGCACTTGTTCTCTGTGTGCAGACATTTGATTACAGAGCAGTAGATTATTAATGTTTGCACTACTGGCCTTCAAAAAATATGCTTCAGCACAAAATTTGTGCATTACGCTTTTTTCATGCTCTTCAATTTTTTTATGAATATGTCTTCTGTCTGTCATTCCTTCTATAAATGGATTTGTTGAAGAAACTTTTGAAAATGCCAAGCATACTGAACAAAATACAGCTTGTTTTTCTTCACAGTAGGTCAGCCATCTGCGGTTCGATCCATCTTTTCGAAGGAGAGATTTTTTTATTACTGGATCGGTAACATTTTGCATTGGGTGGTAGTTAAAGAACATGTTGAGTTGACTTGAGTTAGGACGAGCAAAATAATTGAACGCAGACTGAGGCTCTGAACTTGGTCTACATGAAGAACTATTACTTTCGCTGCAATCCTGACTTTTGTCACCTTCCTGTTCCATACAACATTCCTCCGTTTCAACAACCACAATGTCATCTGGTAATGCTTCAGTCTGATGCTCATAAACAGGCACATTGGTTTCTTGTTCCATAGGGTGGATGACTATTGAAGGATCAGGGGTATCACTCTCTATTTCAGCAACATTTTCTTCCACAAGGGTTTCCACGTTACTAGGCCCAGGAATATTCTGAACTGGTTGCTGACGACTGAAGAGCTCAGATATTTTAGAGCACTTTGCAGCATCGACCTGTAAACTTTTCTTTTTCTTGTCCCTGATTTTCTCAGCCCCGCCTTTTTGTTTTTGTCTGTCCATGTTTTCCAACCCTTTAAACCAAAAGAGAGTGTTTTGGTTTTTGGGAAAAATCTTCTACCAAAATGACATCAATATCACAATACATGCCCCTTCTCTTTACCCATCATGAAAGAGAAGGGCCAGAGGCGGATAAAAAAAAAAAACCAAACAGACGCAAGCACAAAAAATCGGATGATGTATTAAAGCAACATAATCAAGGTCAGGTGTGAAATTGTTGCAAATTTATGCACAAGTCTATCAGTTGCTAAAACAATGTGCAACTTTCTGAACAAAATAATCCCTATGAATGTTCTGTGCAGAACTTTACCTACAAGTACTCTCTTTCATGTGAAATTTTTTGAGCAAGTTGATGCCAGCCATAAGAACCATTTTCATAAGCAACATAAGGCTCTCTCCCCACGTCAGTTTTTGGACGGCAAAATATACAACCAACCCTAATCAAGTCATTAAAAAACATATGATGAAAACCAAGAACCTGAAATGTGGAAACACCGCATGTCAGGTTATGTTCAGGTTCTAGGTTTACATCATGAGTTTTTAATAACTTGATTAGGGCTGGTAGAGTGATCAGGACTACCAGTCCTAATCAAGTAATTAAAAACACATGATGTAAGCCTAGAAACTAACCATGATCTGACATGTGGGAACCCAGCCTAAAGCAATCAGATAATCAGTTTAGACTGAAATTTATTATGTATTATTACGTCTCTATGATAAATTATTTGCATGTATGAAAGCCAAACGCCTCTTATCTTTTATAAGAACAACAGTATACATGGGATGATAAATGCCTCTAATGTGCTGTATTGTTTTTTTTTTAAACCTTTAAAATATTATTGAATCATTTGTATAGGTCTTTTAAACTGAAAAACTATGATATAGGGAAAGTGGAGGCATACAAGACATTTTTAAATGTTTTACCACCAAAAAAGCCTTAAAGCGTACCTGTCGTTTCAAAAGTTGTTTTTTTTTAAAAAATCTGCATGGTATTGTCAGATTAACCCTTTAGAGTAGTGATAAGATGATTTTAGTTCACACACTGCAGTTATTGAGCCCTGACAGCCCCTCTATGGAGCTCAGTTATTTAATATTCACTGAAATCCACTGGGAGGGAGCAGAGCTGGGCTGTTTGCCAGTAGTTCTCAAAAATCACTATTACCCTCACCTGGACTATCCTGTGATTAGCTAGCTCAGTCACTCTCAGCTTCACATATAAATAGGGAACTGACCCGCCTCCACTTCCTGAAATCAGACAAAAAGTGTTAGCCGTATCCAAGTCAACAATCCCCTGACAACAAAAAAGCCAGTTGAGTCTACAGTGTCATCCATAAGCGTGGTTCTGTAATTATGGATACAATTACAGCCTCATTAAAGCAGTTATCTAGCCTGTGGGGTCATTTGTAGAAAGGGTCGGGTGGTCACCAAGTCAGGAACGGGTGGTGACACAGTACGCGTCACCGCCCCGCTTAGCCAATTACTGATGAGCAGATGGGGTAACACACCAATCAGTTATTTACCAAGTGGGGTGGTGAGGCGTACTGCTTCACCGTCACCACCCGTTCCTGACTTGGTGACAGAATGGAAAGTGGGAGTTACTGGGCAGCGGGAGTAGCTGGAATGAATGAGTTAAACTTGCTTGTTTTTTTTTCTACTGGCCCTTTATAAAAATGACGCCCCCAAGCCGAACAACTATTTTAATTTCTATAGGACACGGACATCACACCATTCTGTATATTTACTGAAGAAGGGTGTACGTTCGGTAGAAATAGATCCATAACAAATAGAAAAAAACACATGTCCTATTTCTGTCTGACTACGGTGTGTGCATGGTGCCTTGGGGCGCTTTCACAAGTAGCGAATCTCCTGAATTTTGCTTCTTTTAGTTGAATAGGTCTGCAGTAAAATTGGCAAATCAGCTGCTATGGTGGATTTTCTATGGACCTATTGTAATAAATGAGGCAAAAACCTGCAGCGGATCTCCCGCAGTTAATCCACTGCTGGAGATTGGCTATATGTTAAATGAATGAATGTATGGATAGCCCTTCCATTCATTGACAGCCCGGCACAGCCCAGGCTGCTAGCGCTCTGACAGTGCAGTGCTGGGCCTTGAATGAATACATCACTGTACTGCACTGTCAGAGCGCTAGAAGCCTGGGCTGTGCCGGGCTGTCAATGAATGGAAGCGCTTCCATTTATTCATGGCCCGACATAGCGCTGTATAGTAGCAGCCTGAGCCGTGCCGTGACGTCACTGCCCAGCCACATGGGAGTGCCCGGGGAAGGAGTTCCCTGTGCATTCCCGATAATAAAAATACATTACAAAGTTGTATAACCTTGTAAGGTATTTCTATTGGAAAGGAGATGTCCATACCTGGACTTCTCCTTTAAAGGGTACCTCCCCTTATAAAAAACTTTTTTGTATGGCCATAGGAGGTCTAAGGGGTGATATTTGTAATGTACTAGCATTACAAATATCCCCCCATTTTTTAATACCTGTATCGGAGTTGCTCCTGCAGCCCCCCCGTCTCCCGTGCTGCCCGGCAGAACTCCGTACCACTCTTTGTATAGGAGTAGTACGGAATGCTGCCGGCCACTAGGGGGGCGCTCGCTCCCGGCGCTGACGTCACCAGCCCTGTGCCATAGACAACAATATGTCTCTGTGACATGTCAAAAGTCTTTCAGTTCATCAGTGGCCCTATTACACAGATTGATGTGTAAAGGTCCTTTTACACGGGCCGATTATCGACCGAAAAAGCGTTCCTAGGAACGCTAGTGCCGATAATCGGCCGGTGTAAAAGTGGCCCTAATCAGCCGACGAACGAGCAAAATGCTCGTTCGTCGGCTGATTGGATCTTTTGGTTTGTACAAAAGATCCAATCTGTCGGACGCACATCACCTTGTGTAAACAGGCGATGTGCGCCTGACAGTATGGAGCTTCCCGGCCGCACGAGTGATACAGCGATCACTCATGCGGCCCGGCGCATGGCAAGTCAATTTCTACCAGAAGAAAATCTGAAAAGTGTTCATGAGATATGTCTGATCTCATACACTTTGCTGGTGCTGTACTGCTCTGCGTTTTTTCCCCACATAATTCAGTATGGAAAAAATGCACATATTCCACAACATGTCCATGCAGCCTAATAGACAAATAATACTGCCAAGACCATGAACACTTATTATTACCACCTCATAGTGGCTAAATACTACACCAGACTGATACTGGGGCACTCTTTCCCCCAATCTGAGGAAGTGTCTGTTCCATTCTCTATGGGTCTGCCAGAGACAGCCTAGTGCAGCGTTTCGCTGCAGTCCCATAGAGAATGACTGGAGTGGAAGAGCACATGCCTGACCTGGCAGTCCATCAGATCGAGGGAACAGGACCCACGTTCTTGGGCTCAGGGGGGCATCACAGCAGTCTGAACCCCACTGATCACTTACTTATCCCCTATCCTATGAATAGGGGATAACTTCCAAATTTGGCACAATCCCTTGAATTCATTCCCAATCTACATTTAGGCCCCTTCGTAACCATACTGTACCACACCATATTTTGATGAAATATTATAATAGCCACATTAATATAAATGTTAGTGTTGAGCGAGCATGCTCAGCTGCCTATGCTTGGGTCCGCTCGGTGTTCGGCCGAACACAGAGTGTACTCAAGCGCAATGCTTGAGTCCCCTCCCCGCACCAAGACGGATCCGTTTGGTGTGACACAATAGTAAACAGATCCGTCCTCCATTGACTTTCAATGGAGTTCATGACGGATCCATCAGCTATCACGTTTTTTTTTTTTCATTGAAGAATTCAAGGTGTAATTTTTTTCATTCACCAGCAGAGGGCGCAATGTAAGGAAGAGGCTCCAATGCTGAGATGAAGAAGCCTGAGGAGGAGGTGGTAAGTGTTCTGTGTTTGTTTTCTATTTTTCAGGATCGTGAATGCTGAGGACTACGTCGGATTCGGTGGACTACGTCGGACCAGCTTTTTTATTTTTTAAATAAAATGGTCAAAAAGGGGTCTGGGGGAGTATTTATTTCAATAAAATATTTTATAAGTGTGTGTATTTTTTTTTACAATACTACAGTTTTAGTAATTACGGCTATCTACTGACGGCCCTGATTACTAATACTAGGCTTAGTGCTTGCCGGTATGGCCAGCACTAACCCCAACATCTTACCTCTCCTGCTCCGTGTCTGCCGCTCTGCTGTCTGCAAGCCCGCGCTGCACAGTCAAGTGACCTGGCTGCGTACAGCGTCAGGTCATAGTGCACGCTATACGCAGTCAGGCAGCAGGCTACAGGACACCAGGGAGGAAGTGAGGGCGCGCCGGCGGGGGTAAGTATAAGCGCTTCTTGCGCTTCTCTTCACCGGCACGGGCACCTGCATACTAGCGAGCGCTTCCAGAAGCGCACGCTAGTATGGATGGGTGTGGGTGGCAGTGGCATGGGCCCCCCCTCACACGCTGGGCCCCTGTATAGGTGATATGTCCGCCCATGAGAGGGGAGTACGGGACCGGCCCACGGAGGGCAGCGGCCCTTCTGGTATCTGCCAGAAGTGCCAGACGGGCAGTCCGGCCCTGAGTATATATAACTGAGAAAATACGTATTTTATAGACTGACGCTGCTGTACAGCACACTACAGAATTGTTTACTGGACTGTAGTATATATAACTGAGAAAAAACGTAGTCTTTAAATGGCGACTATGTTACCACAAACCACTCCATTTTTCAGTGGACTGTAGTACATATAACTGAGAAAATTTGTATTTTATAGACTGATGCTGCTGTACAGCACACTACATAATTGTTCACTGGACTGTAGTATATATAAATGAGAAAAAAAACGTAGTCTTTAAATGGCGGCTATGTTACCGCAAACCACTCCATTTTTCACTGGACTGTAGTACATATAACTGAGAAAAAACGTAGTCTTTAAATGGCGGCTATGTTACCGCAAACCACTGCATTTTTCAGTGGAGTGTAGTATATATAACTGAGAAAATATGTATTTTATAGACTGACGCTGCTGTACAGCACACTACAGAATTGTTCACTGGACTGTAGTACATATAAATGAGAAAAATAATGTAGTCTTTAAATGGCGGCTATGTGACCGCAAACCACTCCAATTTTTCACTGGACTGTAGTACATATAACTGAGAAAATACGTATTTTATAGACTGACACTGCTGTACAGCACACTACAGAATTGTTCACTGGACTGTAGTACATATAAATGAGAAAAAAAATAGACTTTAAATGGCGGCTATGTTACCGCAAACCACTACATTTTTCACTGGACTATAGTACATGTAACTGAGAAAATACATATTTTATAGACTGACGCTGCTGTACAGCACACTACAGAATTGTTAACTGGACTGTAGTATATATAACTGAGAGAAAAAACGTATTCCCTAGACTGACGCTACTATACAGTACACTACAGAATTGTTAACTGGACTGTAGTATATATAACTGAGAGAAAAAACGTATTCCCTAGACTGACACTACTGTACAGTACACTACATAATTGTTCACTGGACTGTAGTGTATAGAAATTATAGAAAAAACATATTCCCTAGACTGACGCTACTGTGCAGTACACCATATAATTGTTCACTGGACTGTAGTGTATAGAAATGGTAGAAAAAATGTAATCCCTAGACTGACGCTACTGTACAGTACACTACATAATTATTCACTGGACTGTAGTGTTTAGAAATTATAGAAAAAACGTATTCCCTAGACTGACGCTACTGTACAGTACACTACATAATTGTTCACTGGACTGTAGTGTATAGAAATGATAGAAAAAACTTATTCCCTAGACTGCACTACAGATCCCAGCAAGCCAAAGTACAGCAGCAGCAAAAATGAGTACTGAGAGGACTTTGGGCAATTTCTTTTGGGTCTGTGTGGACCACGTGCTTTCCCTTCTGCCACTAGTCTCTGTGCACAGAGTGCAGCCAAGATGGCGGTAGCTGCACTTCAAGTCCCAGCCCGCAGCCAGAAGGAGACCAAAAAAATAAAGGTGCTTGTAGCCCTTAGAAGGGCTGTTGGGTTCTTTGAGCTTGATTCCTGCCTAACCAACATCTAAATTCAGGCCCTAACACTCTCCCTGACAGACAGCTGCTCTATCCCTAATCTCATGCAGGCGGCATCTGACGTGAGCAGCGCCAGACCAGATTCTTATATTCCCAGGTCATCTGATCTGGCCAGCCAATCCCTGCTATCGACTTATAGGGGCCCCACGTGATGCTAGGAGGTACCAAAGACTCTCCTGCATGTTGATTGGCTGAGAAAAGGTGCCTAACATGCCGGAAGAGGAAGATGCCATTTCCTCGAGGATTGCGATATGCTCATCCGAGTAGCGAGCATATGCGAATACCCTATTGCTCGAACGAGCATCAAGCTCGGAAGAGCATGTTCACTCATCTCTAATGATGATCAAACCTAAGGATACGTCATGAATATCAGATCTGTGGTGTTCTGACTCCTAGTACCCCTGTTGATCACATGTTTAAAGAGGCTACAGCACTTTGGCCAGGACAGTAAGGTTATGTTCATTGGTCACATGGCCTAGGAGCAGCTCAGTCCCATTCACGTGAACCAGGCTGAGCTGCGATACAAAGCACAGCAGCTATCCAAAGGACGGCACTGTGTTTTATGAGTTGCAAGGGGCACTGTGGCCTCTTCAAATAGTTGATCATCAGGGGTCCCCAGTGTTGGATCCACGACAATTTGATATTGATGACCTATCGTGAGGATACATCATTAATGTCACAATCTTGGAAAACTCCTTTTACGGAGAAATTGTCATCACTCCTTATTTGTTTGTTTTAGTAAATCCCTGTAGAGCCCACATAATAACATTTATGGAGACTCTTCTTATAATTCTGCCTAATGCAATTCCTGTTATTCCTCCTAAAAATGTATGAATAATTTAACTAGGTGGTAAAAGTGTGCTTGTTTCAACACCTAGAGTTTTAAAGTAATAATTTGCTCTTTATACTGATTTTTTTTCCACAAAACTATCAATCTGCTCTGCACCACCTGCTCTATAACATGCTGCCCACAGATTGCACTGCAATTTCATGGCAAAATTACAATCAATGAAGATTCCATAGCATAGAAGCTGGATTAGATAAATGCAATTTAATGCCCCCTATATACATGCATACTCTGGTTACCGAACATAAATGTTTTCAATGGCAAAAGATGTGACATCTAGAGTTGATCGAATCCTAAAATATTCGGGGATTCGGAATTCGGCCCGAATTTTCCGCGGGATTCGTGGGTTCGAGCCGAATCTCGAATCCCATTAAAGTCTATGGGAGACCCGAATATTTTTGCAGGGGCCAAAGGTTCTGCACAGTCAAGTTTGCCCCAACATGTGAAAACCTCAGAAAAAGATGGAAGCACCTTGGAAATGGATAGGAAACACCAGGGGCAGCATTCCGGGATGCCTCTGAGGCTCCCTAATTGCACCATTTTTTCGAAATCTGGCCAATAGTCTGGTGATGACCCCAAGACAATTTTCAGGGACACGGTAATGGTGACCCACTTAAAAATGCTGCCTGACAACCTGGCGGTGAACCCCTGATTGTGCTCGGGTGCTCCTTTCCTCCACGGGTATAAGTTGGGCAAAGTTGTCCTTGTAGCGTGGGTCAAGGAGGGTGTACACCCAATAGTCATTGGTGGACAGTATCCTCTTGACCCGGGGATCACGACAAAGACAGCCAAGCATAAAGTCTGCCATGTGCCCTACTGTGCCAACACGCAAGCCTTCAGCCTCTTCACTTAGCAGACTCTCCATCTCCTCCTCCCCCCCTTCCTCCGACCCCAATTCATCCTCCTCAGCCCATTCCCGCTCAACAGGTAGCATGGAATCACCCCCTGATGCATGGTGCCCAAGAGTTTCTTCCTCCTCCTCAGCCTCCTCCTCCTCAGTTTCGCGCTGCGAAACTGACAACAGGGTGCTCTCAATGTCACTGTCTTCCCCCACCTCCTGTGACACTGCTGAATCCTCAGATCTTAGGTTCCTCAAGGAGTTCTGGATGAGGCACAACAGAGGGATGGTGACACTGATGATGTGTGCATCACCACTGACCATCTCTGTTGCCTCCTCAAAGGGACCTAAGACCTGGCAGATGCCAGCCATCCACGTCCACTCATCAGCATAGACATGAGGAAGCTGACTGGCCTGACTACCACCTCGGGGGATCAGCTGGCAGTCTACAACTGCCCTGTGTTGTTGGTACACCCTGGCTAGCATGTGTAACGTTGAATTCCAACACGTGGGAACATCACACAGCAGCCGGTGAATAGAGAGTTGTAGCCGCCCTTGCACAGTCCTGAGGGTCGCGGCATCAGTGGTGGACTTGCGAAAATGGGCACATATGCGCCGCATCTTGGTGAGCAACTCACTCAACTGGGGGTAGGTCTTGAGGAACCGCTGGACCACCAAGTTGAGCACGTGGGCCATGCATGGCACGTGAGTCAGCCCACCAAGATGCAGAGCCGCCACCAGGTTACGCCCATTATCGCAGACCACCATTCCTGGCTGAAGGTTCAGCGGCGCCAGCCACACATTGGTCTGCCCCCTGATGCCCTGTAAGAGCTCTTCAGCCGTGTGACTCTTATCCCCCAGGCTCAGCAGTTTCAGGACTGCCTGCTGCCGCTTCCCTACCACAGTGCTGAAACTGCTGGCCATCGAGGAAATGAGACTTGACGATTGGGGCATCACTGCCACTTTGGAGGAGGTGGAGGCATAATGTGCCAGAGACACACAGACGGAACTATGTCCCGCAATTCGTGGTGTGGGTAGCACATGTGCAGCCCCACGATCGGTCTCTGCCCCAGCCTCCACCAGATTGACCCAATGTGCCGTGAGGGAGATGTAATGTCCCTGGCCACCGGTACTCGTCCACGTATCTGTGGTCATGTGGACTTTACCACAAACCGCGTCTTTGAGAGCGTGGGCAATGTTCTCAGACACATGCCGGTGCAGGGCGGGGACGGCACATCGGGCAAAATAGTGTCGGCTGGGGACAGAGTAACGGGGTGCTGCCGCCTCCATAAGGTTGCGAAAGGATTCTGTCTCCACAAGCCTGTACGGCAACATTTCCAAACTAATCAGCTTGGCGATGTGCACATTTAGAGCTTGCGCATGGGGGTGGGTGGCTGCGTACTTGCGCTTGCGTTCAAATGTCTGCGGTAGAGACAGTTGAACGCCGCACTGGGACACATGAGTGGAGGAGAGGGAGGGAGATGGAGCTGGAGGGGTCCTTTCGGGGCTGGAGGCTGCAACGTCCTGGCTTGGACGAGACACAGTTGCTGGACTAACTGTGTCAACGTCACCAGCTGACAGAAGTGCAAACCATTTGGTGGGGTGTTTTCTCTCCAAATGTTTGCGCAGGCTACTAGTGGTCAGGTTGTTGCGTTTTGAACCCCTGCTCATTGACGTATGGCACAGCTTGCACACAGCCAAACGAGGATCGGCCTCATCATCCTTAAAGTACTCCCAAACTAAGGAGTGGCGCATAGTACGGGCTGGAGCGTGACCTCTAGGAGCACTTGGGGAAGTAGTGACTCGGCCCTGGCTTCTCCCTTGTCGCAGCCCTCTGGCTCTCTCAACAGCTTGTGGTGCTGATGTCGTCTCACAGTCTGAACCACTGCCTCCAGTTGCCTCATCCACACAAGTAGGATCTGTCCCCTCATCATCCCCCAGGTCTTCCTCAGACTCCACAGTGACGTCCCTGACAACTACCTCCGACAACAGTGTCTCGTCGTCATCTTTCACCAGCTCCTCAGACGCCACTGCTAACTCCCCACTTTCATAACCCGGAGACAACAAAAGGTCCTGAGAATCAGGGCATAGCAGCTCGTCCACTGGCACGTCAGGGAAGTGGTGGCTGAAGAGTTCCATGGATAAATTTTGTCCATGGGACATACCCCTAGAGGGTTCTGGCTGGGCAGAAGGAGGGCGAGTTGGAGGACAGACACCCTGGCTCAGAGAAGTCGACTGGCTGGATGAGGGGGCAGACGAAACATGGCTGGACGTGCTCTCTACAATCCACTGAACCACCTCCTGTTGTTTGGGGTCTGTCAGAGTTGTAGGACGCTGCCCTACCAACTTCTGGAGTTGACCAGGCACCCTGACCTTACGTGTTTCCACTGTACCCACAGCAGCCGGCACTGTGTCACCACGCACACCACGGTCATCACCGCTAACCACAGCACCACCACGATTCCCACCTCTCCCTCCACGCCCACCTCTTCCACCTCTCCCAGCTCTTCCCCCTCTCCCCCTGACCCTGGGGTTCTCCATGTGCACAGTAGCAGTATTATATTATTATAATTGTAAAGATTGAATCAGACTGTGAGGTATATAGCAGGCTGATGAAATTTTTTTTCCCAACTCACTGCACCGTGTATTACAGATCAGTGAAATTCCACGGACAATATAGATACGCAGGTAAAATTATTTTTTACACCTATCCCAAAAAAAAAATTTACGCAGTTTGCGCAAATAAAACTGGAATCTACAGATCAATATGGTATCTATACTGTGAGGTATATAGCAGGCTGATGAAATTTTTTCCCAACTCACTGCACCGTGTGTTACAGATCAGTGAAATTCAACGGACAATATAGATACGCAGGTAATATTATTTTTCACACCTATTCCCAAAAAAAAATTACGCAGTTTGGGCAAATAAAACTGGAATCTACAGATCAATACGGTATCTGTAGACTGTGAGGTATATAGCAGGCTGATGAAATTTTTTTCCCAACTCACTGCACAGTGTATAACAGAGCAGTAAAATTCAACGGACAATGTAGATAGATATGCAGGTAAAATTATTTTCAGACCTATCCAAAAAAAAATGTACGCAGTTTGCGCAAATAAAACTAGAATCTACAGATCAATACGGTATCTATAGACTGTGAGGTATATAGCAGGCTGATGAAATGTATACCTTAGTCACTGCACAGTCATGCACAGGAATATATCTGTTTACAGATGTATAGTTTGAGCTATGTGGCTGGACAAGGTGTACCAGGCACAGCTCTGCACAGAATACAGGCTTACAGCATATACTGAATTTTTCTCACAGAATCAATTAGTTTTTAAAAGACTGTTGGGGCTTCCTATCCTGCACAGAATACAGGCTTACAGCATATACTGTATAGTTTTCTTTACAGAATCAATTAGTCTTTAAAAAGACTGTTGGGGCTTCCTATCCTACACAGAATACAGGCTTACAGTATATACTGTACACTGTTCTTCAGAGTATAGTCTTTAAAAGGACTGTTGGGGCTTCCTAACCTAACTCCTAACTAACTGCTTGCTGCACACACTACACTAGCTAACACTGTCTGTCTCTTCTCCTTCCCAAAGCACAATGAGGCTGATGCTGTAGGTCCCTACCTTATGTAAATTTAGGTCACATGTCACTGCCAGCCAATCACTGCTGGGGAGGTATAGGGGCTGTTACATCACAGTAGGCATTCCCACAGGCTTCCCTTTGATGCTGATTGGCTGAAAAAAACGGGCATTTCAAACTTGCAGTGACGCACGAATAATCACGAGTCCGCGCTGCCTCGGGATGCCGAGCCGAAGCGGGCAATATTCGTGCGAATCACGAATATTGCCGCTTCGATTCGCTCATCACTAGTGACATCTACTGAGAGAAAAAAAAAAAGGATTGTCATTGAAACTACATGTGCCCTATACTTCTCTCCTCTGATATCATCGGTCAGGGGAGAATGGGGAACTCTCCATACATGTTAGATTGTCAACCCATCTTCTTTGGGTAAAGAGGGCCATAGTGCCACCTTTATCTGCAGAATCAACAGTAACCTTTTTGTTGTTTTATAAACAGCCTCTGTCAGCTTGATCAACCCTATTAAACCAGGCATGCAGTCTGGTAAAATGATACCTTTCTTTTGTCTGAATGCTAAATAGCTGCAGAGATATCTGTGTTTTTATTATGAAAATGAGCACATTGGAGCATCAAGGGGAGTCTGATTCCTCAAAGCCCTTCTACTATTTGACAGACAGGGCTAGACCTCAGCATGCAGAGCTGTGTCATAGCATGTACATATCATATATTGGGATGAGTGGACCCGTGGATTTTTGTGTTCGATAGGTTCGGCCGAACTTTAGTTCAAAGGTTGGTTTGGGTACCTGAACTTGAACCGAATTTGACCCCAAACCTGTACCCCATAGAAGTCAATGGGGACCCAAAGATTGGTGCTGTAAAATGGCTATGAAATAGTCATAGTAAGGGCTAGAGGGCTGCAAAAGGAACCAAAATGGGGTAAGAGCAAGACAATTTCCTTGCAAACAAATGTGGATAGGAAAATAACTAGGTGGTTGAGGAGGCGGTGGACATGGTGGTGTAGGTGAAGGAGGAGGAGGAGGTAGCCAACACTGTTTTTGTGTTGTGTTTTTTTTTTTTATTATTATTTTGGGAGGCCCCAACCCCTAAACAATGGTAAATGGCAAACAAACAGCACTGGAGTATAACAATGGCTGAGTGTGGCCGATATACTTGTCTACTCTGCCAATATAAAAGTGAAGGGGAGGTGGACGTGGTAGTGTAGATGTAAGAAGTGGAGGAGGTAGCCAACACTTTTTTTTTTTCTTTGATTTGTGGAGGCCCCAAAACATTGGGAAATGGCAAACAGATAAAAAAAAAACAGCGCTGGAGTATAACAATGGCTGGGTGCTACTCAGGCCAAGGAATGGACTGGTCCTGTGGGATCCATGCATGGTTCATTTTAAAAAACATGACCTTGTCCACGTTGGCAGTGGACAGGCGAATGCACACCTGATTTTGTTCGCCACTTGTCCGCGGAGAAGGGATGTCCTACCTGGAAAAGTAGTGGCAGCCAGGAAACATGTAATATTGAACAGCCACCACCATAAAGTTTGTAAAAGTGCCGTGGCTCTGCATAAAAAATAGAACATGTCCTATTTTTGTCCGCAACAGCAGACAAGAATAGGCATTTTCAACGGGGCTCCCAGCCATGTGTTCAAGAACGCACGCCAGGCGGCATCCTTGGTATTGCAGATCCGCATTTTTGGCAATGACAGAGGTCAAACGTTTTCTGTAAGTCTTCACAAGGTTGGCACACAATGTTGCTGGTATGTTGGCCCATTCCTCCATGCAGATCTCCTCTAGAGCAGTGATGTTTTGGGGCTGTCGCTGGCAACACGGACTTTCAACTCCCTCCTAAGGTTTTCTATGGGGTTGAGATCTGGAGACTGGTTAGGCCACTCCAGGACGAAGCCACTCCTTCGTTGCCCTGGCGGTGTGCTTGGCATCATTGTCATGCTGAAAGACCCAGCAACGTTTCATCTTCAATGCCCTTGCTAAAGGAAGGAGGTTTGCACTCAAAATCTCATGATACATGGCCCTATTCATTCTTTCATGTACACAGATCAGTCGTCCTGGTCCCTTTGCAGAGAAACAGCCCCAAAGCATGATGTTGCCACCCCCATACTTCACAGTAGGTATGGTGTTCTTTGGATGCAACTCAGCATTCACTCTCCTCCAAACACAACAAGTTGTGTTTCTAGCAAACAGTTGACATTCTCCCAATACTCTTCTGGAACATCCAAATGCTCTCTAGCAAACTTCAAACGGGCCCGGATATGTACTGGCTTAAGCAGGGGGACACGTCTTGCGGTATAGTGTGTTACTGACGGTAGCCTTTGTTACGTTGGTCTCATCTTTCTGCAGGTCATTCACTAGGTCCACCAGTGTGGTTCTGGGATTTTTGATCAAAGTTCTTGTGATCATTTTGACCCCACGGGGTGAGATCTTGCGTGGAGCCCCTGATCGAGGGAAATTATCAGTGGTCTTGTATGTCTTCCATTTTCTAATGATTGCTCCCACAGTTGATTTCTTCACCCCAAGCTGCTTGCCTATTGCAGATTCAGTCTTCGCAGCCTGGTGCAGGTCTACAATTTTGTTTCTGGTGTCCTGTGACAGCTCTTTGGTCTTCACCATAGTGGAGTTTGGAGTGTGACTGTTTGAGGTTGTGGACAGGTGTCTTTTATACTGATAACAAGTTCAAACAGGTGCCATTACTACAGGTAATGAGTGGAGGACAGAGGAGCCTTTTAACGAAGAAGTTACAGGTCTGTGAGAGCCAGAAATCTTGCTTATTTGTAGGTGACCAAATACTTATTTTCCACCACAATTTTCAAATAAATTCTTTAAAAATCAGACAATGTGATTTTCTGGATTTATTTTTTCATTTTGTCTCTCATAGTTGAGGTCTACCTATGATATCTTTTTAATTGGGAGAACTTGCACAATTGGTAGCTGGCTAAATATTTTTTCCCCACTGTACATGGCTACCAGCAGCCAGACTCATCACCGCTACAATCTGTAGAAATAAGAAAGATGTAGTCAACGTCTCCAAACTTGCATATTTATTCCCATCAATACATAAAAACAGGCAGCTGTTCACTTTTTACAAGCATTTCTGAAGCCAAAGTGGCTTGAAAACATTGAAAACATTGGTTGTTATTGACAGTAATAAATATGCAAGTTTGAACAAGCTGGCTACATCCTTCTGTATTTAGGCCCTTAAGAACCATTCAAACACCACAACAAAACTTAAAAGGGTTTTCTGAGATATAGGTCCGACACCCGGGACCCCTGCCGATAAGCTGTTTGCGAAAGCTGCAGTGCTCGCAGTAGCACCACAGCCTTCTCACTGCTTTCCCTAAGCCAGTGACAACATATTCGTCATGTGGCCTAGGCACAGTTCAGCCCCACTGAAGTGAATAGGGCTAAGTGGGATACCAGGCACAGCTTCTTCCTCAGTAGCTTATCAATACTCTGGTGTATTGATAAGCTACTAAGGAAGAAACAACTAGTTTCGAAAAGCGTCTAGCACTGTTTTGGCTCTGTGCTATAGTGACCGATTGTCCACCAAATACCGCATATCTATTAATACAGACTATATGAAAATCCATCAGGCTCAAGTTAGCTAACAATTGAGTGACTCACCGTGAACGGGGAACCGGGATAGCAGGAGCGGCTCAACTGAACGCCCGAGTCATCACAGGGCGCTGAATTCCAACAAGTGCTGGGACTCAAACAACTTGCAGAGCCGGCCCGTGGAAACTACGTACAGACACAGCGTTTCTCGGACAATTCCCAGCTCCACTAGTACCAGCATCTTGAAGGAGACGGTGAGCAGTGCATAGCGCTGGATTACATTTGTCTATTTTTTATAAATACTGCGGTGGGAATCTATTACTTGAGGACGATATCTGAAAACCAGTATAATATATGTTACTGTGACTATCTGATCAATCAAGCAGTTGCACATGAGTCACTTACCAACTAGTTCACTGCGAGAGCTCAGCAGTGAATGTATTAAAGGGGACTGGAAACACATAAAAGTGCACATGTTTTAAAGGGGTTGAATGCATTCAATGTATTTACAATTGTTTTTATTGTGATAAATATTTTGTTAAATGTTTTTTAATGTACAGTACAGACCAAAAGTTTGGACACAAGTTTTCTGCATTTTCATGACTGAAAATTGTACATTCACACTGAAGGCATCAAAACTATGTGGAATTATATACTTAACAAAAAAGTGTGAAACAACTGAAAATATGTCTTATATTCTAGGTTCTTCAAAGTAGCCATCTTTTGCTTTGATTACTGCTTTGCACACTCTTGGCATTCTCTTGATGAGCTTCAAGAGGTAGTCACCTGAAATGGTTTTCACTTCACAGGTGTGCCCTGTCAGGTTTAATAAGTGGGATTTCTTGCCTTATAAATGGGGTTGGGACCATGAGTTGTGTTGGGCAGAAGTCAGGTGGATACACAGCTGATAGTCCTATGGAATAGACTGTTAGAATTTGTATTATGGCAAGAAAAAAACAGCTAAGTAAAGAAAAACGAGTGGCCATGATTACTTTAAGAAATGAAGGTCAGTAAGTCCGAAAAATTGGGAAAACTTTGAAAGTGTCCCCAAGTGCATTCGCAAAACCCATCAAGCGCTACAAAGTAACTGGCTCACATGAGGACCGCCCCAGGAAAGGAAGACCAAGAGTCACCTCTGCTGCGGAGGATAAGTTCATCTGAGTCATCAGCCTCAGAAATCGCAGGTTAACAGCAACTCAGATTAGAGACCAGGTCAATGCCACACAGAGTTCTAGCAGCAGACACATCTCTACAACAACTGTTAAGAGGTGCAGCAGGCCTTCATGGTAAAATAGCTGCTAGGAAACCACTGCTAAGGACAGGCAACAAGCAGAAGAGACTTGTTTGGGCTAAAGAACTCAAGGAATGGACATTAGACCAGTGGAAATCTGTGCTTTGGCCTGATGAGTCCAAATTTGAGATCTTTGGTTCCAGCCACCGTGTCTTTGTGCGACGCAGAAAAGGTGAACGGATGGACTCTACATGCCTGGTTCCCACCGAGAAGCCTGAAGGAGGAGGTATAATGGTGTGGGGGTGCTTTGCTGGTGACACTGTTGGGGATTTATTCAAAATTGAAGGCATACTGAACCAGCATGGCTACCACAGCATCTTACAGCATCATGCTATTCCATTCGGTTTGCGTTTAGTTGGACCATCATTTATTTATCAACAGGACAATGACCCCAAACACACCTCCAGGCTGTGTAAGGGCTATTTGACCAAGAAGGAGAGTGATGGGGTGCTACGCCAGATGACCTGGCCTCCACAGTCACCAGACCTGAACCCAATCCAGATGGTTTGGGGGTGAGCTGGACCGCAGAGTGAAGGCAAAAGGGCCAACAAGTGCTAAACATCTCTGGGAACTCTTTCAAGACTGTTGGAATACCATTTCAGGTGACTACCTCTTGAAGCTCATCAAGAGAATGCCAAGAGTGTGCAAAGCAGTAATCAAAGCAAAAGGTGGCTACTTTGAAGAACCTAGAATATAAGACATATTTTCAGTTGTTTCACACTTTTTTGTTAAGTATATAATTCCAGATGTATTAATTCATAGTTTTGATGCCTTCAGTGTGAATCTACAATTTTCATAGTCATGAAAATACAGAGAAAAAAAACATGTTTGTATATTTGACGCATACAAAATTCCACTATCCTATTGTTAAAACTAATATATATATATATATATTTTTTATGAACGAAAAAGGGGCGGTATGTTTGTATGGGTGTATACGTAGTTTAATTACTATTACTAATTTACTATTACTATTGCTAATACTAGTGTAAGATATGGTCATATCAAATGAAGATATGGTCACATAAAATATCTTATGAGTTGTTTTAATGAATTGAGCACCATATCAGATTTGCAGAATCGCAGATGAACAGGTTTGCTAATTAATATTCTTGGGGTCAATAGTTTTAGAGAAGCCTTTGTATTCCTAATCAGGATGTCTACAATAATTTACATTTCTAAGGCATCCTGAGGGCAGATGGACTCTTCTAATCTCATCGTATGATCTCATCACAATGTGCAAATGACGGGAGAATACAGTTGTCATAATATGCAAGTTGCTGGAAGATATAACACCTTCTATTCTCCTGGTGCATCTTGGGAAAGAACACACAGAGATCAAAACCAGCCTTTGAAGTAGGCTGATGGGAGGGGGTGAGTCTTCAACATCCAAAAATGGGTATAAAACACGGGCAAAATTTGACATGGGGGAGAAAGGACAGGTAAGAAAGAAGGACAGGTCAGAAAGAGAACTAAGTGGCCTGGGAGAACCTGGTTCTGGTAGCTATATTTCAATGATTCTGCATTACTGAATGGTTGTTATGATTGCTATTAGGTTGTGTAATATTGTTTTGGTCAACAGATTGTTTTTATGATTTATGTCCAGGGTTTCTTTTTTGCAAGGAAATTGTGAAATAGTTTGTGATTGAATTGTGGTTCTGTCCTACATATATAGGTGTGTTATAGTGTTAAATATTTGTCTATTGCTTAACGTGGTTTTCTTTTATGTTATGGTAATTGGTTTATTTGTATGTTATCAATATTAATTCTGCATAACTGATTCTGTAAATAATATATTTTCTCTTTTTTTTCAAAATATACTTTTGTTGGTGTGCTTACTTTGCTGACAGTCCCCTAGAATTTACGTGGGAATATTTTTATTGCTCAATATTATCATCATCTTATTTAATATTTTTTTTTAAACAATAAATTTTTATTTTATTTTCCTTTTTTCATACAGATAAAATACAGCAGTATTACATAGGTGTGCATGGCTCCATTATGTTCAGATATACAACAGAATGTACAATGATGCACTTTGATTAAGACAATCAAAACAAATATGAATAGAACCCAACTAGATCCCCCCTCCTTCCCCTCTGCATCTCAATATATACTGGTGAAAGTAGTCATTTGTGAAGTATCTCAGAATTGTTTTGAATATTTAAGACATATATTGAAAGGTTACCCTTATGAACAAATATTTAGCTTTTGGTTTGAGGACTAACCATATTGCGCCAAGGATCAGAAGGTTTCAACTTGGTGAACCATTCCGTTGATAGGAAAGGTCTGATGATTGTACTGAAAGTTTGGGCCTCTAAGAATCCTTCTATAAAACCCCTCCACTTTCTGAAAAAGGTTGAAGTCAGTTTAGATGGGTGAAGTTCAGCTTCTATCTTTTCCAGAGTAAAACATTTAGTAGTTTGTTTTATGACTTCAGAAATTGGTGAAGTAGTGGGTTGGAGCCAGTAGAGTAGCAGACACCTTTTAGCCGCTAAAATAATAACATTTTCTGCCTGTGTGATTTTTGTGTCCCTCTTTTTTATGTGGAACAATAAGATCTCTGGGTCTAAAGCAATTACCTTACGGCCTTTCAGAGATACTGTAGCTAGAATAGACTTCCAATATAATTGAACTTGAGGGCAAGACCATATACCATGAGCGAGATCTGTATTCCCCAAACCACATTTAGGGCAATGGGTAATTCTATTTAGTATGTTGCTATCAGGATTTTTAGGTGAGTAGAACCCCTAGATAGCTCTATGAATTATTTTAAATTGGGATTTTCTCCAAATTTCACTGCTGACGCTGTTCTGCACTATTTGCCAGCCTTCTAATAACTTGTCTGGTAATGACAATAAGGGAAGTATTTTAACCATGTTTTGAAAATGGATGAGTCTCCTTTTTTGAAGCCTATTTCTCGTAGGGAGTCATAGATAGAAGCTAGATTACTTTTTCTAGTTGGTGGATTTACTAGAGTGTCAAAAGGGTTTGTTGGGATTTCTTGCCTCAAATCCTTGACTCTTGGTTTTATAAAAGACATGAGTTGATGATATGCTAAAAAATCCTGTGAACCTAGTTTATATTTATCTTGTAGATCCTGAAAGGTATGAAGACCGTTTTCTACGGGGTTCCATATATGTTCAACTGATGTGATTCCTTTTGATTCCCAAGTTTGGAATTGTTTATTAAGAGTAAAAGCACGGAATTCTGGGTGTTTAAAGACAGTCATCCATTTAGAGACCAAAAAAGGGAGATTATATAATTTTCTAATCGCTTTCCATGCCGCAATAGTATCACGTAATAAGACACTATGCTTAATTGGGCATGGTAGTGCTGCATATTTCGTGTGAAGGAGACAGTTCAAAGACCAAGGTCTAGCTAGTTCTTTCTCTACCGGAAGTACTGAATATGCCGGTGTATCCTTCACCCAATTTAGGCAATGTCTCATTAAACTGGCAAGATTATATAACCTGATGTCTGGCATCCCTACGCCTCCCCTGTTTTTGTGCCTGGTTAAGTCCGCATTGCAATTCTGCTTCTCTTAGCCTGCCAAATAAAGGTTCTAAAGGATCCAGATAATTGCTGATTATCAGAATGTTTCAGGAGAATTGGTAATGTTTGCATGGGATAGAGCAATTTGCTAAATCTCATCATTTTGATTAAGTGACATCTCCCCATAAACAACAAAGGTAGATTAGACCATGTCTTGAGTTCAGACACGATCTTTTTAATTATTGATGGATAATTAAGAGAGTAAATGGATCCAGGGGTTTTTCCAATGTGAATGCCTAAATATTTAATGCTGCGGGATGCAAGTAGAATTGGAAGAGTCTGGTTCGGGGTACCACTTATGGTTTGGGTAGGTGATATATCTAAGAGCTCACACTTTGACGTATTTACCTTAAATCCTGACATGGAGCCAAAAAGCTCCAGTAGGTCGAATAAAGCTGGTAAATCTCTGTGGATTCTCCAGAAATAATAATAAATCATCTGCAAAAAGGGTATGTTTGATGACAGTTTTTCCAATAGAAATGCCTTGAACCTCATTTGATAGAGAAATCGCTCTTGATAACGGTTCCAAGGCAATATTAAATAACAGAGGCAATAAGGGACATCCCTGTCTGGTCCCCTTTTGTAGTATAAAAGCCTGTGATGGATATCCCGGGAGTGATATCCTAGCTAGATGAGTTAGGTAAAGCGACAAAATGTATGTTCTAAATTGACCCGCAAACCCCATGTGATCTAAAACCGCGTTCAGCCATCCCCAGCTCACATTGTCAAAAGCTTTTTCCGCATCAACAGCCAGGAGAGCCGGAGATGGGTGAAGGAGGGGGCAAAGTTTTATTTAATCCAGAACCGCCACCACTTTACGTATGTTTGAGATTGCTGATCTTCCCTGGACAAAACCCACTTGATGAGTGGATATTAGTTTAGGTAGAAAAACCGCCAATCTATCAACTAATATTTTTGAAAGATATTTTAAATCATTATCAATTAAGGAAATAGGTCGGTATGATGACGCCAAAGCATTGTCCTTGCCAGGTTTTGGCAATATCTTAATGTATGCCGTATTCATATCAGGGGGAATTGGTTGGCCCTCTAAAAGCTGGTTGTATAGCTTAGTTAATACAGGTGTTATTTGTGGGGCTAGTATTTTGTAGAACTCGTTTGAAAGGCCATCTGGTCCAGGAGCTTTCCCAGTTCCCACTTGGTGTATTGCCTTCTGCACTTCCTCAGTGGTTATAGGATGGTTTAAGGCTGCAAGATCTTCCATATCAATTTTGAGTAGAGAGATCGATCTCAACCATTCCTTACCATCTCAGAAGCCGTTTGATGGAACCGCGTATAGTTTTTTTATAGAAATCTCTAAGGATTTCTATCTTTTCACTGGGTTTGTGACATAGTATTCCTTTTGTGTTTCTTAAGGAGGATACAATGGCTGCCGGTTTATATCCTTTCGCAAGGGCAGCTAATAATTTGCCTGATTTATTGTCATATTTGAAAAGCTTGGTCTCTCTCCTAGTCCCATCTAGTTCTTCCTTTTGCCATACCCATTTGTCATATTCCGCTTTGCACTCCAACCATTTTTTGTTATGGTAGAGGGGTGCTGCTGGAAGTCCGTATAAGCATTCCTAAGGGCATCTGTTAGAACTGCTAATTTTTGAAGTGTTTTCTTCTTCAGGGTTTTGGTATATGTTAATATATTCCCTCTTATCACCGCTTTTCCTGCCCGCCAGACTAGCTGAGGTTCACTTGAAGACGCATTAGTGTGAAGGTGAGCAATAAGAAAAAACATGGAAATCTGTTACATCTCATCTGCTACATCTTATGTTATGCATTTAACAATCACTTTACCCAGATAACATAACAAGATTGTTTTAGCTTGGAAAAGCTTACGCAAGATAGGCCTTCAGACAGAAGCACCTAGTTCCTGTTTTGAATGACGAAGAGAATATTAGTCAGCCAACGCCTGAATAAGACTGCGCAGATGCAAAAGAAACCTATTGTATACATATATCCTGTTTTGTGATTTCATAAATTTATGCTCTATGTCCAAAAAAGGTTATATATTCTGGACATCCAATTATAATATGGTATGGAGATACATGTGATTTGATAACCACTCCTAAATCACTCCTAAATCAGAGAATTAAAATGAGACAGTGCTTCCTGAAAATAAAGAGAAGTGTTTGGGATTTCAAACCAGCAACACTCTGTGTGGTCTGGAGTTCTTAGCGTCGACGCACTCACTCAAAATCTAATTTGGACAGAGACAATCAATTGAAGGAAGGGATGAAAAAATAATTCCCTGACAGTGGTGCCGTGACTGGAAGCGATTCTCATTTGGGGGTTCAGGACCCCTGGGGGGCCGACGCCCAACTACCGGCTGGGTTGTTCTGAGCTGTCCGATTTGGAGCCTGATCAACTCCATTGAAAACAGTAAGTTCACTGGTTTTTTATATATATATGAATCTGTGACTTATCCGTATCGGACGGTTCTCAGTGAGTCTGCTGGTGGTATTGTCGACCCTCTCGGTGACACCTGAAACGACCGGGTGCCTGTTCCCACTGTGAGAATCAAAGAACCTGTGTGCGTATTCATATACGTACGCTGTTTGTCGTTTCCAATTGATTGTTTCTGGTTGGTGGCTCGGTTGCACGTAGTGACTAGATTAGATAAGATAAGTTATTCTGTAATTTCTCTCTTTGTATTCTATTTCTTGGGGTCTACAGAACTGATAATAGGGGGGATAGATTATTTAGTAAGATTGCTTTGATTACTCCCTGCCAAGAGTCCAGGGAATGAGATTACTCCCTACCAAGAGTCTAGGGAAAGAGCCACGAAGCTGATTACTCCCTACCAAGAGTCTAGGGAAAGAGTGACCCAGGTTGCTGATTACGCCCTGTCAGGTCATTGATATAAGGATTTAGCCTCCTTGACAGCAGGGAAAAGATCAGTTCTGTGTTAGAGTAAGGAAAAACGGCTGCACTGTTAGTTAACCTGTGTGGATTTCAGACTGGTTTAGATACCAAAACCCCTTTCCCCAAATTCCCAATTACCCTTTCCGTTTAGGGATTACTAAGGGTAATCCCAATTCAGATCCGGAAGTGAGAGCCCTGATCTGTCTTATTATTTTTATAGGGCTGTGGGTGACACCTGAGATTACAGTTGGTGACACTCCGGGTGAAAGCCACAGCTGGTTCATAAGTTTTCTCCCTCGCTAAGCACGGGGGGAGGGAAGGGCTAGCCTTCACTTAACCCCGGAGGGAAAGACCAGTCTCAGTGCAGTCGTGTGCTCTGTCTCACTCAAAAGCACGAAATAGGGAAACTAGTCACATGTGCAAACTGAGAGAATCTGGAAAGAAAGAATAAACATAAGTATGAAAAGATTACAAGCTGCTCTAGGGTCCAGGACCCCATGTGAACAATATGAAAGTCCAATACAGCTTATAACAAACAGAGAGGGGAAAAGTCATGTTAATGATGTGAAAAAATTAATGAAAATATGTAATATGCATAAGGGAGGCAGATTACAAATTCATATGTGGAATAAAGCATTGAAAGAGCACAGAGGAATGTTGCAAGATCATGGTTTGCTCCTCGCTGCTCAGGCTTGGCAACGAACAGCTTGTGAGATTGCTAAAGAACATTTTGTGGAAGTTGAATGTAAAGATAAGAAAGGGAATACAACTGCGTATATGTATTGTATTATGAAACAGCCACCACCGCCCTATAATGGCGACGGTCCCAAATGCTGGGAATGTCCCAATTGTGGTCAACAAAACCCGCCCTCAGCTGAATACTGTGTAGATTGTGGTAAGGGACGCCCAGACCATGCCCCACCATGTTTATCTTCAAATGCAATTTCGAATGACACTTCCCCTTCTGCACCAACCCTTGAACAATCCCCTGGTGGCCATTTTGATACACCCACACTCCCTGTTACTGGCAGTCATTTTACTACACCAAATTCCAGTAAATCTCTCATGGTACCTCCCCCTACGGGTATTCATTTTAATGTACCCAATCTATCTAGTGATCATCTCACTACACCTAAGCATACAGGTACTTCATATTCTACCCATGTTGCTGCTGTTGTTAACAGAAGACCTCATGTTAAAGTCACTATGCCTCAAATCATATTACAACCAAGACCCAATGCTTCACAGCCATTATACCCCTTGCTTACTTCCTCAGGGGCCTATTACATACCTACTTGTGATGTATCTCCAATTATGATGATATGCCCTGAAGATCCACAAATTGAAATTTCAGGGGAAGAACAAATTTCAAAAGAAGAACTACAATCAGAAGAACAACAAAATGATCAGGAAATTAATTTGATGGATTTTGATCCTCTCCCCACTACTCCCTATTATAAAGAAACACCACAATCTGGACAAATAAAACATGAGACAGAAGATTATGAACAGGGATGGAACACAGTGGGAAGTGATGAAGAAGATACTAGAACTCCTAGTTCTTACAAGACTATCACACCGCGATCTAGGATGAAACACATAACTTCAAGGAAAACCTCAAAACAACCTAAAGTTCAGTTCAACACACCTGTTTTGACCACTTCAATCTGGAACATTGAAACTCCCCTCATCATAGCTGTAGGAGATCTTGTACAACAATCAACAGTGGCAATAGTAAATCCTACAAACCCATATCTTAGACATATTGGTGGAATAGCCCAACAAGTTGTAACTCAAGGTGGCGATCGCATTCAAATGGAATGTGACAAAATTATAGGACGTGCTGGGGGTGCTCAACTTCCAGTATCTGGAGTAGTAATTACCTCTGCAGGTAATTTGAACTGTCGCTATATTATTCATGCAGTAGCACCGACATACCACAAAGAACATTATGAAGATTGCGTGCGTTTACTAAAACAAACTATACATAACATACTCGAAGTTACTCAAGAACAGAAATACCATTCATTGGCTATTCCTCTTATCTCCGCTGGAATATTTGGTTTCCCAATATACCCATGCATTCACTCTATTCTGACTGCAATACTTGAACATTCACCTGTTCCGACACTGCATGAGATACGGATTATAGTACAAGACCTCTATACTGCTGATTGGTTAAAAGAAGTCTGGCAGGAAGTTAATCGACCCAAAATTCTTTCTGATTCAAGAGTTCCTCAACGTTTCCTGGATCAACAACACCAAAGGCAACAGCTCACTCCACTCATCGAATTAACACCATCATCACCACCACCACAATCAGAACCTGGACCCACACAAACTTCACATAAAGATCAGGAACCGGTATTGCCACCACCCACCCTCCCGTTGTTACAACAACCACAACAATCTACTACTACTACCATAAAGCCACCAATTTATGTCCCATTTACCCCCTCTGAAGTACATAACCTAATAATTCAGTTGCCAGATCCGGACAGAAACCCTATGCCTTTTTTTCGTAGCCTGGATCAAACACAAAGGACATATTCAGCAAATTGTCTATAATGTTGCCAGTATAAAGGCAGGACACTCTTTCTGGCCAATCTTCAAGACAACGTTACACAAAGAAAATATAGATGATATCCATTCATATTCCTCAGGAGAAGAATTCTGCCGACGTCTTGAAGCTTGGGCAAAAGACCGTCTAGCAACATCTTCAATCAACATTTTCGACTCTGCTCAGGAAAAATCTGAAACTGTGGAGAAATATTACAATCAAATGCTTCTATTTTTTTATCAACTCTATTTATCAACTCTATTCCAAGATCAAGGAATTAAGATGAATACCAAGAGCCACCAAATTCTCTTCGCTACTTCCTTTGTAAAAGGTTTACTAAAACCCATCCGCCAATATTTTGAAACTACAAGGCCAGAATATGTGGATTTGCCCAGCACTCAGATCCTCCGAATTGCTAAAGCTCAAGGTAATTTATTAACTACCACATAAACTGAAGAACAACCTACAAATAGTCTGGAACCAAACTGGCCGTCCTACAAGAAATCTCTGAAGATCAACCAAAGACATCACCTCAACCAATTTTATATAACCAACCGATGCAAGTTTATCCATAATCTATGCAAATGGTCCCACAATCTGGATATCGACTACAAACTTTTGCACATCCTCAAACTCAGTTTCCGAATAAACAAAGAATGGAGACCAGAGTCTGTTTTTATTGTAAAAGATTTGGACACATTATGAAAAATTGTCGTAACAGACCTCATTTAAACATTAATGATCCACAGTTATATCCACAAATGTACAAACAACGTTATAGTCCAAATCAACCATACTTCCCACTCCCACAAGACAGACCTCAAGCAACCCGTGTAAATAACCCTTTCTATGGACCACAAACGGGACCACAAAATTCAATACTTAATCCTCAAATTCAAGAGTACTCTCCAAACGCCTATCAGCAAGAACCCTCACAAGCTGGGTTCAACCCCAATCATCCATAGGATTTTGGCAAGCCTATGTCTACTATTTTTATCAATGCTACTCCATGCAATGTTTTAGGTCAGTCTGGACCCGTTCTAACTGTAAATCTCCCAATCAATGGTCATGAACTTCCTTTCCTAGTGGACACAGGTGCAGCCAGATCAGTTTTGAAAAAAGATCTTCCACCAGATGTCATACTTTCTCCTGATTTCATTTCATGTGTAGGAGTGGATGGAAATCCTACAGAGACCCGTCTGACATATCCAGTACCAGTTGGCTTACATGGCCTGATGTCTAGACTCCTCGTCTCCCCAACCTGTCCTACTAATCTATTGGGAGCAGACCTTCTCCAGAAAATGAATGCTACAATAAGATATGATTCTTCTGGCATGTATTTGGATTTTGAAACTAAACCTGCACCCGAATTGACATGCATCCTTCAAGCAATCCCTGCTTTCCTTGTGTCTAATCCTGAAGAATCCATCCCATCAGAATTCCTGTCTCAAATTCCAAACACTTTATGGTCCTCAGGACCAGATGACATTGGCCTTTTACCAGTTACACCTGTACAAGTTTTCTTAAAACAAGGAGCATCGGTACCAAGATTACCCCAATATCCTCTAAAAGCAGGTCAAGAACGATCGCTAGAAGACCAAATCAAAACCTTTCTACAGGCAGGAGTACTCATCTCATGTGTATCCCCCGCAAATACTCCTTTATTTCCTGTAAAGAAAAAATCCGCTCCAGGTGAACCACCCAAATATCGCCTGGTACAGGACCTACGAGCTGTGAATTCCGCTACAATTATGGAGACTCCCGTTGTCCCTAATCCTCACACCCTCCTCAGTACCATACCTCCTCATGCTATATACTTCACAGTAATTGATCTTAGTAATGCCTTTTTCAGCGTCCCTTTACATCAGGACTGTCAATACCTCTTTGCTTTTACTTATCGAGGAGCTCAATATACATGGACGAGGATGCCCCAGGGCGCTCAGAATTCCCCCAATCAATTTACCCAAGCTCTGCAAACTTGTCTCCAACCATGGATTTTACAGCATCCTGAAATTGCTCTCTTGCAATATGTAGACGATCTTCTCCTTTGTGCCCCTAATCTCCACCTTTGTCAAATCGAATCTATCAGTCTTCTCCAACATTTAGCAAACATCAATTCTAAAGTTTCGCAATCCAAACTCCAGTGGTGTCGTATAAAAGTTATATTCCTTGGACATTGTATCTCACAAGGAACAAAACATCTCACTGATGATCGGAAAAAAGCTATTGAAAATATTCCATACCCGCGTAATCTCAAAGAACTTCAAGGATTTTTGGGAATAATTACTTACTGCCGGCAATGGATCCCCAATGCATCTGCCCTCATGCAAACACTATATGACTCTTTCCAAGAGATCCTGGCCACTAAAAGACTATCTCCACAAGCTATGGATTGTTTTGACAACCTTAAACAACTGATTTTGAAAGCACCAGCATTAGGACTTCCAAATTACTCTGAACCCTTTAATCTCTTCATCTGTGAACACATTGGTCATGCCTCTGGGGTGCTCACTCAGAAACATGGTGACTCTATGAGACCTCTTGGATACTATTCTTGCAAACTTGACCCTGTTGCACAGACTGCACCCACTTGTCTCAAGGCTGTTATAGCTGTGCAAGCTCTTCTTGACAAGACTCAAGACATCATTCTGGGACACCTTGTTACCATTTTGGCTCGCCATGATCTTCAAGCAATCCTCAAACAATCTCAACAACCACATCTTTCTATGCAACGTAACATCCGTTTACAATGCTCCCTTTTATTACCAGAAAATGTGACTCTGAAGAGATGCATCATACTGAACCCCGCTACTCTGCTTCCTCTCGCAAGGGGGGAAGATCCACGGGAAAGAAATGACATAGACCATGATTGCCTCGAACAAATGGAGGCTGAGACATCGCATCTTCCTACTGTCTCTGAAACTAAACTGGATAACCCGGATTATGTTTTCTTCACTGATGGCTCGAGATATGCAGATGATCAAGGACGGTTCCACACTGGATTTGCTGTGGTTACTTTGCAAGACACCGTGAAGGCTGCTTCCTTACCTCCACACATGTCGGCCCAAGAAGCTGAGCTAAAAGCTCTGGCTGAGGCTTGCATACTTGCGGAAGGAAAGACTGCTAACATCTATACAGATTCAGCCTATGCATACGGTATCGCACATGACTTTGGCCTGAAGTGGGCCCTGCGAGGTTTCCAGACAGCTAGTGGAACGCCTATCAAGAACTATAAAGCTGTCAAGACGTTGATGCAAACTCTCGAGCTACCAAAACAAGGAGCAGTTTTGAAGGTCAAGGCTCATAGCAGAACAGAGACAGAGGAGTCAAAGGGAAATCACAGAGCGGATTTGGCCGCCAAGGCTGCAGCACTTTTTCAGCCGAAGCAAGAGGATGTTTGGGTGCGAGAGAAAGCAGAGGCGGGTATATATATCCTGACAAGAGTGGGAAAGAAAAAAGAGGAAGAAGAAGAGAAGACCCAGCAACAAGGAGTGCCGAATCCAGGAGTTGCACTTTTAAGACAGTTTCAAACTCAAGTAAGTCCAGAAGAAAGGAAAATATGGGAAGAAAAGCGAGCTGAACTACAACAAGATGGATTCTGGAGAAAGGGCAAGAAATTGTGCTTACCCAAGGCACTGTACCCAGCTGTAGTACAATGGGCTTATGATACTACTCACAGAGGGAAGAACCAAATGAATGATGTGATTAACAAAATATATTTGGCACCTGGAATTACTACAATAACCACCAACTATTCAAGAAGTTGTGAAATATGCAACACTTGTAACCCAGGAGGAATGATAGCAACACCGAAGAAACATTTAGCCAAGCCGTTATATCAATTCCAGAGGATCCAAATCGACCACATGGAATTACCCAAGAGCGGAAAATACAAATATGTTCTAGTGGTGGTGGACATGTTTTCAGGATGGCCTGAAGCTTATCCAATCAGCAATATGACTGCCAGAACTACTGTAAAGAAACTATTGACTGAAGTAGTTTGTAGATTCGGAATACCAGAAATTATTCAAAGTGACCAAGGATCGGCCTTCATTGCGGACGTAACCAGAGAACTTTGGAAGCTAGTGGGAGCTGACCTGGGCCTACACAATCCTTATCATCCACAATCAAGTGGAAAGGTGGAAAGAATGAATGCTACTCTGAAGAATCAGATTCTGAAAGCTAGTAAAGAAACTTCTCTCCCCTGGCCCGACATTTTGCCCTTTGCACTTTATTCTATCAGAAACACACCTAGACAACCCACTGGCCTCACTCCCTATGAAGTGTTGTTCTTAGGCCCACCCAGGCTGGGGAGGTACCACCCACAACAATTAAGTGCAGGGAATGATAATCTTGTGAAATATGTTGTAAGTTTATGTAATGAATTGAAAATAACCCATGCTGCAGTGTTCTCATCTATTCCAGATCCAGACTCTGACCAAGAGACGCACAAGTTACAACCAGGTGACTTTGTGCTGGTGAAAAAACACGTCAGAGATTCTCTAGAACCCAGATTTGAAGGACCATACCAAGTTCTTCTAGTATCCCCGACTTCAGTGAAGCTTGAAGGGAAACCTACCTGGATACACGCTTCGCACTGCAAGAAAGTGGACCCTCCCAGTCCGTTATCATGAAGAATACCTTTATCCTTTACAAAATCTGTTTTGTTTGTATATGTGTGGCACAAGAGGTAGCGATCACCCGGGATGGGGGAATAGCTACTAGGGGAACAGTCACATTCTGGTACAATTCATCAAGTACCCAAATGGCGACCTTTAAGTTTGAGTTTTGTGAGGTTGCCAAATGCCAAGCTGTGGGTTGGGTGAGAGGGAGAGAGAGAGGGACAATCAGATGGAATGAATGGCTATCTGAGAAGTCCAGCTGCAAAGGGGGGTCCCTCGCAAGGGGAGACTCGTCTCAAACTGGTGAAGCCTCCCAATCCCCTTCCCGCTCAGATCTACAGACATTCAAAGGAAACATGAGTTTGAATTTTAGGGAAAGATAGAGGACAGATTTCAATGTTTTTAGGGGGGACTGTGAAGGTGAGCAATAAGAAAAAACATGGAAATCTGTTACATCTCATCTGCTACATCTTATGTTATGCATTTAACAATCACTTTACCCAGATAACATAACAAGATTGTTTTAGCTTGGAAAAGCTTACGCAAGATAGGCCTTCAGACAGAAGCACCTAGTTCCTGTTTTGAATGACGAAGAGAATATTAGTCAGCCAACGCCTGAATAAGACTGCGCAGGTGCAAAAGAAACCTATTGTATACATATATCCTGTTTTGTGATTTCATAAATTTATGCTCTATGTCCAAAAAAGGTTATATATTCTGGACATCCAATTATAATATGGTATGGAGATACATGTGATTTGATAACCACTCCTAAATCACTCCTAAATCAGAGAATTAAAATGAGACAGTGCTTCCTGAAAATAAAGAGAAGTGTTTGGGATTTCAAACCAGCAACACTCTGTGTGGTCTGGAGTTCTTAGCGTCGACGCACTCACTCAAAATCTAATTTGGACAGAGACAATCAATTGAAGGAAGGGATGAAGAAGATACTAGAACTCCTAGTTCTTACAAGACTATCACACCGCGATCTAGGATGAAACACATAACTTCAAGGAAAACCTCAAAACAACCTAATCCATCCCAATATTCCTTCCACCAGTGAGTTAGCTTTTCTGTGAATTGTTCATTAGCGGCTAAGTCAGAGGGGAATCTCCATAGGAAATCTGTTCCCCTAGGAATACTATCAGATAAGGTGAGAATTACTGGTGAATGATCTGATATAACCAAATCCCTTATTTCGACAGACGTTACTTTTCTAAGGACCTGTTCTGTTATTAGGAAGTAATCTAACTGCGACCAAGAATCGTGTGCTGCGGAGAAATGAGTGTATTCCCTACCTCCAAGCATCAAACAAACCTACCTTCACCGCCATGTCACATAGATTTTTGTCTCTATGTCTAGGTGTTATATAGTGGCCTGAGGCGCCCCGTCTATCCTCTGTATGATTCATAACTGCATTCATGTCCCCGGCCACTATGTGATACAGAGAGGTGTCAGATATCAGTTTATGAGACAAATTTTGAAAAAACAATGCATTGGCGTCATTTGGACCATAAACATTATATATAGTGAATGTCTCAGTCGGTGAAGATAAACATATTTGAATCAAACGTCCCTCCTGATCTTCCGAGGAAGATACCACCTGATGAGGGAGATTTTTATGCAATAAGATAAGTACCCCACCTTTAGAACCTTGAGATGGAGATCCCAGGACTCTTCCAACCCACAGTTTTTGCATACGGAAGAAATCAGCTTGAACTAAATGGGTTTCCTGAAGTAGAGCTATGTCAGCCTTAAGCCTCTTTAGGTGTCTCAATACCATGATGCGTTTATGGGGAGATCTCAAACCTTTAACATTCCATGATACAATTATAGTCATAATGGCCAGTAGAAAGAGATAGCATTATCTTCACAAAATGGACAAATGAATAAAACCCTGTAAGTTTCTGATTGAGATGCAGAGTAAACCCACCAAAACATCCAACCCATTAAACATAAGAGTAGTGTGTCCAACTGAAATAACAACACTTTGGACCAAATAAAAAAAAAAGTACAGGACTTCTCTTATTCCCAACATGAAACCAATTTACGCATTTTGGGCGAGCCTGGATCATAGCACTTAGCTCTCTAATGTAATAAAATACCTATATAGGGGACAGGGGAAGGAGACAAGGGAGGGAAAGGGAAAGGAAGAGGGTGAAGGGATAAGGGAGAGGAAAGTGGAAGGAAAAGAGGGAAAGCAAGAAGAGGCGGAAAAGCTGCATTTACATCTAATCCTTTAAAGCTACCAATTGTTGTCATTGGTCTACATAGGTGGGACATAGAGGGACATAGCAATAAAGAAGGCACTTCTATAAATTATACTGCACCGACAGAGCGATCCTATTTATGTTACATGCTGCTCCCGTGGACGTTTCCGCTGTTCTTTGGGATCATGTTACCGATCTTCCCGTCCATACTTCGGTGAACGTCTCCCCAATCTGAGTTGCGTCGTCTTCTGGAATCAGATTGGTAAGTGTCCAGTTGACCCTCCGTGGATTGATATATCACATTTTTTGCCTCCTGTGCTGATAGGAAAGTCTCCATGGAGCCATCTGGGTGGTATATTTGTAGAGTTGCTGGGTAGATTAGTGAAAATCTCACTTGTTGGCGATATAGATCTGAGCAAAGTGCTGAAAACTCCCGTCTTCGTCTTGTGACTTCAGCTGAAAAATCCTCAGATAATAATATCTTGTGGGTACGGAGGATTAGTGGATTATTCCTTTTCTTATAAGCCCTGAGTATGGCAGATTTGTCAGAAAAGTCCAAGTAACGCACGATGACTTGTCTGGGCCTTTGACTCAGCGCAGGGTGTGGCTCTTGTTCTTGCCTGTCTCTGCGAGAGGCCGGAAATGCCGGCCCAATTCTGTGCGCTCTATCCACTTTACATATGGCAGGTAGGCCTAATGCTTTGGGCAATTCATGTTCACAAAGAGCGATAAGGTCCTGGATAGGGACAGATTCTGGGACTCCTACTAACCTTAGGTTATTCCGTCTAGAGCGGTTCTCTAGATCATCTATTTTTTCTCCCATCTTCTTGTTTTCATGTAAAAGGAGTTAGTTGGCTTGTAGTTTTGAATGGTTGTCTTCTAAGGAGCTTATTCTGTATCTTGCTGAGACGACCTCCCTGTTCAGCCAGCTCCTGTCGTATGTACGTGAGTTGATAGTGATTCTTGGAGGTCTGGAAGTACACGTTCTGCCACTTCCAGCGCAAGCCGCTTGTAGTCCACTTTGATATCTTCATTTTGGGAATCCCCTTCCATAGAGTCCTCATCTGGTGGTAAGGTAAGCGCCTCTTCAGTTATTGGTTTCGGAGTGCTGTCCGCCATAACACTCGCAGCTTTCCCGCCCTTCTGCTTTGTCTTGCTTCCCATGTTCGTCAGGTACCGATCCATAAAATCGGAGTCCGGGTAGTCTGCGTCAATAATCCCAGTGCCTGATATGAATCGGGACTAGTAAGATGGGATGCAATTGTTTTTCAGAGCTGTGTGCCGCGGAGCTCCTTCAAGCTTGACCGTTCATGTCGGCACCGGAAATCCCCCTTATTTAATATTAATATTGTTGATAATCATATTTCTTACACTAATAACTATTACTATATCTTTTAAATTAAAAAAAAAAAATTACATTTTTTCAATATTTGTATTTATTTTTTATTTATTTTTGTTTTATTTAAATTTTTTAAGTGAATTAACCCCTTTATGCCACATTCAAGGCAGGAAGAGGTAAATTCCCAACCTGCAGGCTGACATTTCATTTTAAATCCAGCATAACAAGAAGCGTTCCTAGCCGGCTTTCAACTTTTTCAATATAATACACGCTTGTAGCGTTCTACAAGTGTGTATTACGACCTGACCTTTACAGCTGGCTTCCGGACTTCTAACTGTGACTGCATATGTCTAATGACATGTTCCGTTTTTTTTGTGGCCCCTATGCAGAACCATTCACTTCAATGGGGCCACGAAAAAATGGAAATGCATTCTGTGTTGGTATGTCCGCATGGGTGTTCCGCAAAAAAATAGAACACGTCCTATAATTGTCTGCATTATGGACAAGGATTGGACTACTATTAGGGGACAGCTGTTCTTTTCTCCAAAATGCAGAATGTAAACAGCCGGTATCCGTGTTTTGCCATATGCAGACTAATTTACACAATCTATCAATTAATTATATAATCTTACTAGCTTTGCATTCTCCTCACTGTGAAATAAGCTCTCTGATCCTAAACTGTATTCTGTGTTTTAAGATCTCTTTCTTCGAACTAACAGACTTGCTATCCCTCCAACGTAAAAGCCCAGAAAAACATGGCAGATCCTGACTAGGATCTCATATAGGGTCAATGACATATCTGCTGATATCACAGCTATTAGTTACACAATTAATGTGCTAATTACTAATCATGCACTAATCAATGCAATGTACTTTTATGAGCATCTATTTAAAGAGCACAATAGAGCTAATATATTGTCATTAGAGATGAGCGAGCATATTCGTCCGAGCTTGATACTCGTTCGAGTATTAGGGTACTCGTAAGTGCTCACTACTCGGACGAGTGTCTCGCCATGCTCGAGGAAATGGCATCTCCCACCTTTTGAATTTTTGGCTGCTATAAACTCAGCCAATCACAAGCCAGGAGACTCTGCGGTACACCCAGCATCAAGTGGGGCCCTTACATGTCGATAGCAGGGGGTTGGATGGCCTGATCAGGTGACCCTGGAGCAGGGCTGCTATCAGGAATTTCGGGGCCCCCTACAAGCAAATTTCGCGGGCCCCCCCCCTTTCGGGTAAACTTTACAGATTTGCTTAATATGCAGCAGCCTCCACATAGCACATTACATCTTTCTTTTTTACGGCATATCACAACTGCTTTTTTTGCCCAGTAAGCCTGCCACCGCGACAAGGTAGACTCTTTAGGCAGGATCCTACCCTAGGCTAATGTTTTTACGCTACATGTTATATTATTATTATTCACACACTGATAAACATTTTCAATAGGGAAACACAGTTGCCATTAAATTCAGTTACATGCTTGTAAGTGCAGAGTGTTGAGGCACATTGTGTTGATCTGAGGTCTGATGGGGGCACAAGATGCTAATCTGAGGTCTGATGGGGGCACAAGACGCTGACCTGAGGTCTGATGGGGGCACAAGATGCTGACCTGAGCTCTGATGGGGGCACAAGACGCTGATCTGAGGTCTGATGGGGGCCCAAGACGCTGATCTGAGGTCTGATGGGGGCACAATGTGTTGATCTGAGGTTTATTATCCCTGTACAGTGACATCACTGTGTGTATTATCCCTGGACTTTGACATCACTGTGTTTATTATCTCTGGACTGTGACATCACTGTGTTTATTATGTCTGTACTGTGACATCACTGTGTTTGTTATCCCTGTACTGTGACATCGCTGTGTTTATTATCCCTGTACAGGGACATCGCTGTGTTTATTATCCCTGAACAGTGACATCGCTGTGTTTGTTATCCCTGTACAGTGACATCGCTGTGTGTATTATCCCAGTGCAGGAAGAGGTAGGTGGTCTGTGTTTGTGTGTTTGTTTTCTATTTTTCAGGGTCGTGAATGCAGAGGACTACGTCGGATTCGGTGGACTACGTCGGACCAGCTTTTTTTTTTTTAATAAAATGGTCAAACAGGGGTCTGGGGGAGTGTTTATTTCAATAAAATGTTTTATACTTGTGTGTGTGTATTTTTTTTTTTACAATACTACAGTTTTAGTAATTAGGGCTATCTACAGACGGCCCTGATTACTAATACTGGGCTTAGTGCTTGCCGGTATGGCAGGCCAGCACTAACCCCAACATCTATTACCTCGGCACCCACCGCCACCAGGGGTGCCGGGAAGAGCCGGGTACCCACAGGACCGGACCTTCTAAATTGAGGGTCTGGCTCTGGGGCGGCTGCAGGCTGGTACCAATAACCGTGTCCCTTCCCACCCTGGTAGTGCCAGGCTGCCGCTGCTGGTTGTATCTGGCTGGCGAAGGAAAAAGGGGGGGACCCCACGCCATTTTTTTACAAAAATAATTAAATAATTAAAAAAAAAATGGCATGGGGTCCCCCCCTTTTTTCCTTCGCCAGCCAGATACAACCAGCAGCGGCAGCCTGGCACTACCAGGGGGGGAAGGGACACAGTTATTGGCCCTTCCCAGCCTAATGGTACCAGCCTGCAGCCGCCCCAGAGCCAGACCCTCAATTTAGAAGGTCCAGTCCTGCGGGTACCCGGCTCTTCCCAGGACCCCTGGTGGCGGTGGGTGCCGAGGTAATAGATGTTGGGGTTAGTGCTGGCCTGCCATACCGGCAAGCACTAAGCCCAGTATTAGTAATCAGGGCCGTCTGTAGATAGCCCTAATTACTAAAACTGTAGTATTGTAAAAAAAAATACACACACACAAGTATAAAACATTTTATTGAAATAAACACTCCCCCAGACCCCTCTTTACCATTTTATTAAAAAAAAAAAAAAAGCTGGTCCGACGTAGTCCACCGAATCCGACGTAGTCCTCTGCATTCATGACCCTGAAAAACAGAAAACAAACACAGACCACTTACCTCTTCCTGCACTGAGATAATACACACAGCGATGTCACTGTACAGGGATAACAAAAACAGCGATGTCACAGTACAGGGATAACAAACACAGTGATGTCACAGTACAGACATAATAAACACAGTGATGTCACCGTACAGGGATAATAAACACAGTGATGTCAAAGTCCAGGGATAATACACACAGTGATGTCACTGTACAGGGATAATAAACCTTAGATCAACGCATTGTGCCCCCATCAGACCTCAGATCAGCGTCTTGTGCCCCCATCAGACCTCAGGTCAGCATCTTGTGCCCCCATCAGACCTCAGATCAGCGTCTTGTGCCCCCATCAGACCTCAGATCAACACAATGTGCCCCCATCAGACCTCAGGTCAGCGTCTTGTGCCCCCATCAGACCTCAGGTCAGCGTCTTGTGCTCCCATCAGACCTCAGGTCAGCGTCTTGTGCCCCCATCAGACCTCAGATCAGCGTCTTGTGCCCCATCAGACCTCAGATCAACGTCTTGTGCCCCCATCAGACCTCAGATCAGCGTCTTGTGCCGCCCTCAGACCAGCGTCTTGTGCCCCCCCTCAGACCTCAGATCAGCCCACCCAGCCACTTTAAAAACACATACTTACCTGTTCTGCGCTGCCGCTGCCATCAGATCTGAGGTCTGAGGGGGGCACAAGACGCTGTACAGGAGCAGGCCGGGCCATTAAGGGGGCGCTCTGGCAGGGCGCCCCCTTAACTGGCCGGGAGTGAAGCGCCCTGTGCAACCGCACGTGTTGCACACCCCAAAGGCCGGCCCTGTTGTTGACAGGCGCCCGGGCCCCCCTTTCTTGACAAATCTGCCCGTGCCCCCCACAGCAGGTTCTGCTGTACCCCCCTGATGGCGGCCCTGCCCTGGAGTATACTAGTGACTGCCCACGGTGCTCAGCTCAGTCGCTACCTGGATGCCGTTAGGGACAGATCTGCAGTGTGATACAGGGAGAGTGTTAGGATGTTCTACTAGATTTGTGTGAGGCAGGAGTGATTCTAAAAGAACCCAACAGCCCTTGTTAGGGCTACAAGACCCTTTTTCTTTATCTGCTTGTGGCTGGGCTTGCTGGCACTAGTAGTGCAGCTACCGCCATATTTGCAGCATTTTGCAGGAAGACTACAACTTCCCGCTCACCAACTGTTGTGCGACGTGCCCACAAGATGGAATTCAACATTAAACATGTTATCCAGAGTTTACCAGCAGCGTAGAGCAATTGTAGACTGCCAGATGTCAACTTCCACCAGAACTGGTAGTCAGGTCATTCAGATTCCTCAAGTCTACAATGAGGAGTGGATGTGGATGTCTGATATCTGCCAGGTGTTGAGCAACTTTGAGGAGTCAACACAGATGGTCAGCGGCGATGCCGCCATTATCAGCCTCACCATCCCGCTGCTTTGCCTGTTGAAAAATTCACTGCTCAGCATGAAGTCGGAAGCTTTGCGCTTGTCACAAGAGACGGTGGAGGAAGATACGTCGCTTGATAGTCAGAGCACCCTCCGGTCTGTTTCTCAGCGCGTATCGGAGGAGGGGGATGAGGATGAGGAGGAAGAGGAGGAGAATGTCGGCGAGACAGAAGAGGGTACCAGTGCTCAGTCCCTTATTAACTGTTGAGCGTTGTATGGGGCTGAAGAGGAGGACTTGAGGAGGAGGAGGA
>ONZH01030910.1:0-87447 GCA_900303285.1 Rhinella marina | reverse complement strand
AACTACAGACACTACCTAAACAATTTTTTAGGAGGGTCAACTTCGGACACTCCAAAACAAATTTTTGGAGGCTCGCCTACAGACATTTGACTGCTACCTCAATCTAACTTGGTCACTTGTTGTGTCACTACACTGTCACCATGATATGTCAGGCTTATGCCTGCGTCGTGGGGAGGGGATAGCCACAGCAGTGCCAGCCATGAGCAGTGGTGTCACCTGCAGGCGTGATGGACCTTCGTTGCACCTAGTTGGGTGCTTCCCTAACATGTGATGGGTATTTGCCTCACCTTTCTTGGTCTGGGTGAGCACAATTGCCATGAGGGTAACCACCAGGCTGTTGCAGGAGAATTTGGGGTAATGGTGGGATTAGGCAGCCTCAGAGGCATCCATGCATGCTGCCCCTGCTGTTTCCTGTCCATTTCCGTGGTGTTTCCATCATTTTCTGAGGTTTCCAGGTTTTCACCCAGTCTTCCCTAGGCAGAGCCTTGGTCCCTTGCAAAAATGCTCCAGTCTCCCATTGACTTCAATGGGGTTCGTTATTCGAAACGAGCACCCGAGCATTTTAGTGCTCGCTCATCTCTACTTCCAACCAAATGCTAGACCTCCTGATCATAAACATAGAAGCTTGGAGGGGAATATGCCTCTGACACTGTTTTATCACTGGAGAGAACACTGGTTCAGGCATGTTGAAATCCAACATGAAAATCCCTCTTTTACCTTGATATCTTTCTTTTAGGAGAGTCAACAGAGTTCCAAACACATAAGACAGTTTGCCAATCTCTATGAAATTAGCAAATTTAGTTTACCCTTATGACATGTATATAACTAGCTTAAAGGAGTTTTTGGGGATTACTGTGATTTTTAACAGATGTGGATTTGTAGTTGCTTACCTTATACATCTTTCCCATGCTTTTTTTTCTCAATATGGACTCTACTGACCTGTTTCCACCATGTAAAATTATCATTCTGGTTTGCTTACATCCTGTAAGTAGCACTTCCTACTGATGTACTCAACCAAACCCATGAGGCACTTCTCCTTTCTCCGCCACAGCTTTAGCACCCCAGCTAGTTGATAGCTCCTCCCACCCAGCTAGTTACATAGACACTCCCCTATTACTTCCCCTAACAACACCCAGCTGGTTTATAGCTTCTCCCACCCAACACAGACATTCCTCTATCACTGTCCCTAACAACACCCAGATAGCTACATAGACAGTCCCTATCACTACTAGAGATGAGCGAATCATTCAAAATTTTATTCGCCGAACATTCGTCGAACTTTTCATAAGATTCGTATATTCTACTAATCTATTCGACGAATCTGCGTACAAATCTTACTTTATTATGTGGCGTTTTGCGAACATTCGCGCACTAATAACGAACGTTCAGTTTTAAAAGGTACGCAACTTCTTTGAACACGTACGCATGAGTGTACAAATTGCGTACAAATAGCAGATCATCTGGCTTAGACTGAGATGAGCGTGCCATCCACTCCACTATCTCATCCACTTTCTCCTCCACTACAATTTTGCGCCTTGATGGGTTAGCCCAGTTAAACACCGGCCAAGTATTGTGAATACTACAAGTAGAAGCTCCGGCTACAGGTCCTTTGGCAGTGCTGCCCTGTGCCACCTTCTCCTTTTTTTTAGATCTCGAGGTCTGGCTGGAACTGGACCCCTTTTGCTTATCCATTCCAGACATTTTTCACTTGACTCTGTGGCCCTGCAGCTGGTCTTTGTCTTTGTCCCTGTCTCTCTCCCTGTCTCTCTCCCTATCTGTCTCCCTGTCTCTCTCTCCCTGCCTGATTAATTACTATCCCTGCCCTGCAGTATCCCTGATGTGTAATATGGATTCCCTGAACAATTACACCCCAATTTCAACAACACAGGTCTCAGTCTTTAGGAACTTCACTCAGTGCTTCTGCTCATCTCAGCAGTCGCAGCAAAAGTGATGCGTTACTGAGATTGAGCCAATCAGAGCAATCCCTGCCCACTAGGTCAGGTGACTGCTTTCTTCCCGGGCTTTTGCGCACGAATAACAAACTAACAGTAAAAGTTCGCTAAGTAATTGAATTTGTACGCAACAGCGTATAGAGTAACTTATACGTAGCATTAGCGTACAATTGATCGGACAAGTACATAGCGAATGTGTAGAATGCCTTAGGAACATTTTCAAATCTTAACGGAGCGAATCTCCAAATATTCGGATTCGCTTCACAGCTGAAAATTTCCAAGATTCGATACGAATCAACGAATCAGCGAATAGATTCGCTCATCTCTAATCACTACCCCTAACAACACCCAGCTAGTTACATAGACATTTCCCTATCACTTCCCCTATTGTTGCCTTTAACAATGCCCAACTAGTTTATAGCTCCTCCCACCCAGCTAGTTACATAGATACTCCCCTATCACTGCCCTTAACAACACCCAGCTAGTTTATAGCTCCTTTAACCCAGCTAGTTACATAGATACTCCCTTATCACTATCCATAACAACACCCAGCTAGTTGATAGCTCCTCCCACCCAATTAGTTACATAGACACTCCCCCATCACTGCCCCTAACAACGCCCAGCTAGTTGATAGCTCCTCCCACCCAGCTAGTTACATAGACACTCCCTTCTCACTAGTCTTTGTGCTGCTTTGATACACCCCGTGGACATCATAGAATATAAGACAGAGCATCATAGACATTGTCACGTGACCACAACCCAGAACAGAAGATAGGAGCAATAAAGCTGTCTGGACACATATAGGCACCATGATCTTCATTCAATTCTGGGCTCTGTTCACTAGATAGGAGTGGGTCCCAGAAGTGGACACCACACCTTTTGATATGCCATAAATGTCCCAGATGGGAATACTCCTTTAAGAAATATTTGAGAGCTTGAGTAGGGAATAAAAATAAAGAAGAAGAAGGACATAAGGGACAAAAGAGAAAAGTAAGAGGAGACAACTGCAAAAAGCATGCATGAAAAATAGAAGCCATAGTTCCTTCAATACAGTAGATCCTCAGAAAGCCATATAGAGCAAATAATAGACCCTGGAGCAATTCCTCCCCACAATATTTACCCAACATCACCAAAGACTTACATGAAAGACTCAGTAAACGTTCATAATAAGAAATATATGAAAGACTAGAGGAATGACACAAATAGATTACAAAAATGAACAGTTTATCAGTCACTGGAGAGCGACTGCAAGCAGGACTGACTGAAAACCAGAATAACCCTGAAGTCTTAGCGCACATTCACACAATGCTTTCTTTCCCACAGAATTTTGCCACGGACAGCCAAACCTAAATTCTGCCAGCAGTCGCATCATTTCCGCCTCCTATTCTTTTAAATGGGAGGCAGTGCAGAAGACTGCTGAAGAACCACTGCTCTGCCATCTTCTGCGCTGCCTCCCATAGAAAAAAATGGGAGGCAGAAAGATGCGGCATATTCCATGAAAAAACTACTATGTGAATGGGCCCTTGGGAGACAGATGGACCACGCTGCAGGCCTAAATGAAACAAGCTGACAGGGCATTGATGAGGTTCAGTTTGTGATCCACAAAATACTCCCCCATAAAAGCTACTGTACTTTTAAGGGTTCTTTGATCACATGGAAAACATCACCACCAGCTCTCTACTGAAGAGGAAACTTTTCTGTACCATAAGAGCAGTTTCTGAGCATGTTTTTTTTCATAATAATAATAAAAAGAAATAATAATAACAACAACAACAATTATTATTATTAGTATTTCTACAAGGTCTCTTAATTCAACCTTTATTCAGCTGGCATGAGTGTGTGTGTGAGAGAGTTTATCAGTATGAGTGAGTGTGTATGTGTGTGAGAGAAAGGTATGCAAGGGACTGAAACATTTAAGCCAGGGCTAGAATGTATGTAGGCAGGGATGAATGAACTTGTGTTTTCAAGTTCGGCATTCAAGGTTCGGGTTATATAAGAAATCTGTTATGGATTCCGCAACCACGGACCACCATAACTTATGGTCCGTGGTAGCGGAATCCATAACAGAATTCTTAGATAACCCGAACCTGAACCTTGTACGCTGAACTTGAAAACACAAGTTAGCTGACCCTATGTATATGTAGGTGATAGTAAAAATCTGAAAGTTAGAAGGTGCCAGTGAGGAGGTGACAGAGGGATGGTTTTAGGCAAGTGATAGAAGGGGATGCAAATTTAAATTCCTGGGTAGTCTGTATCCATAATAAATGATGATCCTGAATATGTTATAAAGCAAGCATAGCTTGTGCAGCTTATTGTAATTATCATAATTTTACAGTTCACAGTTAATGCTGGTAATATACTAGTGTTCTGAGCTGCATCCCGATTTTGGAGGATGTGCCGAGGATATAAATGTAGTCTTATTCTTATTTATTAACGGCCACAGTTGATTAATGTTTAGATTAGTGGTTTAAATGTATGGCTTCACATAGCAGGTATAAATGACAATTGCTGTCTCCAATTTCATACTATTCTTCAAAGGGGTTTTTCCAGAGTAGAAAATTGATGACCCATTCTCATCAGTGTCTGATAGGTGAGGGTTCGACACCCAGCACCACCACAAATCTGCTTTTCAAAGTGAAGCAGCTCTCCAGCAAGTGCTATAGCCTCCTCAACGCATATCAAACACAGCAATGTACATCGTATAGCGGCTGTACTTAGTATTGCAGCCCAGGCCTATTCACTTGAAAGGGATTGAGCTGCCCATAGGCCACATGACCGATGAATATGATGTTACTGGTCTCGGAAGAGACCACAGCACTCAGTGGAGCACTGCAGCCTCTTCAAACAACTGATCGGAGGTGATGTTAGGAGTCAGACCCCCATAAGATGCAATCGCTTAAGTATCTTACTAGGCCAAGAGGTGTAACTGGAAAATCCTTGGCCTTAAAGAGGTTGTCCAGGCTTTTTAATATTGATGATCTATCCTCAAACCATGAGTGGCACCATAGCCAGGTTCACAGTGGAGCATCTTATTGTACCCATGTGAGATGGTGGTGTGTGCTACGGTCATTTTCCCTGCTCCACCATCTAATTTGTGGATATCCTGACACTTTTCTGGCATCTGGAACTGTTGATAATTTATGTGACTATTCTTTTAATAAAGGCTACTTTTTATAGCAGTACACGTTAGTGCTTTTTTATATGTGTCATATCAAGAGTCTTGTAAAAAGCCTCATTGTCTCCATTACCCCCTGCAAATATCTGATGACCTGGATGGACATAAGGGCTTTTTCAATCATACTATGTAACCTCCACGTGAGATTCAATTACTGGTGACATGGGGAGTTCTGGACTTCAGGTTTTCTGAAAACCTACTTAAACCTCTCCAGTGATAATCTTGTTACCCATGTCCTATCCTCTTATTTGATTGCCTGTTTGTAGCAAACCTTTCATTTTATGAGTGGAGTAAATGGGTAAAGCCTAAACCATAACCAATAAAATCTAATCTGTGACTGAGCCTGGGCCATTCTTAATATAGGTAGAGAACAATGGTGCTTCTTGTTCTCTCTGATCTCCTCCCAAGTGTGATCCAGTCACCACACTGCCACTTATAGTTGTAGCACAAAGCAGCTTTCCCACGACTACAACTACTACTATTCTAGAAGATTAACTGAACCATAGGGGGCAGAGATTACTATACTGGGAAATGCCAAACCCTACATGTACCGTTCAGCACATCCTAATATGACCTGGGAATACCTAGAAACTGCTGAAATATAACACTTATGAAATACACATTGTTGTATTATATATTCAACCTGACAAGACATCTTGTTTGATGCTACTTCATGAAATATGGATGGCGTATAGTTCTTAAACAATAGGGCACACCAGTATCAGCTCTAATTAATGACAAAAGTCTAAATATTCAATTACAACCATATTAATGACATACTATAATAATGCATTTGTAAAAGATAGTTATAGTTATTATAAAACTTTTATATAGTAATAATGACTTTTAGATAACAATGTGAGAGGATGAAATTGTAAGATATGATATATGTCACTTGGAATATTAATTATATATGTTTATTAGTCATATGGAACCAGAAATATAGTTTTACAAGTACTATACTAGTTTAACTACAATATGTGAAGTAATTGTAGATTTTTATGTAAGTGCAATTATTACAAATGTGTGTGTGTGTGTGTGTGTGTGTGTATATATATATATATATATATATATATATATATATATATATATATATACATTTGTAAAAATTGCACTTACATAATATAACAAACATATAACTAATATGCATATTATAGTTAGACTAGTATAATACTAAGGTAGTAAGAGATAGATGTATAGATATACATAAATATCTAATAAAGTTCTGTATTTACACTGTAATGCTGAATTGTGCATGACAGTAACTTTGAAGATAATTCTGCATAGAACTCTGCTATATTATTACTACTACAACATATCACTATACAGTAATATACTGTATGACTCTGCAGTCCTATGTAAAAATCCCAAATAACACACTGTGATACTGCTCTATCCCTGGATATATCTGATATATATCTGAACAAATATTTGCTGTGCATCTACTTAGCTATTAAATATGGTAGTTAACTGAAATATGCATACCTGTGCAAAGGTAACTGTAAAAAGACAGAATAAAGTATATATATAATCTGCAATAAGTACATAGACTACATATCTGTTACTATAAATCTCTTACAGATTTGCAAATTATTTAAGGGGTGCTCTACATCTGTGATGATGAATATATAGAATATTCATAGATTTTTGTGTGTGTGTGCCTATTATATTTAATAGGAATATTACTTGCCATGTGGATCTTTAATATTGGATGTTATAGTAACATAATATACCTTTACTATGTGTAAAATGCATTCTATGCATTATATAATTAGAGGTAATATATTAATATAACTTATAAGCTACAGAGTACAATCTTTTAGGAGCTGGACTAGATCAGCTTGGATCTCCTGCATCTATAGAGGCTGGTGGTCTTGGTGGGTTTCTGTGTATTTGGAGGAAGATGAAAGAAGCTATGGGCTGCAGCCTCCACCTGTCTTCTGGACAGTTTTCTTGCCTTTGGCCAAATAAAATTGTCAAGTAATGAAAGGACTTTAGAAGAAAGAACAAAGGACATGAAGAAACTGAGCAGAACTTAGTGAGAAAGCATTTTAAATTAAAGAGACCCAACCCAAGGAAACCCTGGGGATGCATGGGGCGCTGGGAGGCTGCAATTGGCACTTCATAAACTGATCATTTTCAAATGCTTAGAGCTTAATCTAAACCTTGATGTAGAAATTAAAAGCGGAACCAATTGATTTAAGCATGAGTCACCCTTAATGGGCAGGAATGCGTCCTCCTGACCTCAGAGAGTGGCCTGCTTAGCTCCAGGACTAGGTGGTACTCCAGCAATGAGATCAGAAGGTATCCCTCCCTGGCGCCCCCTGTGTCCTTCCTGCTTTTGGGTGATGCCCTCTATTGTCCCCATCTAGTCTTCAGAAACCTTGTCCAATTACAGCAGAATTATGGGATGGGGGAAATATGGTTTGATCCGTCCACGGCTTTGATCTACACTTCCTCCATAATCCCGAAAACCCTTTCACTGCCGGAAAGAGTTAGAACTAGCTTTAGGAAAGTTTAGGATGAGCTCATTCCTTTACAGAAATCACAAAGAACTGGTCTTATTAGGGGTGTAGCTCTAATTTCACTCCTGTTTGATCTCCTGTAAATAGTTTCGGTAACCCTGTAATTGCAGGAGATGTGTCAGGGGCCTATAGGGTGGTTTATGTTAATAGTATAATGGCTATATAAACTGAGACTTCACTGTACTAACAGCTCTGACATGTCTGCCTGTATACAGGAGAGGATATCCATTATATACTGTACCTGTACAGTGGGCATACACCGTACAGCATCTGTAACATGGAGAGAGCTAGATGTAAGAGATAGATGGATAGATAGATAGATTAGATATATGATAGAAAAATAGATAATAAATAGATAAATAGACAGATTAGATAGATATTAGATAGATAGATAGATAGATAGATATAGAGTGTATATATAGGAACCAGTACCGGACTGTATACACCTTTAGGGATAACGTATGGATGAAAAAAATGATTATCAAGTTTATCTAATAACCAGAACAGGCTTTACCCGAATTAACTAATAGTAAGATTAATTTATAAAGCCATCAGATTACACAGAGCACAGAATATGGACTAATATCTACAGTATGCGAAATTGTGATTCCATCTGTATTCATAAAAATATCAATATTTAAAAAATTATATAATATATATATATATATATATATATATATATATATATATATATATATATATATATATCCCCGCACACCCAGACTGCCGTATACAGCGTCCATACGTTTATCACATTGACTTGTAGATCAGGAATACACTGCAGTAACTGGAGCCCCAGCTTTTCCCGTCTGGAGCTGCTGTGAAATCCGTCATTGGAAATGATATTAATGCCTTATATTCAGCACTCAGCATATGCCAAATCATTTGCTTTTCTTCTTCCACTGATTTATTTCGTTGCTTTTTGGACATAAACTCAACTTCTGTTTTTCTCACAAATTACCTCTGACCAAAAATAAGATCATTTCAACTTGCAGGAAATGGTGCCACCCACTAGAAGCTAATGGAGTCATTTCCATTAGCAGCAATTACCCCCTATAGGAGTAAACACTGGATGACTGTAGATATAGCTAGGGTGTGTAATATAATATATTACATGTAGATATATCTAGGGTGTAAAATATAATATATTACATGTAGATATATCTAGGGTGTATAATATAATATATTACATGTAGATATATCTAGGGTGAATAATATATTACATCTAGATATATCTAGGGTGTGTGATTACATGTAGATATAGCTAAGATATAAAATATCATATATTACATGTATATATATCTAGGGTGTATAATATATTATATGTAGATAAAGCTGGGGTGTATAATATATTACATTAGATATATGCAGGGTGTATAATATAATATATTGGATGTAGATATATCTAGGGTGTATAATATATTACATGTAGATATATCTAGGGTGTATAATATAATATATTACATGTATATATAGCTGGGGTGTATAATATATTACATGTAGATATAGCTGGGGTATATAATATATTACATGTATAAATATCCAGCGTGTATAATATAATATATTAATGTAGATATATCCAGGGATAATATATTGGACGTAGCTATGTCTAGGGTGTATAATATAATATATTGGATGTAGTTATGGAGGGATATTTGCAGTTTGCAGTTCTTATTGTAGTAAGGACCAGACCAGGGTTTGTAGCAAATACACATAAAATGAGTCCCAGTCACTGCTTTTTCTCAGCCTGAATGTCACCCACTTGTTTATCCAAGCCATGAATATGTAGAATTGTGCCCACTGGGTGCCCTCCCTTTATTAGCCCAGAGAATGTGTTCTTTAGAGGTGAGAAGTTCAGACATGATTTTCAGAGGGAGCTTTATGAACACAGAATCAGAATACAATTGCAGCTTTTGTTCCCAATATCTGGTTCTGTTTAAGTTCCCCCAAACCTGTGTTGTCTTATGTCATAATAATATTATTAGCGCAGAATTGCGATGTCAGATCCGTGCCCAGTGCTTGCTCTTCGGGGTGCACCATGCCTTACTAATCATTTCCTTCCTGAATCCCACCAAACACTGGGACTTTACAGCCCACACTGCTCCTGCTATTTCCCAAAGTACAGTCTCTTACCCCCATGCTAGACCCCTGACTCCTGGTAACTTTCCTTCTCTGGCTGATACACAATGAGGACAATGGCCATGGCATCTGGAAGGGGTAGCGTTGTCATAGGTTTACTGTAACAAACCGCCTCCGACTTTACAGAGATAAACGATAAAAATCAAAATCCGACAGGGAGATTGGATAAATGACAACATAAAAAATATAAAAATATAGATAGTTAGCTAGGTAGATAGATATGAAATAGATAGATAGATGATAGATATACAGAGAGATTAATATACAGGTGGACAATAAATAGATAAATGCATACATAGACATTACTTGTACACAAGTAAATATATATGAAAATAATAATAATAATAATAATAATAATAATAATAATAATAATGTAACAATCTTAAAAAATGGCCAAAGTATCCTTCATTTAGGGAAGGCAGATAGATAGATAGATAGATTCTAGATAGATAGATAGATAGATAGACAGATACAGTAGATAGATAGATAGATAGATAGATAGATAGATAGATAGATATGAGATAGAGTTAATATATAGAGGTTTCTTGGACATGTTTTAAGATTGTTACAAATAATAGAGCATTGTTTTATGGAATATATGAATATATGTTGCTCTGCTGTCTGCAGTGTCTACGTTTAATACAGTGATGTATAAAGGACATGTGGCTTTGAGTCCAGCTCTTTAGCAGGTATGGACATCTGTTACCTGTAACTTTCTGTAGTTTCTGGTTCAAGAAGCTGGACTACCCAGTGTGATGGAGACAAGTAGCTGATACATTGTATTACCACTATACCATTTAGTTTGTAGCTTCTTGGTATTAGCTCTCCATCTCTTGATATAAATGCAGCTTCAGTTGAGTTTAAGGCAGCAGATAAAATACAATTAAACCCCTATCCTGACCATAGCATACAGTAAACGGGGGTCTACCACCCTGAACTACAAATACACTGTGGATACACTTGTTCAATAGGGAGTAATAATGTATTGAAGCTAGACCATATGGAAGGCTTGTATCTTACATCATGTTTGTTTTAAGAATTCAACTTAAACCACAAAGCAGCGCTGATCAGTGCAAGATGTGACCTGTCAAATGTCTTTTCTTCCCTCTACACAACTACAAGAAGTTGGGGCAGGTTTGATAAATTGGATTTCTGATGATTTGGCAAGATAATGTATATAATGTGTCAGGGAGTAAATGAAGACTGTGTGTAGCTATCAAGATGTGAAATGAGAATGCTTTAAACTAAGATCCAGCTCTGTCTAATATGTACTGTGTCTGAGACCCTGGAGTGGCTTGCATTGGGAGGTTCTTCCGAAGTATCTGTCAAATAATGATATTTTACAGGGACAGCCAGCACTTGAACACAACAAGGTTCTTAGAAACCTTTCAACTGATCTAGATTTAGGACTATTCAAGCATTAAAAGTCTAGTTCTTTATATTTGCGTTGGTTTGACCTGCACATTGAGGGATGACAATATATCTTCAACATCTGTATGACTATTCATGGTGTCTGCTTACCTAGATTGACGAAGCTCATGACCATATCAGCGTCATTGAGAAAGTTGGTATCATGCAGGCTGGCTAGTGGGGGGCTTTGTGTGGTCAGGGGGGCTGTGCGATAGGCTTGGGCTTTCCTGGAGTAACCGTTGGCCACTGCTGGGTATCCCCTTCTTAGCCCTCTGCTCTCTATCATAGACCCACTCAGGGTGTACCCCAACATTTCATGTTCTTCTTCATTCGCCATAACATTATACAGGTCCAGCATGAAGAGTGGTGCAGAAGACGCCTGTTTTCCAGGTGAGAATGGCCTTGGTCGATGAGGTAAGCCCAGAATGGAGAGGATTTCTCTTTGAATCTCTTTTCTCTCATGGTTCCTCAGTCTCCTGTAGATAAAGCTGGAATGCACATGATTTTCCCCCAAACCTTGGACAAGGTAGCAGCAGCTACAAAATATGGCTAGTATCACCCCAAGGACTTCCATATCTCAGGAGTTGCTCCTTTCCCGACAATCTCTGAAGCTGAGTAGACTTCCCAATAATCAAGGAGACGACACTTTGCTTACGTCAATGTCACTTGTCCATCGGACATCTCTAAAGATAAATTCTTGAGATGTCACCACCAGCCAAGTCCACTAGGAGCCGTGCTTTGTCACTGTGCTGTAGATAGGAGCTGATGGGAGTAGAACTCGTCTCTACTATAGACAGAACTAAGTTTTTCCATGTTAGCTAATACAGGTCTCAGTAATTGCTTGAAGTTTCATCAAGGTCTTTGCTCAATTTCTCTAACACCTTGAACTGCAGGCTCCCATAGTGCTCGGACGTCCTGATAACCTTACCATGTGTGTCTCCTCATCCTTCCTCAGGAGCTCCCTGTTATTCTGCAGAAGTCCATGTACAGCCCTGCTGCTGTTATTTCCACCTTCATGTAGTGCTCACATAAATATACTGCGCTCTTCTGCTGAGATCTAAAGACCAATGTAAGCAAAACCCTGCTGGGAAAGAAGAGGCTTCTCATTGTAATCTGAGACCAGTAAGGCAAAGCACCATTAACCCATTCAGCTTTCTTCTCCAATTTTCTACAGTTATAACACTGCATGGAAGATTATGACAGCAAGTATCTGGTGTAATGTTCAGCATGCATTATTTTATCACATCTCTTTCAGTAGGAGTTTCATAGGGGAACTACAGTATGTAAAACTTATGGTTAAAGTAAAATGCCTATTGCTCATAAAAATACAGTTGTTTTTTTAAAGCTACTAATATAATATACATATATTTGTGTCAGTTTTCCTGTGGGTTCTCTGGACTTTCTGTTAGTAATCCCCTTGAAGGGAACTACAATTGCTCGCAACAGAACACATCATTCCGCCAGTCTATAGGTGCAAATCTTCAGGCTTTATAAAATGAATCTATGTGAGCGTATTTTAGGTGTACCTCATTAACATTTCCATAACTGTTTGACGTCCATGGAAAAATCCATCTGTGTTTCATTCGTGAAGATGTCTGTGAAGGATCCGAGTTTGGTCCATATGTATACTGTACTTTTTGCCCTCTGTGTGTCATCCATTTTCAATGGACACTGCTCAGCTGAAAATTATTTTCCAGAGTACTGTATCTCCTACCAGTGGTCAGTGAAAAACGGACCAAACATGGATGCCTTCCGTGTTCTGTCAGTAGTTTTTTTATGGATCCATAGTCTTTAATGAGCATGTTTAGTCCGCATCATGGACTAAATTAGTGCATATCACCTTGATTTTTTTCACTGACTCACGGTCTATCAGAAAATACTGATGTGTGAACAGACACATTAAAATCAATGGGTACATGTGCTGTTTGCAGAAAATACAGATTGCAAACATTCGTGAACAACGGAAATGTGAACAAAGCCTTAAAATTGCCTTTCACTAGGGAAAGCTGAAAAGGTAGATCTAGGGCGCTTACACAGTGTTTTTAATAGAAACGTTACAATTTTGTGGCAGTTTTTCATGCACATTTTTCAGCTAATGCCACAAATTGAGGAAAGAGAAGTATAAGTTATCCCTTTGGGTAAAGCCTCACTGTCAGGTTTCTTGATGCCATTTTGGAAGCCAAAATCAGGAGTGAATGATAAAAGGATGGAAAGTATAAAGGATACACATGACTTCTTTATTTTTTTAATTTACTCATTGCTTTGGATTCCAAAACTGCATGCAGAAACCTGACCGTGTGGCCGCACCCTTTATATTTCCCATTCGTCTTGATTGATTCCACTCATGACTTTGGTTCAAAAAACTGCATCAAAATTTGGAGAGGTGTTTTTCCAAAAAATGGCTTCTGTATACCATCCTTACACCATATTATGACAATCATCAGCACTATTACGTGATGCAAATAAGCAGAACATATCATAAGCTGACCAAAGGTAGATATCTGTGGAGAAATGATCTGAACTAATTAACAAACCCTTAAAACATCACTTTTAATATGTCCGTCTAAAATATTCCCCACATCATATAGAAAATAAAAAAAATTAAAAATAATCACATAAAAAGGACAGATTTCACAGTGTGAGGACTTAAGCACGGGACATTAGATGGTATTGCCACAGGTGTGGTCACTTACGGTTTCCTGCTTGTTCAAAGTGGGGATATTCATAAGGCCCAATGCTCTATAACCATCTAGGTTTCAGATGGTTCTACCAGCTCAGGGGCACTGCCTTGGTTAGTGCCTGTGCGCCTACCTATGCAAATTTGTTCCTTGGCTGGTGGGAGAATACCATAGTGTTTACAGAATCAAAATCGAATATATACAGCTAACGTACCATACGCATCATAGGGACCTATGATGACGAGTGCCAAAAAATATGGAATATCCTATCTAGGTACTGGGACATCCTTAGGATGGATCATGATCTTAAGGATGTAATACCAGACTATCCGGCCATCACTTTTAGGAGGGGGGGATCATTAAAAGACCGATTTGTACATAGCCATTACCAATCCCCAAAAAAGCAAGGGACTTGGCTTTAGAGGAGACCCTGTGGCATGTACAGATGTGGAGGATGTATAGCCTGCCCATATGTGCATGCCACGAAAACCTTTTCCAGCTTGACTACTCAAAGAACATATGAGATTAGGGATTTTGGTAATTGTAAGAGTATGGGGGTGGTTTACTTATGTACATGTTCTTGCCCCCTCCAATATGTGGGCAAGACCATGAGAGAATTACGAAGACGAATAGGAGATCATCTGGGTGACATAAAACATAAAAGAGACACCCCCATCTCACGACTTGTACAGGACGTACATGCTGGAAATCCTAAATCCCTTAAATTTTGTGTAATTGAGATAGTCCGCCCATCACCAAGGGGCGGGGACGTAGATAAGATAATTCTCCAGAAGGAGACACAGTGGATTTTTAGATTAAAAACTGTAAACCCACAAGGTCTAAATAAAATGCTGTCCTTTACTAGTTTCCTCTAATACACAACTCAAAAGGATCATTTTTACACAATTTTAATTTTTCTTATATTCGCTTCACATATAGGTCATAATAATTTGGACTGCATACGGTTAGGAAACAGGGATATTTAACTGGGAAAGGTTTAACCCTACCAATGACAAAAATAAATAGGGGGCATCATATCTGGGGGTTACCATATGTTTACATTTATGATGAATAAATTTTGTTCCATATCAGAGCCCGTGTATGTAAGAACAGACCTGTGATTTGACATTACATTATATACATACCAGGTCCGGTGCCATTTATTTAAATGTTTGAATATTAAATACTCACCTTATCCTATAATATATGTAATCCACCTGATGGATACTAATAATGAGGTATACATGGAGCCATTATTTATTTAATATTCATTTATTAGACATGGTAACCGCTATAATATTATTGTTAAAATAGCGCTATCAACATGGATAGGCGTTAGGCTAAAATACTTAGGTGTTTTGGACCATATAGGCCACCGTAGCGCATGCGCAATGGGTAGAATGAACACAACTTTGCCTATAGTATAACAAGCTGTTTATAACCTCGGGTGCATGCGCAACATAACATGGGCGCATGTGCAGTAGACATTTGCCCACGCTGAATCGCGACATGAGGAGAAGGTAAGGCAGGGTATTTAAACCTGCAGCGAGCAACCACGCATTGCTGCAGGCCATACCATCAACTGGCATTCATCATAGTGCCGTTGTGCATGTTAATACATAGTCCCCTGATGAACCTTTTTACCCATTAAAGAGGAAATGCGTCAGGACGCATTATATTTGGACTGTTACAGTTTTTTTTGTGGATTGATACTCATACTTGCATCGAACAAGATTGGTAAAGGCATGGGTCCCCCTGAAAACAGGAAGGGACAGTTAAGGCGAGGGAAAGCCACCGATAAGTGGGGCCACCCTTTTCGGGGCCATTACTCTGCTTTTAGGCAGGGAGATTGTAGATGAGTAGGGAAATAAGTCTCCATAAGGACTTGACTCTATTATACCTTTTTGAATATTAAATACTCACCTTCTCCTATAATATATGTAATCCACCTGATGGATACTAATAATGAGGTATACATGGAGCCATTATTTATTTAATATTCATTTATTAGACATGGTAACCGCTATAATATTATTGTTAAAATAGCGCTATCAACATGGATAGGCGTTAGGCCAAAATACTTAGGTATTTTGGATAGAGATGAGCGAAGCGATTTGTCGATTCGTATCGAATCTTGGGATTTTTCAGCTGCGAAGCGAATCCGAATATTAGGTGATTCGCTTCGCTTTTGTACTCATCGCTACGTAGTTTGTCCTCTAAATTATACGCTATTCTACGTATAATTTAGTTACTCTATACGCTGTTGCGCAGACTCCTCCCTGGTAGTTACTCTACACGCTGTTGCGTACGAATTCTATTCAGCGATGCAGACTCCTCCCTGGTAGTTCCGCCCCCTTCTCCTGCGCGCGAGGAAGATGTGGCAAGTCAGCAGAGTAAGATGGCGGCGAGACAGCGAGGTCCTGACTGGGGAAGCATGTTGTGGGCAAACGACCCCTATGAGGAGAAGGAACCGGAGGAGATCTATCTCTCATAACTCAACAGGAAGTCGGATGAGGTGCCTGCTGAGGTGGTGACTCCACTGGCTGACACGGCAGAGGCGGCAGGAGTTCCCGTTCCGCCACGCAAGGACTACTCCTTATGCCAGAATTTGATGGTCCCTGAGGCTGTCACCCGGAAGGCCAGACCCTCTGGGAATATAAAAAGCTGGTGGAGGAGTGGGTGGTGCAAGTTTCGGAGCACCCACGGTCCGGTGACCCTAAGCTGGAGCGCCGAAGGGGAACCGTTATTTGGTTCAACGTGGAGCGGGGAGTCGGTTTCATCGGCGATGAGGAGATGGCAGAGGAATTGTATGTTAACCGCCGTTCGGTTAAGCGGCTGTATCTTCCGCCCATACGCCACAATCTACATGTAGGGGATTACGTGGAGTATACCCCCATGAAGAGCCTCCAAGGCCCCTTTGCTACTGGGATGAAAGTCTTAAAGCGACCACCTACTCCTGCAGCGCCCCCGGAAGACTGGAGTGAGGAGGCCCAGGCCGCAGAAGAGGCTTGTGACCTTGAGACCTGAAGAGAAATCCCAAGGTCAGGATCAGCCAGAACCCCTGATTCCTGATTTGCCGCCACCGCCACCGATACCACCGATCCTTCATGTGGGACAGATGACCACGAACACTTTCATGTACCATCCAACTGTGGTACAGTACCACTACAAACTGCCATGCCCATGGCAGTTGCAGGCCGCACAGTCCGCCGCTCATGGAAGAGCATTACCATTACAGCCGGAGATTCTGTCACCTGGTATGCCGGCAGGAGGATCTGGCCACTACAGAGTGATGGGCAGGTCCCAAGTTACCACTGCCTTTGCCACTGTGACAGCCCAGTCACCAAGAAGACCATCCTTGAGAGGTCGGCGGGGGGGTCTGCTGCTGCAGCCAGGGCCGCTTTCATGATGAGGCAGGAGCGCCCTCTCATGTCCTTTAGCTACAGCAGCAGTGAGGAGGACCTGCTGGCCTTTAAGTAATTCCTGCAGTTTTTATGGGAGCCACAACATGGACTTATCCTGAAGGGTGGGCACTAGTTGGCCCTTGTTTTTAGTTTTGTTGCCCCGCGTTTGTCCTCACCCAGATGGCCATGGATTGTTAGGACTCCCCCATCCAAAAAAAGTTTTTTTTATCCAAGTTGCGCATACGTGTGCCTCATCCCTTTTTTTCCCCCTTTTCAGGTTATTTGGGGAGCCCCTCAAAAGAGGGTTTTTTAAAGGGAACCTTTGCTGCTATTTTTTTACCCATTTGGATTACAAATTTGCCTATGTGGATTACAAATTGCGACTGAGTTTGGGACTCTGCTCCAGTTCTATGAAAAGCGTCAGAAGAAAAGAGACTTAAACGTGTCCGTGAGCATACTAGGTAGGCGATATTTAAAATGTTTATATTATACTTATAATAATGTATTTGCACTATTTACCATATATATGTCTCGAATATTCGCTCTGCCTCTGAGGAGTGCACGCCGCAGCCTCTCCTCGTACATGCCTGCGTATTACGCTTAGACAATAGTACGCTGAGATTCGTAAGCTATTTGTACGCTCATGCGTACGTCTTCTAAGAAGTTGCGTACATTTTGTAAATGAATGTTCGTTATTAGTGAGCGAATGTTCGCTAATAGCACATAATAACGTATATTTTGTACGCAAATACAACAAATCTATTCGTCGAATATACGAATTTTAGGAAAAGTTCGGCGAATGTTCGGCGAATAATTTTTTGAATGATTCGCTCATCTCTAATTTTGGACCATATAGGCCACCGTAGCGCATGCGCAATGGGTAGAATAAACACAACTTTGCCCATAGTATAACAACCTTTTTATAACCCCGGGCGCATGCGCAACATAACATGGGCGCATGTGCAGTAGACATTTGCCCACGTTGAATCGCGACACGAGGAGAAGGTAAGGCAGGGTATTTAAACCTGCAGTTAAATAAATGCAGTTGGCTTTCCCTTACCTTAAGGGACAGTTAAGGTGAGGGAAAGCCACCGATAAGTGGGGCCACCCTTTTTGGGGCCATTACTCTGCTTTTAGGCAGGGAGATTGTAGATGAGTAGGGAAATAAGTCTCCAACTGCCTAAAAAGCGGACTTGACTGTATTATACCTTTTATTTCATCTGGACATCAGAAGAATTTACAGTGCATGAACACCTGGAAACCATTCCTGCAGCATATCCGGATAGTGCAGTATCCAGAAATACAGCAGAACCTGAAACCCAGATGGTTATAGAGCATTGGGCCTTATGAATATCCCCACTTTGAACAAGCAGCAAAACCGTAAGTGACTACACCTGTGGCGATACCATCTAATGTCCCGTGCTTAAGTCCTCACACTGTGAAATCGGTCCTTTTTATTTGATTATTTTTCATTTTTTAGTTGTTTTCTATATGATGTGGGGAATATTTTAGATGGACATATTAAAAGTGATGTTTTAAGGGTTTGTTAATTAGTTCTGAGATAAAGTCTGAGACGCACACCCTAGCTGATTTATATAATTAATCTTTTCAGTGAATTGAGAAATTGATCTGCTAGATCTTTTGTGACTGCTGGATGCTGTCCTTAGATATCCATTCTAAATTACAAACCTGTATCTCATTAATAGAAGCCTAGACCAGGCCACAGATCACCATAGAGATTGATCCAAGATAAGCGAATGTTTAAAGGAGTTATCCAAGTTACATTTATTGATGACCTATCCTGTGCCAGCGCTGCCTCCTCTTCATTGTTTACCTGCTCGCTGTAACATACACCCAAGCCGTTTCATTCATTTCAATGGGACGGTTCGTTCCAATACAAGTGTATAGGAACGAGCCGTCCCATTCAAATGAATGGGGTGTAATTACACCTGCTCACTGCTACTGATGTTACGGCGAGCAGGTAAACAACGAAGAGGAGGCAGCATTGGTACGGCGCGCCTCCTCTTCAAACAGCTGATCGGCAGGGGTGCCAGGTGTTGGAGGATAGGTCCTCAATAAATATAACTTGGATAACCCCTTTAAGACTCCTTCACATCTCGCAAACCAAATTTCACAAACAATTGCCTGATAGTCAGTGGAGATGAGAGCTTCACTTACAAGCAGTAATCATTTCCTCTTTTTGGGTAGTAATGATCACAACTGTAATCGTTCATCCCAATACAGATTCATTGCTTCTGGACAGCAGATACCTGTTTGCACAGGGTGAATCTCTGGCCAGAAACAATGATTTTGGGTGCCACAACAACGATGAATGAGCACATCCAGCTGCACATTTACAGTATATCGGCCAATTATTGTGAAAGAGAGTTCGTACAGCCCTGATAATCTGCCTGTGTAAAATGGGCTGCTTACAAGAAAGAATAGATTAAATTTATCTTTACAGTAAAGAAAGCTCAGACTTAAATGGACACACATGATAGATCTTATGTATGTAGAAGATGACTTGTGTCTAAAATTACCCTGATGAAAAATTTGAATATTCCATTAGTCAAACGGTTAAACAGCTATTGTGTTGCCTATCCTAAGACGGCACAAGCTGTTTACCTGCTGTTCATCCTACAGCAATGTAATCATTACACTGTTCAAGGTCAAGGTAGTGCCTATGCTAAGTTGTGTATCCAGGTAAATTCAAACATATATTGCATAGCCTTCCATAAGGAAATGCACATTATATCAAAGCCTGGTCTATTTACCGTTTGAAGTGAAAATTGGTTCTCTTAGGGGTAGATTTATCAAAACTGGTGTAAAGTAGAAGTGGCTTAGTTGCCTACAGCAACCAATTAGATTCCACCTTTCATTTTTTACTTTGGAAAATGAAAGGTGAAATCTGATTGGTTGCTATGAGCAAATAAGCCAGTATTACTGTATACCAGTTTGATCACCCCTTTAGTATTTATGTATCAATGCATATGTTTGTCATTAGCCTCTAAAAGGGGTTTTCTGGTAATGGAGTAAAATGGCTGCGAGCAGCTAGAACAGCTAGAACAGGGAGCAGCAACCTCCTGTGGGGCGTCACTACACTGCTATGCAATAGATGGTAATGATGTGATCCTGCCTATGATATGCTGTCATGGCTGAGCGCAGCCTGATAGGAAAACTTACCAATATGTAGAATATGCAAGTGCCAGTGTGTAGTGAGACCCCAACCCCTCACCACCCTAGACAGCTCTGTAAGTGGAGGTAACCAGTCCTGCTCACATTCTAGTGCTTGCATCCATTTTAAGCTATTCCCAGAGAACCCCTTTAAGGACTGTGCCAATTTTCATTTTTGCATTTTTATTTTTTGCTATTTTTATTTTTCCCATTATAGTGCTCACCGCACATGAAAAATATTGTTATATTTTAATCGTTTGGACATGTTTGGTTGTAGTGATTGCTTTTTTATATATGTATAATTTGGAAATGTAGTGATTTGAATTTTTTTACATTTTTTTGTTTACTTTTTATTTTTTTTTACTGTCATTTTAGCCTCCCCTAGGGGCCATGAACATGCAATCTGATAATCACTTGTCCCATTGACGGTAATAAACTATTGCAGTCTATTGGTTTTCCACAGGCTGTCTGTCAGGCCTTGCTTCCACGGCTTTTCAGGCAGCTCAATGTGACTATACTAGGAGCCTTCAAAAGACCCCAAAATTGCTGCCGGTCATGTGAAACTAGCCTGTACTGGTTACACTGGTGTACTTCAATCTCCAAGTCATGACACAGATTCTCAGTTGAGGTCTGGAATTTGACTAGGCCATTCCAAAACATTTAAACCTTGGAAATCTCACAAATGCACTGATGCATTGATAAGTTCAGAGCGGTTGTCCCTGCTGTAAGATGTTCAGTTAACATACTCCGATGGCACTACTGCTGGTACATGTGCGAGATTTTAGGCTTAGGTATTGGAGCAGAGAGGGTTCGTGGCCTTGTTAATCTCACTGGAATGGGGAGTGACGACAGGGAGAGGCAGAGATGAAAGGGTGCTCTGAGGGGCTAGGCCAGCTTCTTGGGGCTCTGGGCACCTCATTTGCAGATAACTGAAGATAAGAATTTCTCTGCATTTGTAATACTGATTGCAGTGAGAAAGGGCTCATTTTAGTCACCATGACCAATTCTACAAGGCAGAATGGTTTAATAGGGTCAGTGGCATAGCTAGAACTGACTGGGCCCCACAGCAAATTTTTGTGTGCCCCCCCCCCCCATGACCCTCCTGGCATCGAATTTCTTCATATGTAACAGTGGGTTCACATCACGTTTTTCCTATCCGTTTGATATTGATAAAAAAAGGTACCATATACAAATATGCAGCACACCACGTTTTTGTATCCTCCAGAGTCCAGTACAAAAAATGCATACAGTATGTTAACGTATATGTTGTTTTACAATGGAACTGTATGGTGAACGGACGCCACCGTATGGATCAGTCTGAGGCATCTGTTAATGTATACATTTTTTGTATACATTAAAGAGATGGGAAAAATGTGATGTGAACCCGGCCTTAGTGCCAGAATAAGCAGCAGGACACAGCGGGCAGAGAGGCCGCCATGTACTGACAGCGCAAAACCTGGTCCTGGTGGTCAGGGGTGAGGACTGTGTTTCCCAAGGATCATTTAATTATAGGGAAATACAGGGCGCAGTGTAATATACTGGGATCTATATACTATAAAGATATGAGCCCTACCCTGTAATCATAAGACAATTAGGGGGTCATTTATTAAAACAGAAATATACCTATATTAAGCGTATTTCTAATACAGATTTTGGCACACAGGTCCTTTGCGCCACAATCTGCTACTTTTCCCCACTAATGTCAGGTCTAAAAAAGGTGGAGTGGGCAGGAAAGGGGTTACAGTTATTGCCATACAGTTATTGGATAACACCATCATACAGTGACTGGATACTTCCATACAGTGACTGGATAAAACCGCCATACAGGAATTGGATAACACCACCATACAGTCACCGGACACCGCCATACAGTGACTGCGTAATACCACTATACAGTCACCGGATACCTCCATACAGTGACTGGATAACACCACCATACAGACACCGGATAGCACTGTCATACAGGGACTGGCTAATGCCGCCATACACTAGATAACACCTCCATACAGTGACCCAATAAAAGGGTATAACAGGGCACAGTACAGGGTATCGTAAGAGGGCACAATGCAGAGTATAATGGAGCACAGTACGGGGTGGGGGGCACAGTCACATGACCCTAAGTCATTAGAAGGACACCACCATAATGAGAGGCAGAGGTGTGAGACAGGGGCCAGGGGCCCTGGATGGACAGGAGGGGTGGACACAGCAAGTAGGTGAAAGGGGCTCTGAGGGGGATTCATACTAGAAGTAGGGGCTGGAGGTCTGTGCAGGGCAGCAATAGGAGAAAGGAAGGTGGAACAGGAGCTCTGGATACATGAGTGAGGACAGGAGACAGTAGGGGCTCCATGTGGATGAGATAAGACAGGACAGGATATGGGGGGGGGGCAGGTGTCATGAAGGCAGACTGCTTTATGAGGCAGTAAACCAACTGAAAAGCATGAAGCTGCTGGTACACTACAACACCCAGCAGCAGTTTGAAGACTTCCCTGCCATTACCCCTTCTGTCCCACACAGCAGACTCACTCACCCACTGTCTGCCTCTCCACACACTTCTCCAGCCCTGCGGTCTCTTTCCTCCTCCATCAGCACGTCCTGTGTAGAGGGGGCGTGTCTAAGGCTGGTAAGCTAGGTCCTGCTCTGCTGGAGAGAAGAGGGGGCGTGTCTGAAGCTCCGCAGCACAGGAGCTTGTAAGAAGGATATCGGCAGGCCTCTGTGCTGTATGCAGCTACTGCTCCCGGGCCCCTTCTGCCCTCGGGCCCCGAAGCAGTGGCTTCCCCTGCTTCCCCGATAGCTACGCCCCTGAATAGGGTTCATCATAGTGACAGATTCTCTTTAAGCAATAGCTTATAGCTTTTCTTCCATGAAGTCCCACTTTTTGAACAGTATGGTATGGTTTATAGCGGTGATACCTCCGCTTCAAAACTTTGGAACTCCTCCAGTGTTACTGTTGATGACTTTGTTGAATCTCAGATAGCTGGCCAGGTAGCCTTCTTTTGTCAGGTTTGTAGTTGTGACATATTTTTTCCATTTTGTTATAATGGATTTAATGGTGCTCCGTGGGGTAGTCAAAGTTTGGTAAATTCTTTTTTAGAACTTAACCTAGATCTACACTTCTCCATAATTTTCTTTTCTGGTCTTATTGGAGAGCTCCTTGGTCTTCAGGTTGCTTGTTTAGTAATGATGCAGACTCTTGAAGGCAGAGACTTTCAAAACAGGGTAGTCAGGGGTGCACCACCAATGAGGCAAGATGAGGCGATCACCTCAGGCAGCACAAGGTAGGGGCAAGAGGGGGTCAGCAGAAGGGCTATGGGGAATGAGCGCTTTCATTGTGGCAAAGGAGTTAGGTTAAGAAATTGGCATTAGGGAGCACTGTTTCAGTTTTCGCCTCAGGCAGCAGAAAGGCTAGGTGCACCACTGGGTGTAGTTATGCTCATGCATCATTTGTCAGATCATGTGAAACTTGGACAGATGGGGCCCTTATTCAACTGTTCATGTGACTTTTGAAATTAACTGGTTGGACTGCACCTAATTTAGGAATATCATAGAAAAGTGTGTGAATACAAATGTACTCACTCAGTTCCATTATTTTATTTATCTAATCTATTATTTTTTTTTATTCCATTACAACAATTTTGGCTATTTTGCCAGGCTGATTACCAAAGAGGTCTGACATTGGCTATTTTTAAGAAAAACAATTAAATGGATCAAATACAATCAAAATGGTCTAATCTGCTTCACCTGAAAGTTGATGTTAGGTGAAACATGAAATATTTTTAGACAACTGCTTGTCATTGGAAGACACAAATATTAGATGAAAGCAATAACAAACATTTAACATTTACACAACTCAACTCCATTCAGAATTGGCAAATGTCTTTTTTATTCTAAGGGATCAACATGAAATTACTTTTGATCTTGTAGTGCTGTTGTTTTGCTAGGGAGGAAAAGATTATTGTCATGGTTCCCCTGGTGTTTGCTGTCTCGATGTGGCAGTAGTGGTGTTGGGTTGCCAAGGGAAATTACATTGTGATGAAGCTCGCTCAGGCTGGGACCAATGAAGGAGCATGTTAGAGCATTAGGGTGCCAGCTTCTTCAACTCCACCTGACGTGTAGGGAAGTCAAATAGGGATCAATCCCAGTTCTTTATATATGTATGGCTCCTGTGGGTACAGGTGACGGTGAATTTATGTTCCTTTGGCTCCCCCTGCTGTTCCTTGGTGATATTGCATTTACTTTGGCTGTGACTTCTGGATCTGGTATTATGACTATGTTTTCTGGCTTCTGGCAATTTGGTCTTGTTTTATTCTCCTGGTTTTTGACTTCTGGAGTGTCTGTCTCTCTTGTGTGCTTCTGGCGTTTTTGGCACTTGGTTGACCTACTGGCTTTTGACCCTGGAACCATACAACTACTCTTGTGTCTGTTTATTCCCTGTTTAAGTGTTGCTCCCTCACTTTTGTAGTATAGGGACCGTCGACCAGTTGTGGGGCACTGCGTAGGGTGACCATGCAAGTAGGAAGGGATAGTGGGTCTGGGGAGTTTTTGGACTACACTATCCCTGTGTGCATACTACATTGCCATCATATCCTGACAATTATTACTGGTCACCACTGGTCTCAACATTAGAAAGAAACTGCTAAATAACATCTAAAATCTGAGCTTTTTGGCTCTCTATAACAGTGATTTTCAACCAGTGTGCCTCCAGCTGTTGCAAAACTACAACTCCCACCATGCCCTTCTGTAGGCTGATAGCTGTAGGCTGCCTGGGCATGATGGGAGTTGTAGTTTTGCAACAGCTGGAGGCACACTGGTTGAAAATCACTGCTCTATAAGAGTAAAATAGGGGTGAGGGTTGGGATAATTTGTTTATTGCAGTTTGAATGGAGGATAAGAAAAAAAAAACAAAAAGAAGAGCAGAAAAAATGTACCTCTAAGATAGTAGATCAATGAAACCAGTGGGACATTCAAACTCACAAACACCAATGACGCTCACCTGAATGAATTGTCCTATGATATTTGGCAGAACTAAATAGCAGACATTTCGAGTTTCACAGACTCCACAGACTAGAGGCTCCAGAAGCAGACAACCACTGCTCTCCTTCCTTGTGGTATTGTTTCAGATGATCAGCTTTCAACTTCCAATAAAGGACAGACTCTGACTCCAAATGGTTTATTAAAAAAAAATCTATCTATCCTGCTACATGAAAAGTCATCAATTATTGAGTAATGAAATGCAGTAGCAACATGTTCTTGTATATTGAATGTAAGCAGATCACACTGTTTATGTGACAAACCTCTAGGACCTTTGGCTGCGGCTTTTCTCAGGTGTTTTCCTCAGGGAAAATGTGCTGTCTAAGCCTTGATCACAGGTGACTTGAAGAGTATGTAATGTAATATTCAGGACCATGTTAAGACTCTTTCATTGATGTTTGGTCTTTAAAGAAGGATTTGGGATTTGTTTTCGCAGACTTTTATCCCTGTAAGCATAAGGGCATATTCTACTATATGTCTAATTATAGTATCTTCCTGAACTGTGATGATATTATGATGCATAAAAAGCATTGCAAGTGTATATTGAAAAAATGATATAGTGAACAAAATTTAAGAAAAAAAAAAACAACATTTTCTGCCATTTCCGACAGCAGCAACAATATAACTTTATTTTATACACTTTAGGTTTTTTTTTTGGAAACGTACACAAAAAAACAATTTTTGTAAGGGTTCTGATATTCCAAATACATCATGCTACATTCTGTAAAAGCATCTAACTTACGGAACATTTTTTGAGTCTATTTTCCATTTCAAAGGTCACATAGCAGCAAGAGTTTTATAAATGACATCCTATTTATGTTTATAATTAGAGATGAGCGAGTAGTGTTCGATCGAGCTGGTATTCGATCGAATACTACGATATTCGGCGTGCTCGATTTCTTTCGAGTATAACGGCGATGGCGCACTTAGAATTCGTTTCCCCTCCCACCTTCCCTGGCGCTCTTTTTCCACCAATCACCATGCAGGGGGGGTATGACAGGCACGCTGAGCACGCTGGCAGCGCGAAAACAGCGTCTACATGCATTGGCTGGAAAAACCATGTGACCTCGAATATTAAAAACTCAGCTCTTCCTGCTCGTACGCATATGCTGCGTGAACTTAGTCAGGGACAGAGGCTGGAGAAGGGAGAGACAGATTTTAGCTGTTGGACAGGCAGGAGCGTGATTAAAAGCCCTTATCAGGGCTACTACAGTGGACTTCAGTGATAGCTTACTACAATATAGACTTTACAGAGAACGGCTGCTGTATTCAGGGATAGCTGCTGGAGTAGGGACAGAGAGAGGCATTAGTGGTGTATTAGGTGCTCTGCTACATACCAAACTATATTTGGCACTACTGCTGTGTACCTTGAAAAATACAATATATAGGCCTTATAACTGGCAACTGTACTGTGCGTTCTCTTGCAAAGTAATTTCTCATAACTGGTGTTCATACACACCGTCTGATCACTTAATACACGGCTGTGTACCTTGAAAAATACAATATATAGGCCTTATAACTGGCAACTGTACTGTGCGTTCTCTTGCAAAGTAATTTCTCATAACTGTTGTTCATACACACCGTCTGATCACTTAGTACACTGCTGTGTACCTTGAAAAATACAATATATAGGCCTTATAACTGGCAACTGTACTGTGCGTTCTCTTGCAAAGTAATTTCTCATAACTGGTGTTCATACACACCGTCTGATCACTTAATAAAAGGCCTGTGTACCTTGAAAAATACAATATATAGGCCTTATAACTGGCAACTGTACTGTGCGTTCTCTTGCAAAGTAATTTCTCATAACTGGTGTTCATACACACCGTCTGATCACTTAATAAAAGGCCTGTGTACCTTGAAAAATACAATATATAGGCCTTATAACTGGCAACTGTACTGTGCGTTCTCTTGCAAAGTAATTTCTCATAACTGGTGTTCATACACACCGTCTGATCACTTAATAAAAGGCCTGTGTACCTTGAAAAATACAATATATAGGCCTTATAACTGGCAACTGTACTGTGCGTTCTCTTGCAAAGTAATTTCTCATAACTGTTGTTCATACACACCGTCTGATCACTTAGTACACTGCTGTGTACCTTGAAAAATACAATATATAGGCCTTATAACTGGCAACTGTACTGTGCGTTCTCTTGCAAAGTAATTTCTCATAACTGGTGTTCATACACACCGTCTGATCACTTAATACACGGCTGTGTACCTTGAAAAATACAATATATAGGCCTTATAACTGGCAACTGTACTGTGCGTTCTCTTGCAAAGTAATTTCTCATAACTGGTGTTCATACACACCGTCTGATCACTTAGTACACTGCTGTGTACCTTGAAAAATACAATATATAGGCCTTATAACTGGCAACTGTACTGTGCGTTCTCTTGCAAAGTAATTTCTCATAACTGGTGTTCATACACACCGTCTGATCACTTAGTACACGGCTGTGTACCTTGAAAAATACAATATATAGGCCTTATAACTGGCAACTGTACTGTGCGTTCTCTTGCAAAGTAATTTCTCATAACTGTTGTTCATACACACCGTCTGATCACTTAGTACACTGCTGTGTACCTTGAAAAATACAATATATAGGCCTTATAACTGGCAACTGTACTGTGCGTTCTCTTGCAAAGTAATTTCTCATAACTGGTGTTCATACACACCGTCTGATCACTTAATAAAAGGCCTGTGTACCTTGAAAAATACAATATATAGGCCTTATAACTGGCAACTGTACTGTGCGTTCTCTTGCAAAGTAATTTCTCATAACTGGTGTTCATACACACCGTCTGATCACTTAATAAAAGGCCTGTGTACCTTGAAAAATACAATATATAGGCCTTATAACTGGCAACTGTACTGTGCGTTCTCTTGCAAAGTAATTTCTCATAACTGGTGTTCATACACACCGTCTGATCACTTAATAAAAGGCCTGTGTACCTTGAAAAATACAATATATAGGCCTTATAACTGGCAACTGTACTGTGCGTTCTCTTGCAAAGTAATTTCTCATAACTGTTGTTCATACACACCGTCTGATCACTTAGTACACTGCTGTGTACCTTGAAAAATACAATATATAGGCCTTATAACTGGCAACTGTACTGTGCGTTCTCTTGCAAAGTAATTTCTCATAACTGGTGTTCATACACACCGTCTGATCACTTAATACACGGCTGTGTACCTTGAAAAATACAATATATAGGCCTTATAACTGGCAACTGTACTGTGCGTTCTCTTGCAAAGTAATTTCTCATAACTGTTGTTCATACACACCGTCTGATCACTTAGTACACTGCTGTGTACCTTGAAAAATACAATATATAGGCCTTATAACTGGCAACTGTACTGTGCGTTCTCTTGCAAAGTAATTTCTCATAACTGGTGTTCATACACACCGTCTGATCACTTAATACACGGCTGTGTACCTTGAAAAATACAATATATAGGCCTTATAACTGGCAACTGTACTGTGCGTTCTCTTGCAAAGTAATTTCTCATAACTGTTGTTCATACACACCGTCTGATCACTTAGTACACTGCTGTGTACCTTGAAAAATACAATATATAGGCCTTATAACTGGCAACTGTACTGTGCGTTCTCTTGCAAAGTAATTTCTCATAACTGGTGTTCATACACACCGTCTGATCACTTAGTACACGGCTGTGTACCTTGAAAAATACAATATATAGGCCTTATAACTGGCAACTGTACTGTGCGTTCTCTTGCAAAGTAATTTCTCATAACTGGTGTTCATACACACCGTCTGATCACTTAGTACACTGCTGTGTACCTTGAAAAATACAATATATAGGCCTTATAACTGGCAACTGTACTGTGCGTTCTCTTGCAAAGTAATTTCTCATAACTGGTGTTCATACACACCGTCTGATCACTTAATAAAAGGCCTGTGTACCTTGAAAAATACAATATATAGGCCTTATAACTGGCAACTGTACTGTGCGTTCTCTTGCAAAGTAATTTCTCATAACTGGTGTTCATACACACCGTCTGATCACTTAATAAAAGGCCTGTGTACCTTGAAAAATACAATATATAGGCCTTATAACTGGCAACTGTACTGTGCGTTCTCTTGCAAAGTAATTTCTCATAACTGTTGTTCATACACACCGTCTGATCACTTAGTACACTGCTGTGTACCTTGAAAAATACAATATATAGGCCTTATAACTGGCAACTGTACTGTGCGTTCTCTTGCAAAGTAATTTCTCATAACTGGTGTTCATACACACCGTCTGATCACTTAATAAACGGCTGTGTACCTTGAAAAATACAATATATAGGCCTTATAACTGGCAACTGTACTGTGCGTTCTCTTGCAAAGTAATTTCTCATAACTGGTGTTCATACACACCGTCTGATCACTTAGTACACTGCTGTGTACCTTGAAAAATACAATATATAGGCCTTATAACTGGCAACTGTACTGTGCGTTCTCTTGCAAAGTAATTTCTCATAACTGGTGTTCATACACACCGTCTGATCACTTAGTACACGGCTGTGTACCTTGAAAAATACAATATATAGGCCTTATAACTGGCAACTGTACTGTGCGTTCTCTTGCAAAGTAATTTCTCATAACTGGTGTTCATACACACCGTCTGATCACTTAATAAAAGGCCTGTGTACCTTGAAAAATACAATATATAGGCCTTATAACTGGCAACTGTACTGTGCGTTCTCTTGCAAAGTAATTTCTCATAACTGGTGTTCATACACACCGTCTGATCACTTAGTACACTGCTGTGTACCTTGAAAAATACAATATATAGGCCTTATAACTGGCAACTGTACTGTGCGTTCTCTTGCAAAGTAATTTCTCATAACTGGTGTTCATACACACCGTCTGATCACTTAATAAAAGGCCTGTGTACCTTGAAAAATACAATATATAGGCCTTATAACTGGCAACTGTACTGTGCGTTCTCTTGCAAAGTAATTTCTCATAACTGGTGTTCATACACACCGTCTGATCACTTAATAAAAGGCCTGTGTACCTTGAAAAATACAATATATAGGCCTTATAACTGGCAACTGTACTGTGCGTTCTCTTGCAAAGTAATTTCTCATAACTGGTGTTCATACACACCGTCTGATCACTTAATACACTGCTGTGTACCTTGAAAAATACAATATATAGGCCTTATAACTGGCAACTGTACTGTGCGTTCTCTTGCAAAGTAATTTCTCATAACTGGTGTTCATACACACCGTCTGATCACTTAGTACACTGCTGTGTACCTTGAAAAATACAATATATAGGCCTTAACTGGCAACTGTACTGTGCGTTCTCTTGCAAACTAATTTCACGGCTGTGAAGGCAAAATATTGTAAAAAAAAAACAAAATGCGGCGGGGGGCTAGCGGAATAGGACGTGGACGAGGACGGGGGCGCGGAAATGCTGTTGGGGGCCTTGTTGAAGCCAGTGGGGATACAATGCGTGCTGGTGAGGGTCAGCCAGGATCCCGCTCATCCAGAATCCCTGCTTTTATGGGACAGTTAAGCAGGGGGCGGGTTACACCGCTGTTGAGGCCTGAGCAGGTTGAACAGGTGGTGCAATGGATAGCCGATAGCGCTTCCACACAGTTGTCCACCAGCCAGTCATCCACACAGTCTCACTCTGACCCTCCTTCCTCCACACCTGGCCAACAGAGTCATCCCACCATTGACCCCTCCCAGGAGCTCTTTTCGGGTCCTTTTTCAGATGTGCCGGAAGAATCCCAGGAGCTAGCAGAGGAATTTGTTTGTAGTGATGCCCAAACACTGGAGTTTTCGCCATCTCCTGCTGATGTGGACCCTGAGCCAGCATCTGTTATCATGAGCGATGATGATGATGAGACGCAGTTGCCATCAAGGGAGGCTGTTGGAATGTCCAGTGGGCAGGAGGAGGAGCAGAGTGAGGAAGTGGAAGAGGAGCTGGTGGATGACGAAATGACCGACCCCACTTGGCCAGGGGTGATGTCCAGCGAGGAAAGCAGTGGAGAGGTGGTGGTCTGCGCAGCACCGAAAAAGGCAGCAAGAGGCAGAGGGATGTCCACAGGCAGAGGGATGTCCACAGGCAGAGGGATGTCCACAGGCAGAGGGATGTCCACAGGCAGAGGCATGTCCACAGGCAGAGGCATGTCCACAGGCAGAGGCATGTCCACAGGCAGAGGGATGTCCACAGGCAGAGGGATGGCCACAGGCAGAGGACAGTTCAGACAGAGAAGTGAGGCCACAGCCAGCAGGGCCGAAGCTGTTCCCGGCAGCGGCCAGTCGCGCGAAGCTCCCCCATCGAGGCCTCGTACTTCTGTGGTGTGGAGATATTTTAATGTTTGTGCGGATGACAAACTGAGCGCGGTTTGCACACTCTGCCACTCAAAACTGAGTAGGGGCTCTGAGAAGAGCAATCTGACCACCTCAGGCATGCGGCGTCACTTGGAATTCAAGCACTGGGCTGAGTGGGAGAGAGCAAACGCAATACAAACTGCGCCCGGTCTTGCTGCCACTGCCTCTTCCCCTTTGTTGTGTGCTGCCACTGCGGTCCAGACCTCCAGCCAGGACACCTCCACATCTGCCTCTGCCTCTGCCTCTGCTACTTTGGGGCCTTCTCCTTCAGCCTCCCCTTCCCCCGCCCTTCCCCCGCCTCTTCGCCTGCACCTTCACACTCCTCGTCCCAACAACTGTCCATCTCGCAGGCGTTCGACCGCAGGCGGAAGTACGCCTCGAGTCACCCCCAAGCCCAAGCCTTAAACTGCCACATCTCCAAACTGCTGGCCCTGGAGATGTTGCCGTTTAGGCTTGTGGAGACGCAGGCCTTCCGCGACCTGATGGCGGCTGCCGCACCTCGCTATTCCGTCCCCAGCCGCCACTACTTTTCCCGGAGTGCCGTCCCCGCCCTGCACCAGCACGTGTCGCGTAACATCAGGCGGGCCCTGAGGTACGCAGTCAGCGCAAAGGTCCACTTGACCACCGACGCGTGGACAAGCGCTTGTGGCCAGGGACGATACATTTCTTTGACGGCACACTGGGTGAATGTAGTGGAGGCGGGGACGGGGTCGCAAACAGAGACGGCCTACCTACCACCCCCGCCCAAGATTGCCAGCATGGGTTCTGATAAACCCCCCTCCTCCTCCTCCTCCTCCTCCTCCTCCTGTGCCTTAACATCGCCCTCAGCCGCTAGCTGGAAGCGTTGCAGCACTGGCGCGGGGAGACGTCAGCAGGCGGTGCTTAAGCTCATCAGCTTGGGCGACAGGAAGCACAGCGCCCCAGAGGTGAGGGACGCCATACTGCAGCAGACGGAGATGTGGCTGTCGCCGCTGCAGCTAGGACCAGGCATGGTCGTGTGCGATAACGGCCGTAACCTGGTGGCGGCTCTGGAGCTTGCCGAACTCAATCACGTACCATGCCTGGCCCACGTTTTTAATCTGGTAGTCCAAAAATTTCTAAAGACTTACCCCAACCTGGCAGAGCTACTGGTGAAAGTGCGGCGCTTGTGCGCACACTTTCGGAAGTCAACTGTAGCTGCTGCTAGCTTAAAAAAACTCCAGCAACGCCTCCATTTGCCTGAACATCGGCTGTTGTGCGACCTGCCGACTCGCTGGAATTCCACCTATTCCATGTTGGCCAGGGTGTGTGAGCAGCAGAGAGCATTGATGGAGTACCAGATTAATAATCCACGCGTGCCTCCAACTCAGCTCCCTCAGTTTGCCAACCACGAGTGGCCATGGATGGCAGACGTATGCGATGTACTGCGTATCTTTGAGGAGTCCACCAAGAAGGTCAGCAGCGAGGACGCTATAGTGAGCGTAACCATCCCGCTCCTATGCGTCCTTAAAGAATCCCTCATCGCAATAAGGGAGAACGCATTGCACGCAGAGGAGACGGGGGTAGGAGGAGACGCAACGGAGCTACACAGTCAGACCACACTTTTGTCTGCTTCACGGTGGCAGTTGCAGGAGGAGGAGGATGAGGAGGAGGAGGACGACGTGGAGGTGGCTGTGGAAGAGGAGGAGGATGCTGGCGGCGAGGGTAGCAGTCAGGCTGTGCGCGTCCCATTGGTTCAGCGCGGATGGGGCGGAGAGGAGGCGGAAGAGGAAGAGGAGGAAATGGCAAGTGATCCTTCTGGTGGGGGCAGTGACGTCATGCCTATTCAGAGTCTGGCACACATGGCTGACTTCATGCTGGGCTGCTTTTCCCGGGACACACGTGTTGTCCGGATAGTGGAGAACAAACTGTACTGGGTCTTCGCAATCCTGGACCCCCGGTATAAAGATAACGTCTCCTCTTTTATTCCGGTAGAGGAGAGGACGAATCGATTGCTGGAATACCAGAGGGAACTCGTGCAGAACATGATGGAGATTTTCCCACCCAGCATCGCTGGCGGCAGAGAGGAGAGGGTCTCCCAGAGTCCCTCAACATCGATCAGGCCCACAGCCACCAGGGGAACACTCTCCAAGGTGTGGGACACGTTCATGGCACCCCCTCGTGCAACTTCCATCACTGCGGGGCCCGCTATCAGCAGGAGGGACAAGTATCGGCGGATGTTGCGGGAGTACCTGGCAGACCGTAACCCTGTCCTCCCCGATCCCTCGGCGTCCTACACTTACTGGGTCTCCAAGTTGGACACGTGGCTGGAACTGTCCCTGTACGCCTTGGAGGTGCTTGCCTGCCCTGCCGCCAGCGTGCTATCAGAAAGGGTGTTCAGCGCTGCCGGGGGCATTATCACCGATAAGCGCAGCCGCCTGTCAACCGACAGTGCCGACAGGCTGACGCTAATCAAAATGAACAGCAAGTGGATTGACCCGGACTTTGCTTCTCCAACCGTGGAAAGCAGCCAAAAGTAAAGTGCCATATGTATGAAGTGCCATTTCCTCCTCCTCCTCCTCCTTAACCGCCGTAGAATTGCTCCGTAAATAAGAACAATTTATATATTTATGGCTCACCTCTTGGGCCTGCGCTAAATGTTTAAGAGGTCTCACCTCTTGGGCCTCCACATAATTTTTAACGGGTCTCCCCTCTTGGGCCTCCACATAATTTTTAAGAGGTCTCACCTCTTGGGCCTCCACAAAATGTTTAACACGTCTCACCTCTTGGGCCTCCACAAAATGTTTAACAGGTCTCACCTCTTGGGCCTCCACATAATTTTTAACGGGTCTCCCCTCTTGGGCCACCACATAATTTTTAAGAGGTCTCACCTCTTGGGCCACCACATAATTTTTAAGAGGTCTCACCTCTTGGGCCTCCACAAAAGGTAAATAAATTATAAATTATAATTTTGGTAACATTCTCATTTTAATGTGTTCAGTCTTTACATACAAAATCTGGTACAAAATAGCATTCTCAGTATTCAAAAAAACAAAACAAGACTTAAAACGTTTTAAGTGGCTGCAGTAGCATCATGAAATCAACTCTCATATACTGAAGGCAACAGCATATACATATAAAAAAAAGGAAAAAAAAATAAAAAAATAAAAGAATACTCCTTCCTCTGTAGAAATACTCTGTGCTGCCCTCAATACATTTAAACTGATTTTTCATGATAGTTGCCTTTATAAAATGAGTGTAACCATTTTACATTGCATGCAAATCTGTGGATAACTGCAGCCTTTAAAAGGTGTCACCTCTTGGGCCTCCACATAATTTTTAAGAGGTGTCACCTCTTGGGCCTCCACATAATTTTTAAGAGGTGTCACCTCTTGGGCCTCCACATAATTTTTAAGAGGTGTCACCTCTTGGGCCTCCACATAATTTTTAAGAGGTGTCACCTCTTGGGCCTCCACAAAACGTTTTCGAGGTCTCACCTCTCGGGCCTCCACATAATTTTTAAGAGGTGTCACCTCTCGGGCCTCCACATAATTTTTAAGAGGTGTCACCTCTTGGGCCTCCACATAATTTTTAACACGTCTCACCTCTTTAGCCTCCACACAATTTTTAAGACGTCTCACCTCTTGGGCCTCCACAAAATTTTCCATGAGCCTCTGGCCAGCCCACGGCCTCTTCCTGCCTTTTGCGGTCCTACGCATCCCTCAACATCCCCACTGCTTTACCTGCTAGACATGACACTGGGCCAGGTCGGGTCACTGACATCTCAAGCGCCAACAATTTGGGCATTTTAAGGCTTCTGCATGTGTTTGAGTTGTTTTTACATTTTAAAGAAGACATGTCTGACCACATCTCACACACACACACAATGACAATTAGGGGTGGGGTCTATTTGCTTTCCCCCTTGCCTATGCCATCTGTGGTTGTCATAGGCAACGTGATTTTAAGGGGTGCAGAATTTTATCTTCTTTTTTGTCTAGTTTGGCTTGGGGTCCATGGCAATGTAGAGGAAAGAAGGTTTCCTTGTATGGTCTCACTTTACAGAGAGGTTAGATTGTGTTTGGAGTGTATTGTTGAGAGGCTGTGATAGTGGCGTAATAGTGCGACTTGGGCGCGTTATATGCACCCAGACATGCTTCCCCTGCTGTCCCAGTTGCATTCCAGCAGTGTTGGCATCCTTTTCTGAGGTTCCAGGGTGGACTTGGTGACCTCCAAGTGGTCGAATTGAGATTTCCAAGTGGCGAGCATTTTTTTCCCATAGACTTTAATGGGATTCGATATCCGGTCGAATAGTCGAATTTCGCGGTCTATTCGAATCGAATTTCGAACTTTTGAATATTTCACTACTCGCTCATCTCTATTTATAATTGGAAAAAAATAAAAGGAACAACATGCAGAATAAGGAAAGTCTTCAGTTTACTCAATAATTATCCATTTCAAGCTCCTTAAAAATGACATATTAAGCTTACACAAGTGATGATTGAAAATAAAATAACATAAATAATATACAGTGCATGCAGGAAGTCTTCAGACTTCACTTTTCTCACATTTTTTATGTTGTGGCCTTGTGCTAAAATAAAAAAAAAGAATCAAGTTTTTCGCCATCATTTTGTACTCAATGCCCTGTAATGAGAAAATGAAAACAGAATGTTTGGAATCTTTGCTAATTCATTGAAAAGGAAAGGCTCAAATCTTGCATTGATATAAGTATTCAGACCCTTTACTCAGGGCTTAGTTGAAGCACCTTTGGCAGAGATTACAGCCTCCAGTCTTCTTGGCTAAGATGCAACAATGTTTGCTTGCCTGAATTTGGGGATTTTCTGCCATTGTTCCCTACAGATCCTCTCAAGCTCTGTCAGGTTGGAGAGCCATTCAGGTCTCTCCCGAGATGTTCAGTTGAGTTCTTGCTGGGCCACTGAAGGACATTCACGGAGTTGTCCCTAAGCCACTCCTACGTTGTCTTGGCTGTGTGCTTAGGGTCATTATCTTCTTGGAAGGTGAACCTTTGGACCTGTCTGAGGTCTAGAGCACACTGGATCAGATTTTTATTAAAGGGACACTATCGCGAAGAAAAAATTTTTGATATGTTTTACAACATAACAAAAGCAAGTTTTAACATAATGTATTTTTCAAATTGTGTAAATGTTTTTTTTTTTAATTCAGTTTTCTTGCCTTACATGGGGGCTGCCATGTTGGAAGTAAAGTGTGACAGTCTGGATTTACAACACAATGGCACCTCAGGCATGTACATAGGCTTCCTCAGTCGCTGCTGACCCTATAGAGAATGAATGGAAGATGTGAGCCCGCCCCTGTGATGACACCAGTAACACACAGCCAGGTCCTCCCTCCTTGCTGCTGGGGACTCAGAAACAGAGTAGATGGAGGTTCTTGGGGCTGTAGGACCTTAGTGATGTAATCGGCCATGTGACCAGTGGGGGAGGAGACTGAGGAGCAGAGATCTGTGTTTTTGTAATGAAGCCATTGTCTCATCTTATCTTGCTGAAGCAGTGATGTCACCGCTGAAGGTGTGAATTGGTGATGTCATTGGTACCACCCACTTTTTTGCAGCATGCCTACTTACAGGTTGCTCAAAGCCTCATTTGGCCAGCAGAGCTCCCCCTGGTGACCAAAGATGGTAAATATGGTAAAATCTAATATTTATTTATAATATTTCACACATTGGAATTTTTATTTATTTATTTATTATTTCTTACAAATATATAATAGATTTTTTTAGCATAAATAAAATATAGAACAGGTTTTTGTGATAGATTCCCTTTAAGAATATCTCTGTACTTGGCTCCATTAAGCTTTCCTTCAATCTCGACCAGTCTTTCTGTCACAGCCACTGAACACACCCTCACATTATGCTGTTGCCACCACCATGCTTCATTGTAGGGATTGCATTGGGCAGGTGGTAAGCATAGCCTGGTTTCCTGACACATTGAATGGAGTGCAAAAACTCCAATCATAGTAACATAGTAACATAGTTTATAGGGCCAAAAAAAGACATTTGTCCATCCAGTTCGGCCTGTTTTCCTACAAGTTGATCCAGAGGAAGGCAAAAAACTCTGTGAGGTAGAAGCCAATTTTCCCCACTTTAGGGAAAAAAATTCCTTCCCGACTCCAATCAAGCAATCAGAATTACTCCCTGGATCAACGACCCATCTCTAGTAACTATAACCTGTAATATTATTACACTCCAGAAATACATCCAGGCCCTTCTTGAACTCTTTTAGTGAACTTACCATCACCACCTCCTCAGGCAGAGAGTTCCATAGTCTCACTGCTCTTACCGTAAAGAATCCTCTTCTATGTTTGTGTACAAACCTTCTTTCCTCCAGACGCAGAGGATGTCCCCTCGTCACAGTCACAGTCCTGGGGATAAATAGATCATGGGAGAGATCTCTGTACTGACCTCTAGTTATTAGATCTCCCCGCAGTCGTCTTTTTTCTAAAGTGAATAAGCCTAATTTTGATAATCTTTCTGGGTACTGTAGTCCACCCATTCCAGTTATGACTTTAGTTGCCCTCCTCTGAACCCTCTCCAGCTCTGCTCTGTCTGCCTTGTTCACAGGAGCCCAGAACTGTACACAGTACTCCATGTGTGGTCTGACTAGTGATTTGTAAAGTGGCAGGACTATGTTCTCATCACGGGCATGTATCCCTCTTTTGATGCAACCCATTATCTTATTGGCCTTGGCAGCAGCTGTCTGACACTGGTTTCTACGGCTTAGTTTGCTGTTCACTAAAATTCCTAGGTCCTTTTCCATGTCAGAGTTACCCAATATTTTACCATTTAGTACGTACTGGTGACTTGCATTATTCCTTCCCATATGCATAACCTTACATTTGTCAGTGTTAAACCTCATCTGCCATTTCTCTGCCCAAGCCTCCAGTCTATCCAGATCCATCTGTAGCAGTGTACTGTCCTCTTCTGTGTTAATTACTTTACACAGTTTAGTGTCATTTGCAAAAATTGATATTTTACTATGCAAGCCTTCTACAAGATCATTAATAAATATATTGAAGAGAATAGGGCCCAATACTGACCCCTGTGGTACCCCACTAGTGACAATGACCCAATCTGAATATGTGCCGTTAATAACCACCCTCTGTTTTCTATCACTGAGCCAGTTACTTACCCACATACAGACATGGTTTCAAGAGAGCAAGCAATCTTGTTTTTCAGTCTGAGAGTCCTTTAGGTGCTTTCTTTGCAAACTCCAGGTGGGCTTTCATGTGTCCTTTATTGAGGAAAAGTTCCTTTCTAGCCACTCTGCCATAAAGCCCAGATTGGTGGATTGCTGCAGTATTGGTTGACATTCGGGAAGTTTCTCCTGCACACAGAATCTTTGGGGCTCAACCAGAGTGACTATTGGGTTCATGGTCACTTTTCTTACCAAGGGCCTTTTCCCCCAATTACTTACAGGCAGTTCTTTCCTCCTCATGGCTTGGTTTTTGCTCTGATGTACATTGTTAGCTGTGAGAACTTTATAGACAGGGGTGTATCTTTCTAACTCATGTCCAATCAACTGAATTTACCACAGGCGGGCTCCAATCAAGGTGTAGAAACATACCAAGAGAAAAGGGAGGCCACCAGAGCTAAATTTAAAGTGTCATAGTAAAGGGTCTGAATACTTATGTCCATGCAAATTGTTAGTTGCTCTTTTAAATAAATGTTCAAAAATGTCTAAAATTCTGTTTTCACTTTGCCATTATGTGGTACTGAGTGCAGATTGATAAGGGGAAACTTGACTTTTTTATTTTAGCACAAGGTAGCAACATAGCAAAATGTGACAAAAGTGAACGAGTTTGAAGACTTTATGAATGCACTATTGACTATTCATAGTAACATAGTTTATAATGCAGAAAAAAAGACATTTATCCATGCAGTTCTGCCTGTTATCCTGCAAAGTTGATCCAGATGAAGGCAACTCCCCCTTCCATGAGGTTTAGGTAATAAAAAAATTCAGGCAATCAGAATAACTCCCTGGATCAATGACCCTTCTTGAGATTTGTAGTAACTATAACCTGCAATATTGTTACACTCCAGAAAGGCATCCAGGTGCCTCTTGAACTCTTTTAATGAGTTCACCATCACCACATCAGGCAGATAGTTTCATAGTCTCACTACTCTTACCGTAAAGAATCCTCTTCTATGTTTGTGTACAGACCTTCTTTCCTCCAGATGCAGAGGATGTTCCCTTGTCACAGTCCTGGGGATCAATAGATGATGGAATAAACTGACCTCTGATAAATTCATACATAGTTATTAGATCTCCCTTCAGTCGTCTTCTTTCTAAACTAACATGCAAATACAGTGCTTCACCTCCAGTTAACTTGGAGTTGAATCAAAGTATCTGAAGTGGACTTCAATCCTGATTTCATGAAAAATTTGATTCGCCACAAAGGCAAATTTCCTCACGCTTCATGGTAATAAATGTATTTTTCCTAAAATGACGTAATCATGGTGATGTGTTTACTGATGAGGTCACCTAGCATGATCACATGGTGACGTCATCACGCTTGCTGCGGGTCCTTTGGCAGTTTTTTTTCAAACAATCCGGGAGTGGACAATCTCTTTGTGATCAAGTGGATGAGGTATTATTTTTTTTTAAACTCCTGATTAACCCCTGAGTAGCTGAATGTTAGTTACTGATGCTGTGATCAGCATTAAATGCGGCATCAGAGGGATCAAATGATGGGAGGAGGTGCAATCCCTATTCCCTGTCATTGCACCAGCTCCATACAATGGAAAGCAATTTGTGATGAAGTAATTCGTAACTAATCAACTTTCTTGTCAAAATTTGGTGAAGCTGCTGAATCGAATTTTTCAAAACTTCCCTCATCACTAATTACTTCCACAGTTGTTGCCAGCTCATTCAGTTCTATTGATTATTGGTAGCACATGCAGGGAGATGTGCTACCGATAATTGGGCATCTTTCATCCTGATCCCTTAGCCGACAAATGACTTGTTTGCTTTTTTATCAGCTAATCGGAACACATATTCCCAAAAATTGGTCTGAGAATCATGCTCTCCAATAGGGCCCTTACCCAGTCCCTTTAATTACTCACTCTGAGTATCATAACAAAGTCTTTGTTTATATAAAAAACAGAATGATCACATTATCAGAATAATAAAATTGCTAATAAATGTGATCATTTACTAGTATTTAGTCTGAAGTGATTAAGTTGGGACTAGTCTGTTATTTTATGTAAGTTTTGAAATTCTCCAAAATACAATTTCTAGCAAGATTGGTTCTTGATATTAAAAGGCACCTTCTAAGCTACAGTACATCAGAGTTTTCAGACCAGAGTGAAACCACTGAGAGATGAAATTACTAAAACTCTGATATACTGTAGCTTAGCTTAGAAGGTGCCGTTTGATATCAAGAACCAATCTTGACTAGGTTTTCTTACCCCCACAGGCCCCTCTACCGTCTGTAAGTTCAGCATGCAATAAATAGAACTTATTAAAAGGACTTGTCTAAACAGATTTACCAATTAATTATTTCTTCTTTATCTTGAAGGTGTAAAGTTGACTAGAAATATTTATGGGAGGCATTTACAAAGACCAGAGCATACTAGAGGTAATCAGAGACTTCCACGACTGGCAGTGGGTCAGTCTCAAGACAGCTACTGTTTCTGTTAGACATCATATTTAATGGCTCTGAGATTACATTGAGTCTTAAGTGCCGAGCTGTTTACACTGGGAACTGTTGTTTTATTCTAGACCTGCAGGAAATAATAAACTGTTCTATGTGTGACAATATCCATATATTCACGGAGTTGAAAAAGACAAATACTGGCAAACAATGCTATTTGTACTAATTACCTGGGAACTCCGCAACTTGGGCTTTTTCAATAGACAATAGTAAAGGCTTTTCAAGAAGTTGTAAAGATTGACATAATAGTTTATTATGCCAAGTTTATCAGGTTATGACTGGGGCAAGTAAATTCAAGGTTTTGGTTTGTGTATTGCCTTCATACTTGCTGATCTTAAATACATGTGAGGAATGCGTTAAAATATATAATATATCTTACATGTCATTATTGATTTATACTAAAATAAAATGGGAAAATACATAATTTATAAAGTTTGAGAACAGTCGACTTCCAGGCCAGTTCGTACAGTATCTTATGGCTGTGCTTTTTAGATTTTTTTTAGCATGACGATCAAATTTAAATATCATAATGGGGAAGTGGAATCATCTAGGAATAATAACTGGTCAGTCACAAAACAGTAGAGCAAACAAACCAAAGCAATGCTTCCAAGGGTGCTGAGAGGTGCCTAACATTGCCTTTCCTCTTGATCTCCATGGTCGACCAGCTGCACACAAATCGAAGATCATATTGTGCAAGTCCATACATCAGCTATAGTGCTGGAGCAATGGTAACCTGTTCTCTAGACGAAAGGATCACAGTTCACAGTCTGGCTGTCTGAAGGATGAATCTCGGTTTCTGTAGTACACATGCCTAACGTTCATTATAAACTACGGTGGTGGGATAATTCTCAGTTAACATAGGGAAGTCAGCTATCCATGGGTATTATCTATTAGCCAAGGTTGGCTACTAGGGATGAGTGAATCGATCCAAATTTCAGGATAAATTTGTTTCTCTGCAAAGCCAATTTCCTTGTGCTTCGCGGTAGTGAATCGATTTAACCTGAAATAGTGTAAAAAAAAAAAAAATTACCTCATTCATTTGCTCACGACGGGCCACCCGCAACCATCTAGCTTGAAGATCTTGGCTGAAATTCCATGCGTGGTGACGTATGACATCATCTCAGGCCACACAAGATTTTGGGTCAGACCTTCAAGCAAGATGACGGTGGCCGGCCTGTCATGAGCAAATTGATCAGGTAAGTATTTTTTTAAAATTTTTTTAAACACTTTTATTTATCAGATGCCGTGATCATGTATGAACGCGGCATCTTAACAGTACAATGATAGGGAGCAGCGCAATCGCCGCTCCCTATCATTGCACCCACTACTTATAAAGAAATGGGCTTCGTGATAAAGTAATTTGTCACAAAGTGGATTTTTTTGTTAAACTCGGTAGAGTAGCCAAATCAAATTTTACTAAACTCCGCTCATCTCTAGTGGCCACAAATAATTTTCTTTTATAGTGGATTATGTGACTTGTCTATGCTTTACATACACAGCCCATTCATTTAATGGGGTACTCTGTGATGCTTATTTTCCCCTGTGCCATTGCCAGGGTGTCTGATAGGTTGCTGCTGATTTTGAGAGTAGAGGGGTCTCAGATACATCCTGGACCCTTCAGACAAAAAGAGGTTGACCAAAGCAGCCTAGCCCTTTATACTTTCCTTAGGTCAGAATATCATATACCCCAATAAGTAATTAAATACCAGCAATAAACATGAAGAGGGTTTTCAACTAGCCAAATCTAAACAATGATTTAGTTATTTCTTTTGTGGTTCTGTGGTACAACAATGTTTAAATCAAGCATAACACAAAGAATATACAATGGCTCAAGCAAAACAGCTTTAAACAACGCAGTCACAGTAGGACAGAATTTAGGTTTGAAGACTTTCGGGACTTCAGGCTCACATGGTAGATATTTGCCTTACACTACTATTGTATATGCCACATATGAATTGAAGAATTTGGAGATATACTACACACACCACTGACACATTGAATACATGTTGCTCACATATTGGATAACGGCCATGCATACCTTTGGTATATTGGATACATGCAATATGTATGTCAGTCACATATTCAACACATGCCTGAAAACACCCACAAATTAGATTCAAGCTCACTTTAGTCACGTGTGGATATGTACACCTTACGCATTAGACACTTGCTGATCACAAATGGAAATCACACACACTTCACTTACAGATAAGATACATGCTGCACACATGCTACTTACACATTGAATACATACCTCAAATATACCATTCACACACTGGATACATGCTTACAGATTGGAAACATGTAGCACTCACTCCAGTCATATATTTGAAAAATGCTGCTTACCAACTGGACACAAGTCCGTGATTGCAGCTGTGTCACTCACTGGTCCTGGGCTTTGGCTACTTGGTGCTGTGGACCCGCCTCCTTCTCGTTCCTTTCGGGTGGTTCCAGCCGTTGGGCTTGCCCTGTCCCTCCATGCAGGCTGCAGCCTGCTTGCTGGCTTTAACTTTCTTTCTGTGCTAGTAGAGTCTGGGTGCACTCCTTTTAGCTCTTAAAGGACCAGCGCATGCTCAACCTAATCTGCACCAGCCTATTACTAACTTGGGGTTCTTAAGTCACCTTCCCCTGTGGGAGGGTGCCTGAGCAATAGGTCTAGCTTGATACTTCCTTGTTGAGGTGTAGTTTGTTGTCTGCCTGTGTACAGATTTTCTGCCCATTCACTGTATCCCGACCCTCCAGTGCCTGACCTGTGCCTGACCTACATATTTACCCTTCGCTGCATGCCTTGAACTTGGACCATTTACTCTATTACAGTACTCCACCAACCCCAATCTCAGCCTGTCCCTGACTATGATATTGCCTGACCCTTTAGTGCCCTGCCTCATTGTGTCTGACCCCCAAGAGTCAGAGTTTAATCACATAAAGACTACTCTAGGAGGTAGAGGCCTGGTGGTTTCCCTGCAGTGAAATCTAGGTCCCTATACTGGGGTTAAATGGCAAATACCATGGGACTGCCAAGATAACGTCCCTAAGTTTAGCCCATAGTCGAATCTGTTGGCCGACGCTGTGATTCTGCAGTAATACTACTCACACACTATATGCATGCCATTCCTACATTATATATGTTCCTCTCACATCTCACTCACACAGAGAATGCATGCTACTCACACATTTGACCCACCATGTGGATACATTTAGCGCCAGGGGTGCACCACCAATAAGGCCAAGTGAGGTGATCGCCTCTGGCAGCACCAGGTAGCAGCAAGAGGGGGCATTAGAAGGGCCATGGGCAATGAGCGCTTTCATTGTGGCAAAGGGGTTATGTTAAGAAATTGGCATTGGGGGTTGGGGCGCCGTTTCAGTTTTCGCCTCAGGCAGCAGAAAGGCTAGGTGCACACCACTCACTCAAAAGACACATTACTGAATTCTTCATCCATTGGACAAATGCCACTTACTCATTGAGTCCATGCTGCACATACACAATGCTCACTTTGGATGCTGCAACACTCAAATCCTTTGCACACTGAACCCACATCACATACACACTGCTCACAAATTATATCCATCTAACACACTCACCAATTATATATATATATATATATATATATATATATATATATATATAGTGCCTTGCGAAAGTATTCGGCCCCTGGAACTTTTCAACCTTTTACCACATTTCAGGCTTCAAACAAAAAGATTTAACATTTTAAATTTTTGATGAAGAATCAACAACAAGTGGGTCACAATTGAACGGAATTTATTGGAACGAAATTTATTGGATCATTTAAACTTTTTTTGTAATAATAAAACTGAAAAGTTGGGCGGGCAAAATTATTCGACCCATTTACTTTCAGTTCAGAAAACTCACTCCAGAAGTTCATTGAGGATCTCTGAATGATCCAATGTTGTCCTAAATGACTGATGAAGATAAATAGAATCCACCTGTGTGTAATCAAGTCTCCGTATAAATGCACCTGCTCTGTGATAGTCTCAGGGTTCTTCTTAAAGCACAGAGAGCATCATGAAGACCAAGGAACACACTAGGCAGGTCCGTGATACTGTTGTGGAGAAGTTTAAAGCCGGATTTGGATACCAAAAGATTTCCCAAGCTTTAAACATCCCAAGGAGCACTGTGCAAGCGATCATATTGAAATGGAAGGAGTATTAGACCACTGCAAATCTACCGAGACCCGGCCACCCCTCTAAACTTTCATCTCAAACAAGGAGAAGACTGATCAGAGATGCAGCCAAGAGGCCCATGATCACTCTGGATGAACTGCAGAGATCTACAGCTGAGGTGGGAGAGTCTGTCCATAGGACAACAATCAGTCGAACACTTCACAAATCTGGCCTTTATGGAAGAGTGGCAAGAAGAAAGCCATTTCTCAAAGATATCCATAAAAATCTTGTTTACAGTTTGCCACAAGCCACCTGGGAGACACACCAAACATGTGGAAGAAGGTGCTCTGGTCAGATGAAACCAAAATCAAACTTTTTGGAAACAATGCAAAGCGATATGTTTGGCGTAAAAGTAACACAGCTCATCAACCTGAACACACCATCCCCACTGTCAAACATGGTGGTTTGGGCCTACTTTTAATCAGCAGGGACAGGGAAGATGGTTAAAATTTATGGCAAGATGGATGGAGCCAAATACAGGACCATTCTGGATGAAAATCTGTTGAAGTCTGCAAAAGACCTGAGACTAGGACGGAGATTTATCTTCCAACAAGACAATGATCCCAAACATAAAGCAAAATCTACAATGGAATGGTTCAAAAATAAACATATCCAGGTCTGGCCAAGTCAAAGTCCAGACCTGAATCCTATTGAGAATATGTGGAAAGAGCTGAAAACTGCTGTTCACAAGCGCTCTCCATCCGACCTCAAAGAGCTCAAGCTGTTTTGCAAGGAAGAATGGGCAAGAATTTCAGTCTCTAGATGTGCAAAACTGATAGAGACATACCCCAAGCGACTTGCTTCTGTAATCGCAGCAAAAGGTGGCGCAACAAAGTATTAATGCAAGGGGGCCGAATAATTTTGCACTTTTCAGTTTTATTATTACAAAAAAGTTTAAATGATCCAATAAATTTCGTTCCACTTCACAATTGTGACCCACTTGTTGTTGTTGTTGATTCTTCACCAAAAATTTAAAATGTTATATCTTTTTGTTTTAAGCCTGAAATGTGGCAAAAGGTTGAAAAGTTCCAGGGGGCCGAATACTTTTGCAAGGCACTATATATATATATATATATATATATATATACAGTACAGACCAAAAGTTTGGACACACCTTCTCATTTAAAGAGTTTTCTGTATTTTCATGACTATGAAAATTGTAGATTCACACTGAAGGCATCAAAACTATGAACTAACACATGTGGAAATATATACTTAACAAAAAAGTGTGAAACAACTGAAAATGTGTCTTATATTCTAGGTTCTTCAAAGTAGTCACCTTTTGCTTTGTTTACTGCTTTGCACACTCTTGGCATTTTCTTGATGAGCTTCAAGAGGTAGTCACCTAAAATGGTATTCCAACAGTCTTGAAGGAGTTCCCAGAGATGCTTAGCACTCTGCGGTCCAGTTCACCCCAAACCATCTCGACTGGGTTCAGGTCGTGACTGTGGAGGCCAGGTCATCTGGCGTAGCACCCCATCACTCTCCTTCTTGGTCAACTAGCCCTTACACAGCCTGGAGGTGTGTTTGGGGTAATTGTCCTGTTTATAAATAAATGATGGTCCAACTAAACGCAAACCGGATGGAATAGCATGCCGCTGCAAGATGCTGTGGTAGCCATGCTGGTACAGTATGCCTTCAATTTTGAATAAATCCCCAACAGTGTCACCAGCAAAGCACCCCCACACCATCACACCTCCTCCTCCATGCTTCACGGTGGGAACCAGGCATGTAGAGTCCATCCGTTCACCTTTTCTGCGTCGCACAAAGACACGGTGGTTGGAACCAAAAATCTCAAATTTGGACTCATCAGACCAAAGCACAGATTTCCACTGGTCTAATTCCATTCCTTGTGTTCTTTAGCCCAAACAAGTCTCTTCTGCTTGTTGCCTGTCCTTATCAGTGATTTCCTAGCAGCTATTTTACCATGATGGCCTTCTGCACACAGTCTCCTCTTAACAGTTGTTGTAGAGATGTGTCTGCTGCTAGAACTCTGTGTGGCATTGACTTGGTCTCTAATCTGAGCTGCTGTTAACCTGCGATTTCTGAGGCTGGTGACTCGGATGAACTTATCCTCCGCAGCAGAGGTGACACTTGGTCTTCCTTTCCTGGGGCGGTCCTCATGTGAGCCAGTTTCTTTGTAGTGCTTGATGGTTTTTGCGACTGCACTTGGGGACACTTTCAAAGTTTTCCCAATTTTTTGGACTGACTGACCTTCATTTCTTAAAGTACTGATGGCCACTCGTTTTTCTTTACTTAGCTGCTTTTTTCTTGCCATAATACAAATTCTAACAGTCTATTCAGTAGGACTATCAGCTGTGTATCCACCTGACTTCTGCCCAACACAACTCATGGTCCCAACCCCATTTATAAGGCAAGAAATCCCACTTATTAAACCTGAGAGGGCACACCTGCGAAGTGAAAACCATTTCAGGTGACTACCTCTTGAAGCTCATCAAGAGAATGCCAAGAGTGTGCAAAGCAGTAATCAAAGCAAAAGGTGGCTACTTTGAAGAACCTAGAATATAAGACATATTTTCAGTTGTTTCACACTTGTTTGTTAAGTATATAATTCCACATGTGTTAATTCATAGTTTTGATGCCTTAAGTGTGAATCTACAATTTTCATAGTCATGAAAATACAGAAAATTCTTTGAATGAGAAGGTGTGTCCAAACTTTTGGTCTGTACTGTATATACGTATATCTGACCGTGGGATGTTTTCCTTCAAAGTTATTGAACTCTAGTTTTATTTTGCCATCTTAGCTTATAATTCACATTTATCTTGCATCACATACATTATTCTAACTGAGGCTAATTCTTGAGAGAGAGAAATTAACTTTCAGAACCAGTTTGTACATGTCTCACAGGGCAAATTTTCATCTACTTTGAGAAACAGTAAATACCCTCATTGCTATTATGTCATTATGATAAAACAAGAAAGAAAATAGCTCTTAGACACTCCATTGGCTGAAATAATTTGCTAGTTTCACTGTTTAACATTGTATAACAAAATCTACTGTAGGCACTTGATGTGTTTTATACTCTAATCTTAACAAAAAAATGTACTGTATTAAGGTGTGACAAAATCCTACCAATAAAAAATATACATTTCTGGAGTAAACAATAACATTAATTATATCAATGCAAAAAAAACAAATGTTGCTCTTCAATAAATTATTATTATTATTATTATTTTTTTTTTGCTTCTTTACTCACCACTTTGCAGCTCTCGTTTTTTCACTTTCTGGGGGTGGGCAGCAATTTATCACATGTGACAGTCAAGCACCTGCATCTCCCACAAGTGAATTCCAGTCAGCTCTTCTTAAACTGTCCTCATGTCTTCCTATCTGCATAGAAAATGGCTGCAAATAGGATTTGCACAATATTGAGAGATAATTTTTGACCATACTTCCCTGCAAATGTGCTTCAGTTCATGCCTATTTCTGGGATTCCTTATAACAGCATCTTCATAGGGTTAAGGTCAGGACTCTGAAATGGATATTCAAAGCCTGGCATAATAAAAGCCAGTTTTAATACATTCTCTCATAGTGCTGTGTATTATACAATACATCTTGTTCTGTATGAGAAACAACAATTTTGATTTGGCTGATAAACTGCTAGAGATGTTATCAATGACAGTACACAATAGTCAATCAGGTGATAGGTGAGCAACTTTTTTCTTACTGTGCTCCAGGCATTTAGGGATTAAGTGAATAGTTTCTATGTATATCTACTCTATGATTTTAGTGTTTTTTTTAATTTTTATCTTAGAGGTTATTGTAATAGCTGTACGGTAGTTAAAAAGTTGAATAGTGATAAAGTAAAAACCTTTAAGACTGAAAATTGAAGAAATTGACTTGACAAAATTGAATTGACAAAAGCTTGACTTATACTGGACAATACTTTATGTACGGACATTGAACAATCTCTGGCAAATGAAGATCTGTTAAAAATTGAAGACATTTAGATTTCAAAGGCTTGATTTACACTTATTAGGTCTGAGGATGAACAAACCAGTTCGGACTGAACCAGGTTTGGTCCGAACTTTGCTATTTTACGGGCAGCAGTGTCCCAGTGCAGTTCACTGTGACAGTTGTGACCATGTAGGCCGACTTCATGTTCTCTTGTGTAGTGGATGCAGGCTGACTCCTGTGTATGCTGATTGCTTGGGGCTGCGTGCTGGCTGTGATGTTGTGTGTGAACTGTTGCCTGTGTGTATCTCCCCACATCCATATCTTCATGTACTTTGTGTACTGATTGTGGGTGTTCCCATGTATGCTGGTTCTGCGATGCGTGCTAGAAATTGGTCTGAGTATGGATACATTTGTGTTTGTATCACAGTGCAGTTCTGTCACTCCTTGTTGTGTAGACTGGCTGCCTGTAACCTTGTACTGGCTGTGGTTTTTCCTGTGTTTGCTGGTTGTTGTTTGCTGTCTTCAGCATTCTGTGTTTGGTGTCCACTGTCACTTGTATTGTTTGTACTGTGGTTCTTGTTACTCCTTTGGGGTTAACTTTCCTTGGGTGTGGTTTGCCAGTTGCCCTCGTTATGCAACTATTTCTATCTGTAAGCTGTGGGTCTTGGGTCAGTTTTGTCTTGTGCCTTCAGAATGTAGCCCTTTGCTGCTGACCAAGGGAGTTTTTCCATCTGCCTCTCTATGTGGTGTCACCTGGTAAACCGTTGTTATATCATTGTCCATGCCTTGCCTGATCTTCTGTACCTGTTCTGTGTCTTGATCCTGTCTGTTCCATGTATAGTCTGGCAGTGCTGAACTGCTTCTGAACCAGTGTGTTTCATGTATAGCCTGGCAATGCTCTACTGCTTGTGATCCAGTCTGTTTCATGTATAGCCTGGCAGTGCTCAACTGCTTCTGATCCTATCTGTTCCATGTATAGCCTGTTAGTGCTCTACTGCTTCTGATTCTGTCTGTTTCATATATAGCTTGGCAGTGCCTTACTGCTTCAGTTCCTGTCCTGTGTATGTCCTGCTTTCGTGAGAGGGCTCCTGGGTTCTCCGGAGGGAGGACATATAGTTTGTGTGCCGCTCTGCCTGTGACCGCCATGCTTTCGTTGAGAATGGGGTCCAGGCATCTGCTTGTGTTTTGTCTTGTCTGATCCATGTCCTGAGTTTGTTTGGGTTCCAGTCCTTCTGTTGTCTGTTCAGCTGGTGCTTGCATCAGCGTGGTTCTTTGCAGGTAGTGGCCAAGTATACTAGGACCATCCTGGAGGAGCCACCAGTGAGCCCCGGCCAAGTTCATCTCCACCACCAGGGGCTCTGTGCAGAAAAGAGCTCGCTGGCTCTCCGCTCTCAGGGTTTGGCCCCCTTCCTTGCCGGTGCTTTTGGTTCAGAGGTAGTGCTGACACTATTACCCTTGCCTGCTGTTCCTGTGTTATTGTCTTGTTCATTTAGTACATGTGTAATAAAGTATTTTTTTGGTCCCTGGTCTGTAATCTGCCAGTGTCCTGTTTGCAAGATGTTCTGGAGGTCTGCCTCGCCCCTAGAATGTGACAAGAAGACTAACACAAATCTTTTTAGGTTCAGGCTTAGTGTTATTTTAGTGCACATGTCGGTGGGAAAAAAAACACTAGGGAGGAATAAGAAAGGCTCTCACAGAGAGGGGGAAGGCTTGCCCTGATTGACTCCTGGACCGACAGCCTGGATGCAGCAGGCATGGAGGTACCCTAGCAGAATGTACAGAACACCATTCTGTGCTGGGCTGTGAATGAGGGTGGTTGGGTGCAGTGGCGTACCGCCTGTATAGGCAGACCTCGCCACTGCTATGGGGCCCGTGGCACAGGGGGGAGTATGGGGGCTAGGGGGTGTACAGGAGGCCCCACCCCCATATGCATTAAGATGCGTCCTGTCCCTGTGCTCCGGGCCTCTCCTGGCCCCCTCACCGCCGCAACTTTTACCCTAACACGTCCTGAGAGCGCTCCTGTGCGCTCCCAGCTGGCCCCGCCTCCTCCCTCATGCCGTGCTGCTGCTCCTGGACAGGGAAGGACCTGTGCAGCGCGGCAAGAAGGGAAAGAAGAAGACCAAGGCCCAGCCCCCTTCAGAGTGGCAAGTAACTGTAAGTTGTTATGTGTTGTATGTATATGTGTGTGTGTGTGTATGTATGTATGTATGTATGTGTGTATGTGTGTGTGTGTATGTATGTGTGTGTATATGCATACACTGTACGTACTGTATATTGTACAGCGTGGCGCAGGGGTTATATTGTCCGGCATTTGTTGTACAGTATATATTATAATCCCTGTACCATGCTATACAATGTACAGTATAATCCATATACCATACTGTATAATATACAGTATAATCCGTACACCTTGCTGTATAGTATACAGTATAATCCGCACTCCATGCTGTATAATATACAGTATAATCCATACACCATGCTGTATAATATACAGTATAATCCGTACTCTATGCTGTATAATATACAGTATAATCCGTACACCATGCTGTATAATATACAGTATAATCCGTACACCATGCTGTATAATCCATACACCATGCTGTATAGTATACAGTATAATCCGTACACCATGCTGTATAATCCGTACACCATGCTGTATAATATGCAGTATAATCCCTACACCATGCTGTATAATATGCAGTATAATCCCTACACCATGCTGTATAATATACAATATAATCCCTACACCATGCTGTATAATATACAGTATAATCCCTACACCATGCTGTATAATATACAGTATAATCCGTACACCATGCTGTAGTATACAGTATAATCCATACACCAGGCTGTATAGTATACAGTATAATCCGTACACCATTCAGTTAACGTCTCCTTAATTTAAATAAATAAATAAATCAGTAGCTCATGTATACATTTCTTTATTGGCAAATGGGGGTGTCAGGGCAGCATGTGGGATGGGCCGGGGTAGTGGGCGGGGTTAGGGGCCCCATTCAGATTCTTGCTATGGGGCCCAATGATTTCTATGTACGCCCCTGGTTGGGTGTTAAGGTGTCTGCAAGAAAAACTATCTAAGGGAGTCAGGGATAGTCAGAAATCAATCAGGGACAGACAGAAATCAGTCAGTATTCTATTGTTAGGAACAATGAATGGAAAGGCTAGGATTACAAAGAAGAATTGTGTGTTTAGAATAGGGACAAGCAGGGAAGCTGACAGCCAAGCAGAGAGAAGACTGGAGCTGTGGCTCCTAGCCTCAGACCTCAAAAGCAGCTACCTGCAAGGGAATACTTTAATCCCCCCTATTTTCACAGAAATCCTTTTCTTTGTGGGATTTAATTTAATTAAACAGCATATGTACATAATTATTGTAGCAATACACAACGTATAGCAAAAATCTACCTGTGAGTGTTAATGTGAAATTGAGCGTCAAGCCTCTATCGCCCTTTCCTTAAATTCTATTTCCACACTGCTATAATTTATTTTTAATTTTTGGGATTGTTCCGTTTAATTAACTAGCATATATATGTGATTACTATAGCAATATACATGGTAGGGCAACAATCTACCTGTGAATGTTAATGTGAAATTCAGCGTCAAGCCTCAATCCGTCTGTCTGTTTATGTTTATTCAGTTTCCACACAGTCGAAATTTGATTTTTTTTGGGAGTTCAATTTAATTAAACCAGCATTTAGGAGTGTTAACGTGATCCATTTCTGTATATTCAATTTTCACATGGTTGGAAAAGAATAATATATTTTATTGGGACTTGTTCAATTTAATTAACCAGTGTGTATATATATATATATATATATATATATATATATATATATATATATAATTACTGCAGCAATACACAAAGTATAACAGCAGTCAAGCCACAATTGTTCATTTTAGTGAATTTCATTTGCACATGATTGCAATTTAAATTTTTTTTTGGGGGGGTCAATTTAATTAACCAGCCATCTACCTGTGAGTCTTAATGTGCAATTGAGTGTGAGGTCTGTCCCTTAATAATCTGATAACATTCATTTATTTCTACACATGGTTGAAATTAAATTTTTTAGGACTTCAATTTAAATTTAATTAAGCCAGCTTATAGGTTTCAACACCAATACAGAGGCCAGCACACAAAAGCATCCGTGAAGTATAACAGATTTAGGGCTAAATCTGTTTCCCTTTATTTATTTATGTTCATACACACATTTCCAATCAATATTTTTTTGGGGGGTTGTTGATTATATAGCCCCAACTCGGCAGAAATGGATTGGGGTAATGATATCCCAGAGGTTAAAGAGGAGCCAGAAGAGATTTATGTGGACCAGTGGATTCCTAAGCCAAGACCGAAGAAGACACCTGTGGTGTTCGCCGAACCGGCTGGTGCACCGGAGGCGCCCGGGGCTCCGGCTCCGCCGCCCAAGAAGGAGGATTACTCCTTGAGGCAAAACTATATTGTCCCAGCCGCAGTGACTGCAAATGCCCTGACATTATGGGATTACAAATAGGCTGTCGAGGAGTGGGTAATACAAGTCTTGGATCATCCCAGGCAAGGGGATCCTAAATTAGAATGGAGAAAAGGCACCGTCATCTGGTTTTCCATAGTACGGGGAAATGGGTTCCTCGCTGATGATGAGACCGCAGAAGAGTACTTTGTGGGCCGTCGCTCGGTGAGACGCCCATATTTGCCACAACCTTGCCATAGTCTGTATGCTGGTGACCAAATGGAGTACACCCCTATGAAGTCTTTGAAGAGGCCCTTTGCCACTGGAGTGACGCTATTAGCCAAGCCTCTAGTACCCGTGTCACCCCCTGAAGTGTGGCCAGAAGATACAGCAGCCATAGGCTACGTACTCTGCCTCCTGGAGATGGAAGATAGCACCCTGCGCTTTGGAGAAAAGCGCCAACCTCAGCCGGAGCTCCTGATCCCGGGGCTGCCACCACCACCACCCTCTCTTCAAGTGGGACAGCTGACTACAACTACTTTCTCCTACCAGCCAAAGGTAGTACAGTACCAGCTTCCCTGGAAGATGGAGGCTGCGGCTGCAGCAGCCAGGGGAAGACCACTACCTGAACCCATGAAGCCGGAGGTTCTTACTCCCATTGCGTCGACCGGAGGATCCAGCAAAATCAAGGCTCGGGTTGCCGCCACAACACTTGCCAGTGTGACCACCCGGTCAATGCCAGAATCCGCTACTAGAGGTCAGTGGAGCTCCACTACATCAGCTAGCATGGCTTACAAGAGGCAGGAGCGACCTCTAATGTGTTTTAGTAGCAGCAGCAGTGAGGAGGATTTCCAATCCTTCATCTAAGAGACCCCTCAACAGTCTGCTAAACAATGAAACTACAAGGAGTTATGGGAGCCACAATGTGGACTACTTCTGATGGGAGAGAATGTTTTACGTTAACTTGTTTTTATTGCCCCGTTTGCTCTCATCCAGATGGACATGGATTGTTTGGACTTCCCCCATCAGCAGAAAAAGTAATGTCCCAGTTGTGCCTAAACATGCCAATTCCCTTTTTCCCCCCTAATCATGTTATTTGGGTTCTCTTTTAATATATTTGCTGCTATTTTATTACCCGATTGGATTACAATTTACCCATGTGGATTACAATTGAAGTTCTGGACTCTGTGTTCCAGTTTCATGCCAACTTAAGCGTCAGAAGAAAAGAGAGACGCAAACGTATCCTTGAGCCTATTATGCTTCTGATATTCCATGCACTAAAATGTTTGCACTATGCTAGTCTGCTTCAGGGAGAAGCCACAGCCGGAGCCTCTGATCCCTGGACTGCCAGCACCACCACCACCACAGTCCTTTCAGCTGGGTCAGTTGACATTGTCATCATTTACGTTCCAATCCATGGTGATCCACAAATGCCAACTACCGTGGAAGATGAAGTCAGCAGCAGCCAGGAGCTGGGGCTTCTTCCCTGGATGCAACCTTGCCTCCACCGCTGCAGCCTGAACTCCTTACCCCTGCTGTCCCAGCAGGAGGATCTGGGAAAGAGCAAGTGGCTGCAGCACTCACCAGTGTGACCACCACCCGGACCCGTTTAAGTCCAACTTCCAGAAGAAGAGGGCAGTAGAGTTCCACCATGGCAGCGAGCGTGGCCTACGAGAGGCTGGAGCATCCTCTGATGTCGTTTAGTAGCAGCTCAAGCAAGGAGGACTTCAGGTCCCTCATCTGAGGAACCCAACTACTGGCTGTCTCAAGGACACTTCAAGAGGACCTAAGGGAGCCACACCATGGGCTGCACCTGACGGGTGAGAGCTAGTTGGCACTTTTTGTGTTGTGTGGTGCCAATATTCAAAAAGGGTCCAAAAACAGAGCCCGGGAACTATAGGCCGGTAAGTTTAACATCTGTAGTGGGTAAACTGTTTGAAGGTTTTCTAAGAGATGCTATCTTGGAGTACCTCAATGAAAATAAGCAAATAACTCCATATCAGCATGGCTTCATGAGGGATCGGTCGTGTCAAACCAATTTAATCAGTTTCTATGAGGAGGTAAGTTCTAGACTTGACCGCGGGGAATCAATGGATATCGTATATCTGGACTTCTCCAAAGCATTTGACACGGTACCACATAAAAGGTTAGTATATAAAATGAGAATGCTTGGCCTTGGAGAAAATGTCTGTATGTGGGTAAGTAAATGGCTCAGTGATAGAAAACAGAGGGTGGTTATTAATGGTACATACTCAGATTGGGTCACTGTAACTAGTGGGGTACCACAGGGGTCAGTATTGGGCCCTATTCTCTTCAATATATTTATTAATGACCTTGTAGAAGGCTTGCACAGTAAAATATCAATTTTTGCAGATGACACTAAACTGTGTAAAGTAATTAACACAGAAGAGGACAGTACACTGCTACAGATGGATCTGGATAGACTGGAGGCTTGGGCAGAGAAGTGGCAGATGAGGTTTAACACTGACAAATGTAAGGTTATGCATATGGGAAGGAATAATGCAAGTCACCAGTACATACTAAATGGTAAAACATTGGGTAACTCTGACATGGAAAAGGACCTAGGAATTTTAGTGAACAGCAAACTAAGCTGCAGAAACCAGTGTCAGACAGCTGCTGCCAAGGCCAATAAGATAATGGGTTGCATAAAAAGGGGCATAGATGCCCGTGATGAGAACATAGTCCTGCCACTTTACAAATCACTAGTCAGACCACACATGGAGTACTGTGTACAGTTCTGGGCTCCTGTGAACAAGGCAGACAGAGCAGAGCTGGAGAGGGTTCAGAGGAGGGCAACTAAAGTCATAGCTGGAATGGGTGGACTACAGTACCCAGAAAGATTATCAAAATTAGGGTTATTCACTTTAGAAAAAAGACGACTGAGGGGAGATCTAATAACTATGTATAAATATATCAGGGGTCAGTACAGAGATCTCTCCCATGATCTCTTTATCCCAAGGACAGTAACCATGACGAGGGGACATCCTCTGCGCCTGGAGGAAAGAAGGTTTGTTCACAAAAATAGAAGAGGATTCTTTACGGTAAGAGCAGTGAGACTATGGAACTCTCTGCCCGAGGAGGTGGTGATGGTAAGTTCAGTAAAAGAGTTCAAGAGGGGCCTGGATGTATTTCTGGAGGGTAATAATATTATAGGTTATAGTTACTAGATATGGGTTGTTGTTGATCCAGGGAGTAATTCTGATTGCCTGATTGGAGTCGGGAAGGAATTTTTTCCCCTAAAGTGAGGAAAATTGGCTTCTACCGCACAGGGTTTTTTTGCCTTCCTCTGGATCAACTTGTAGGAAAACAGGTCGAACTGGATGGACAGATGTCTTTTTTCGGCCTTATAAACTATGTTACTATGTTACTATGTTTTTATAGTTTGTATTGTCCTCGTTTGACTCTCACCCAGATGGACATTGCTGTCAGCACTACCCCCCATTCTGCAGAAAATTCCCAGTTGCGCCTAAGCGTGCCGATTTTCCTTTTCCCCCCCTTCTCAGGTTATTTGGGAACCCCCCTGCAAAAAGGGTTCTCTATTTGCTGCTATTCTTCATTATCCATGTGGATTACATGTTACTTGTTTAGTTTACAATATTACCTCACATGGATTACAATTGAATTTTGGACTATGTGTTCCAGTGTTTTTTCATGCCAAGGAGCCAAGAGGAGAGACTCAAATGTGTATCTGAGCCTTTTATGCTTGCAAATGTGAAATTGCTTGCACTAATATGTTTGCATAATTCAGCACTTTAGCCCATTGTGTGTATTCTTTTTCCGATATTGCAATGTGTCCTATTATGCACTTATTGTACGGTGTTTTTAGTAAATTATGCACTTAGCTGGATAGCTAGCAGTGAGCACCTTACTTTTCTACCTCATATGGACTGCCTCTAAAGACTATGTCGTGGCCCAGCCTCGTGCGTATGACACATTCTCGAGTAAATAGTAAGCTAAGGATTCGTGCGCACTTTTGTATGCTAATGCTTACGTATTGCATACTTTTAACTACGCTGACTGTATGTTCGTAATTTGTGCATAAGCAACAATTGTTTTTTTTAACGTAGATTCGACTGAATAATTTCGAACGAATCTTGTCAGAAATATGTCGAATCATACGGTGAAGCGAATTTTGATGAATGTCCAGGCTACAGAAGGGTTCCAAACGAAAGACTCAAGGCCAGAATATGGGTAGTAAAAGCACCAACTATCGGTCAGAAGTAGTAGTAGTAGTAGCAGTAGGCCACAGTTGTCCCTGCTGGCTTCGGAAAGTCACAACATTATAGTTGAGAAGAAAGAGGAGAAGATTATGGATTTGATGGCTCACTCCTCCTCTCAGTCGCAGCAGGAAGATGTGAGTTGACTGGTGACTTCAGAGTCTGACAACATGCCATGGAGCCCCAAAGAAGGCTTTCAGTGGAGGTCTCTCAGGCTTTCCTTCAAACTTGCAGACTTGTGTGTTCTTTTTACCTCATTGTGCCAATACTTTATGTGAGTGAGCAATATAAATCATACTCACAATTTGCTGGTACAAAACCTTTTGTTTTTTTTTATTTTTTATTTCTTTTTTTTATCAGTAAAGAAATTAAAAAAAAAGGTTTTATACCAGCTACGTGTGAGTATGATTTCTATTGCTCACTCACATACAATATTGGGCCCAATGAGTTAAAAAGAAGAAGTTTGAAAGACTATCAGTTAAGCAGAGCTCCCGGTGTGGACTTGTATTTGCTATAGGTGACTGAAGTGCTTCATATTATATGGTCTCTCAGGCCTCACTACCCATTCCTAGAGGGACCCCTTCCTTTTTCCTCAGAAGTGACAAGAAAACCACACCATGCCCTGAGACAGATAATCAAGATAGTCTCCCTGTTGATGACTTCTGTGACAGTAGTCAGTGTCAGACCCCAGGCATAGCCGTGTTGTAGGTTGTAGTAGTGCAGTATGGGCATTGCGGGCAGTGACAGTCACAGAAGAGCAGGTGAGGGGGCCAATGAACCCACCATGATATCCCACAGTCTGATGTGTGAATGTCCAGCACATGTGAATGTGTGCTGGACAGGACCTGGGAGCCGGATTGGGATGCTGATGAGGAGGCAGCATCAGAGGAGGAAGGTTGTGGCAGCAGCAATAAAGAGCAGAAACCATGTACCTCCCAATGAACAGCCAGGGCCATGTCTGCTTCTGGATCTGGTGATGCCGCTGACGCTGTTCGTGGGTTAGGCCCAGTTTATTATACTTTCAACACATGCTTTTTCTATCTACTGTATGCCATAGCAGGAATTTTCAACAGTATAGTCATACTGTAAAGTTGCTTAATTCTGTGGCATTATTTTGTTTGAGCATTTCAAAAATCCCCACAGTGTGAAAATGCCTAAACATATTGTGAATCCATCCTTATTTGTTCACGTCAAATACACCCAAATCAGTCAATTGCCATACATATGCAATACTGTAAGAACCCGTTTGGCCAAAAAAAAAATGCATCAGCTTACTTAAGGAACATTTCTTTTTTTATTGCTCAAAGTCACATAGGTTATCTATTAGCAATCTTTTAACACAGAATTTACTGTTTAAGGAAAATTACTGCTAGACATGCCCAGTAGCGGATTATGTCTCGGGAGAACCAATGGATTGGGCGTGTAAATTAAAAGCGCCCAATCCTTTTTGAGGATCATTTGTCAGTGGAGAGTAAGGAAATCCCCTCACCTGTTAGACTGTTGTCCGGTCCTGCCAAATACAGTGGGTTTGGTTGACAATAAACACACAATAGATTCTTTCACTTTTTGTTGTGTCTATTATTTTGTCCAATGAAGAGCCCTTTTTTTAAAAAAAGAAAAGAAAAGAAAAAGAAAACGGGCAGACAATTCTCTTAATTTATGGTTTAGAAAAATGTAAAAAATACATACATATTTTATTCTATTTTCTATGGTCCCTGAAATAAAATAGCAGATCAGTTGCCAATCCTTCTTTTATTGACTTTATGTAAGAAATTGATTACAGCAGGAAAAAGCTATTTAGAATCAAATGTTGGAAAATATACTACACTGTTAATGTTATACTAAATATACTATAATGTTAAATATACATATATACTGTTAAGTTCTTAAGACTTTCTTAAACATTGTTTCTCTAATACAATGCTTTGAACTTTAAACCAACAAATTAAAAATGCTGAAAAATTATACTGACAGAAAATTAATCAAAAATAGAAAACTATACTCATAATGAAGATTTATTAATGCATTTGACTAAGAAAATTATAATTTTAAAAAGGATGGAACGGGGTTCAGGCATAATAAAAAAAAAAGTAATGTAAAAATCATTAGTAGTAGCAAATGAAAAATGAAAAAGTAATCTTAAAAAGTGTTAGTAGCAACTAGAGATGAGCGAATCTATTTGCCGCTTCGTAGATTCGATACAAATCTGCGCAATTTTCCACTCCAAAGCGAATCCGGATTTTTTCAGATTCGCTCCGTTCGATTCGAAAATGTTCTTAAAGCTTTGTACGCATACGCTACGTACTTGTCCGATGAATTGTACGCTAATGCTATGTATAAGTTACTTTATACGCTGATGCGTACAAATTCAGTTAATTTGCAAACTTTTACTGTAAGTTATTCGTATAAAATAGGCGGCAAAAAGCCCTGAAAAAAAGCGGTCACTTGACCTAGTGGGAAGGGCGTGCTCTGATTGGCTCATAGGCTCGGGAAGCCTGTGACATCAGTTGTGCTGCAACTGCTTAGATGAGTAGAAGCACTGTCTGTGAAGTTCTGAAGTTTCTGAACTGAATTGTGGTGTAATTGTTCTGGGCATCCATAATACATATCAGGGCTAGTGCATGGCCAGTGCAGGGCCAGTGCAGGGCTAGTGCAGGGCTAGTAATTAATCAGGCAGGGAGAGAGACAGGGAGAGAGACAAAGATCTGCAGGGTCACAGTCAAGTGAAAATGTCTGGCATAGAAAAGCAAAAGGGTTCCAGTTCCAGCCAGACCTCGAGCTCCAAAAAAAAGGAGAAGGTGGCACAGGGAAGCAGTGCCAAAGGACCTGTAGCTGGAGCTTCTACTTGTAGAATTCTTAATAGTTGGCCATTGTTTCACCAGGCTAACCCATCAAGGCGCAAAATTGTAGTGGAGGAGAAAGTGGATGAGGTAGTAGAGTGGATGGCACACTCATCTCAATCACAGCCGGATGATGTTCTTTCTTCTGCTGATACAGTTTCATGTAGCCAGGGGTCAGACTCAGAGCGTTCCTCCTGCTCCACCATTCTGCTCCAGCAAAGCCTAGTGTTGCGCGTGCCTGCGTATTACGCAATCGCTAGACAATAGTACGCTGAGAATTCTTACGCAATTTGTACGCTCATGCATACGTGTTCACATAAGTAGCGTACCTTTAACAATTGTATATTCGTTATTAGTTTGCAAATGTTTGCAGAACACTACATAATAACGTATGATTTGTACGGAGCTTCGGCCAAATAGATTCATATGAAGTACGAATCTTTTGAAAAATTCAACGAACATTCGGCGAAGTGAATTTTGGATTATTCGCTCATCTCTAGTAGCAACAAACATTGAATTAAAAAAACTAACCTCTTATGAATCATAGCAAAAAAGGCACAAAAATAATAGTGATATACATACAGTACAGACCAAAAGTTTGGACACACCTTCTCATTCAAAGAGCTTTCTGTATTTTCATGACTATGAAAATTGTAGATTCACACTGAAGGCATCAAAACTATGAATTAACGCATGTGGAATTATATACTTAACAAAAAAGTGTGAAACAACTGAAAATATGTCTTATATTCTAGGTTCTTCAAAGTAGACACCTTTTGCTTTGATTACTACTTTGCACACTCTTGGCATTCTCTTGATGAGCTTCAAGAGGTAGTCACTTGAAATGGTTTTCACTTCACAGGTGTGCCCTGTCAGGTTTAACAAGTGGGATTTCTTGCCTTATAAATGGGGTTGGGACCATGAGTTGTGTTGGGCAGAAGTCAGGTGGATACACAGCTGATAGTCCTATTGACTGTTAGAATGGCTAAATGGTAACCCTCAGTCTGCAAGTAAAACCTACCTAGTGATTCATTAAACATGTTAGGTCCAGGATCATTCTCATTTTAATTGCTGTGAACTTAACATAGTTGAGGTATGGAAATTGAGATACTTCTGCATTTCCCTTTTCCATTATTGCTTCGTTTTCTTTCCTCTGCCTCAGCTTTAGAAAAATGGGGAATGGGTTTGGGATCCATTTTCTTTGTTTGCTTCTTTTTTTAATTTATTTATTTTTATTTATGTTCAAATAAGGTATACTTTTTATATAAAACATAATTCAAATAATGAAAAAAGTAGGAGTGTTCTGAAATGTTAATGTTGATGGCATATCTTCAGGATAGGCTATCAATATCTGATTGGTGGGAGGCTGATACCCTGAATACCTGCCAATTAGCTATTTCAGAGTAGCTAATGGAAGAAGCTGTGTAAGGCTACTTTCACACTTGTTAATTCAGGTACTTTATCATGCTACTCCATGATCATCCTCTTACTTAGGCTACTTTCACACTTGCGTTGTTGTTTTCCGGTACTGAGATCAGGCAGAGGATCTCTATACCTGAATTAAACTGATCCGTTTTGATTTTGCACATCAGGATGCATCAGTTCAGTTGGGATGCAGTTGTGTGAAATCAAAACTGAAGAAAACTGATCAGGAACTAAATACATTGAAAGTCAATGGGTGACGGATCCGTTTTTTTAGTCTCCTAAAAAAACTGATCCGTCACCATTGACTTGCATTGGTTTCAGTACCTGATCAGTTTCTTTCAGTTTTTATGACCGGATACAAAATTACAGCTTGCTGCAGTTTTGTGTCCGGTCACAAAACTGAAAGCTGCCTGAACTGAAGACATCCTGATGCATCCTGAACGGATCTCTTTCCATTCAGAATGCATGGGGACAAAACTGATCAGTTTTTTTCCGGTATTGAGATCCTCTGCCTGATCTCAATACCGGAAAACAACAACGCAAGTGTGAAAGTAGCCTAAGTAAGAGGATGATCATGGGGAGTAGCATGATAAAGAGGGTTGCCTATGGAGTGCAGTGTGTGAGATAAGGAGGAACCATGTGGAGCAGTCTGTGGATAATATGGCATGGAAAGAGGTTATTATGAGAAAGGTGGTGGCATGGAGAACAGTCTGTATGAGAAAGAGGGGACATGGGGAGCAGTCTGTATGAGAGAGAACATGGGAAGCAGTCTTATGGTCAGGGCTAAACGACAGCATAAGCTGTGCAACAGCAAGTCTCCGAAATGTCACATATCCAACAACATGCTCAACTTGAATTGTAGTTTATGAGGGAAGCATTGTTAGTTTTTTTAATGTTGGTTGCTCACAGTTGCACCAGGTTGAAAGTCATATCATGTCTCTATGGATAAACATTTAATCTTGCTATTAAATGCAAAGTCATCGCAATCTTCATATTGAATTTGCATGTCACATGTCAAAATGTATCCTCAGTCTTAGTGGTGTGTTGTAGTATTTGTGTAGTATTTGTGTTTAGTTTATTTGTGTCTAGTATTTATGTTGTATATGTCTAATGTAGTGTTGTACTTGTGTGAGGTTTATGTAGTGCCTGTGTGTGAGTGATAAACAGAGGGGTCTAAAATCTGAATTTTTACATTTGATCTGATCTGGGGTCTGAATTTGTTTAGGGGCCAGGTCTGAGGTTTGAATGGTGATGGATGGACCAGGTATGGAAACATTTGCCATAGCTCATGTTATGCAACACAATTTTTCAGTAATATGAGTAGAGTATAATATTATATGTAGGCTGGCAGAGTTTAAATGAACGCTGCACCCATATTATGCACCCATAATATGCACCCATATTACGGACACGTTCCCTGGCTTGACACAAAACCCCATCTCTGTTCATGCTATTATGATAGGATAAATACATCTACAGGGACACAACAGGCAATCCCTGTACCACTATTAGGCTACTTTCAAACTAGCAGCAGCCCGGATCCGGCAGGTGAAGGGTGCTGCCGGATCTGGACTGCCGCAGGGACATGTGTGGAGCTGGAACCGCGCTCCGGCCCCACACATGTCACACAGTACGTACATACATACACACACACACACACACATATACACAGACAAATGCACATACATACTTACATGCTCCCGGCAGGTCTCCAGAGCGCCGGAGGAGCAGGATGGTGCGCACAGATGATTCCCCACAGCGCCCTCTGCTGGGCGCCTGATGGAATCGTTATCTGTGTGCGCCGTCCTGTTCCTCCTGCGCTCTGGAGACTGGCTGGGGAGCATGTAAGTATGTATGTGTATTTGTCTGTGTATGTTTATTTTTATGTCTATGTCTATATGTGTGTATTGTGTGTATGTGTGCAGGTGACGGATCCGTCATGAACTCCATACGGATCCGTCCCCATTGACTTTCATTGGGGGTCATGATGGATCCGTCTTGGTACGGATGTCTGGACCGGAGAGCAAACCGCAGCATGCTGCGGTTTGTTCTCCGGTCTGAAGACGGAACGGAATGCTTTCAGGAGCATTCCGTTGTCTTCAGTTCAGTTTTGTCCCCATTGACAATGAATGGGGACAAAACTGAAGCGTTTTATTCCGGTATTGAGCCCCTATGACCGGAATTATAAAACGCTAGTGTGAAAGTAGCCTTACCATTTTTCTATGAACCCAATAACTCTCAAACCTGTTAGTTTTCCCAAATTCCAATGAACTTATATAAAAATATAATAAAAAAAAAATATTTACATTGATGGAAATGAAAGATTTCAACCAAACAATAATTTGTTAGTTGGAGTTTAACAACAAATAGTTGCATTAGTCAACCAATGACAGAGCATCATTGTCTGGAAAGAAGTTGGGTGTGTTTGATATATTCCGATAGTTGAATAAAAGATCTTTCTTTGACAGAATATCCAATCTCCCAGTGTCATTGTAAAGATTTGGCCAGTTTGAATGACTTTAACAGACAATATAAATGATGAATCATTTACCATATGATCGTTGGTTAAACAGCTTTTTAACAACCAACCTAATTAGCCACAATTAGTTTTCAAATAAGACAGTGATAATCTTACAGACCGTGTTAAATTACAGTGGCAAATCCTAATAGATTAGAATACCCTTCCCATAAGAGTTTATAATCTAAAATTTAAATATAAAATTAGTACAAATAAGAATATAGTATAAGTATAAACATATCTTAAATGTATTTGATTAGAAGGTGCTGAACAACATTCATGATTTCAGTATTTCCTGTATTGCTAACCTCTCGCTAATGCCCAATTTAATAGGGCATGTCATAATACTTCCTTTTTGTCTACAGCTTAGAGATTGACTGACTGAGCTAACAATTTCAGCAAAAAGACAAGAAAGCGTTTAAGGATGTCTATGACAAACTTCAGATACAAGTGGGTTGACAGTTCTGCAATAAACATGTATCCTAATCACACTAAAGATACAGAAAGCTAGATAAGGATGAAATGGCTGCAGGAACTGGCTGGTCTCTCATCAGTATGTGTGGTCTCATTAGAGCATTGTTAAGACATGTGAGGGACAGAAAGGAAGGTTTTCGAGTTGCACAATCCAGGTTTCCCAAGAAACATTAACAATCCCAGAAATGGTTCCAATTTAATCCCTTTAATTAAACAATATAAAGAGGTTATTGTAGTGCTGCTTTATAGAAGAGACAAGATTTACACATTGGACATCGTTTACACATAATTAGGTTTGTAAAATGTGTTTTCATTCTGTCTGCTTAAAGTCTTCACTGTTTTAGGCAAATAAATAACCAATAAAACTCTCCCGGAGCCATTATAAAATCTTGCATACAGCACTCATCGTTTCATCTGTAGTCTTTTTGTTGCTGTTTTGTAGCACTACACTCTTCTTCTGATGCTGGTAAAACATACTTCAAATACTTGCACTTCATCAAAACGTCTGATAAGAATAAGCAGGAATAAGCACGTAGGCTGCACTACCATTTACACAATCCATATCATTGCACTGCGAGCTGTTATATACTGTACATTTCTATCTAAAACCTATTTAGAAAATGTATTCATTATGGGTTCTACTGTTTATTTAAAACTGATACGAGTAAAACCAATAACTGGCTTCAGTAGTGATATGCCATCTGTGGGCACCTCACCACTGAAACCAGTTATTGGCTGCATGCCCAAGTAGCACCAGGTGGTCGAGGATGGTCAGGGAACAGTTCTAGGACTGGAACATCGACATCCAGGAGCCAGTGTAGTGGCCTGAGGCAGCGGGGAGCAGGTAAATATGAATCTTCTATTAATGGAGGTAGGCTGCAGGCATTAGATAAAAAGTCTTTGCTATCGGGGAACCCTTTTAAGATCTAGTATAGTTTAGAGAAACTGCATATTGTCCCTAAACATAACATTGGCAAACAGAATTAACAAATCTGTGGTTTAAGGTACAAACTGGACTATGATGTAATAGAAATTAGGCTATTATTACTGTTATGTTTTTTTAATTATTATTTTTTGAGTAAATTGTTTTAGATTAGAAGTGAACCTAATATAATAGATTAATATATACTATATGGACAATATTGGGGCATATACACATTACAACTACAGGAGCTTTTATGATGACATCCCACTCTAAATCCATTGACATAAATATGAAATTGGTATACACTTTTATCCAAAGTTCAAATCAGTTAAAGGGGTTGTCTTACTTCAATAAGTGTAATTTATCATGTAGGGAAAGTTAACACAAGGCACTTACTAATATATTGTGATTGTCCATATTGCCTCCTTTGCTGGCTGGATTTATTTTTCTATCACATTATACACTGTTTGTTTCCATGGTTACAGACCGCCTTGCAATCCATCAGTGGTGATGGTGCTTGTCCAATATAGGAAAAAGCACTAGCCTATGTGTGCTCCCATGGTCCTGGCCACCAGAGAGGCTGACCAGTGTATAATGTGATAGAAAAATTAATCCAGCCAGCAAAGGAAGCAATATGGATAATAACAATACATTAGTAAGTGCCTTGTATTAACTTCCTCTACATGATAAATTCCATTTGCCGAAGTGAGACAACCCTTTTAAGTGCATTTAAATAGTCATTCTATGACAAATGGACACTGGTCCATTAAAACACTAATTCTATACTGCTATGTTTCTCAGGCCATTTCCTTAAAGGGGTTCTCTTACTTCAGCAAGTGGTATCATGTAGATAACGTTATTACAAGGCACTTATTAATGTATTTTGATTGTCCATATTGCTTTCTTTGCTGGCTTGATTCATTTTACTATGGCATTATACACTGCTCGTTTCCATGGTTACAGCCATCCTGCCATCCATCAACAGTGGCAATGCTTGCACACTGTAGGACTGTGGGAGTGTGCATAGGTTAATACTTTTTCCTATAATGTGCAAGAACGGCCACCACTGCTGTATTGCAGGGTGGTCGTAACCATGGAAATGAGAAGTGTATAATGTGATGGAAAAATGAATCAAACCAACAAAGGAAGCAATATGGAGAATCACAGTACATTATATATTAAGTGCCTGTATTAACTTTTTCTACTTGAGAAATGCTATTTACTGAAGTGATACAACCCCTTTAATAGCACCAACTATTGAACCAAAACTGTTATATGTGTACAGTGTAGGCTTTTGTACAAGATATAGGAAATGAGACCAGTTGTCAGGGTTTGCTGTAAATTGACCACTAGGGGCTGCTGTTTCACACTTGAAGAATTTGTGCTGCTCTTTTACTACTTATCACTGGAGGCTACTATTTTGCCCTTAAAGGGGTTCTCCAAGTTATATATTGATGACCTATCCTCAGGATAGGTAATCAATATCAGATCGGCAGGGGTCCGACCCCTGGCACCCCCGCCGATTAGCGGTTTGAAGAGGAGGCGCGCACTGTATCAGCGCTGCCTCCTCTTCAATGTTTACATGCTGGCCGACACGGGGGTAGTGGTTAGTAGGTGTAATTACACCTAACTGCCCCATTCATTTCAATGCGATTCTTCTCTTCAAACAGCTGATCAGCGGGGGTGCCAGGTGTCGGACCCCCGCTGATTTGATATTGATGATCTATCCCGAGGATAGGTCATCAATATATATAACTCGAAGAACCTCTTTAAAGAGGTTGTCTCACTTCAGCAAATGGCACTTATCATGTAGACAAAGTTAATACAAAGCACTAACTAACGTATTGTGATTGTCCATATTGCTTCCTTTGCTGGCTTGATTCATTTTTCTATCGCATTATACACTGCTCGTTTCCATGGTTACAACCATCCTGCCATCCATCAACAGTGGCAGTGCTTCAACACTATGTGGGAGTGTGCATAGGTTACTACTTTTTCCTATAATGTGCAAGAACGGCCACCACTGCTGCATTGCAGGGTGGTCGTAACCATGGAAATGAATAGTGTATAATGTGATTGAAAAATGAATCAAACCAACAAAGGAAGCAATATGGAGAATCACAGTACATTATAAAGTGCCTGTATTAACTTTTTCTACTTGAGAAATGCTATTTACTGAAGTGATACAACCCCTTTAATAGCACCAACTATTGAACCAAAACTGTTATATGTGTACAGTGTAGGCTTTTGTACAAGATATAGGAAATGGGACCAGTTGTCAGGGTTTGCTGTAAATTGACCACTAGGGGCTGCTGTTTCACACTTGAAGAGTTTGTGCTGCTCTTTTACTACTTATCACTGGAGGCTACTATTTTGCCCTTAAATAGGTTTTCTCACTTCAGCAAATGGCACTTATAATGTAGACAAAGTTAAAGCGTAACTGCCATTTCACTACCAAAAATGAAATTTCTAACATATGTGATGCTGCAGGGCAGATATTCACGAATCTGTATTTTTCAGTTAATTTTACCTTCCTGATGTCTGTATTCAGCCCTTAGCAACCATATTTCTCTGCGCCTCTATTTCAGCATCTTCCTAAGATGGCCTCTGCTGCTTTTCCTGTGGTGATCTTTGGCCTTCCTTGAGGCCATTCTGTATTCCCTCACTTCCCATAAGCCCTTGCTCTCCTCACATGAACTAGCATAGCGTTGCTAACGAATCGCCACTTCTCCTCTTTCATTCCTTTCACTCACAGTAAAAGTACGCTAATTAGGTGAATTGGAACGCATTAGCGTACAATGTGTACGCATTAGCATACAAATGCGTTCGCATTAGCGTACAATGAATAGCATTAGCATACGAATGCGTTCGCATTAGCGTACAATGAATAGCATTAGCGTACAAATCATCAGATGCGTACTCTATTTACGATATTGTTCTGCGCTCACGCAATTCTCCTGTGATCTCTAGTGCTGCTACATCTGTAGATCGCACTGCTGGAGGGGAAAGCTATGTTGAAGATGATCTGCACTTGTCTCCCTTCAGTGACAGTGTAGATTGCACTGCTGTGAAGAGAGACAAGTGCAGAGCAGCTCCAACACGGCTCTCCCATCCAGCAGCACAATGTGTACACTACATGCTTGCAGGGAATGGGGAAAATGGAAGGAGACACATGAGGCAGAAGAGAAGAAAATAAGATAGCTGGGGCTAAAGGGATAAAATTAGTTGGGCTGTTATATGCAATACCTAATTAGCTTTGATGGGCAGGCATCACATACTGTACTCCTTGCAGGCATTAAGGCTCGGAGGAGGAGCCAGTGTCCTACTACACTGTGAACGCGCATCCAGGGCTGAGCTCCTCCCCCCAGAGCTCACCCGTCTCTGGTTTATAAGATAGAGAAGACGGACTGCACATGGCAACGGTGTGAGAAGAGCCCTGCACAATGGTAGGCCCCTTTCACACGGGCGAGTTTACCACGCGGGTGCACTGCGTGATGCGAACACGTTGTACCCGCACTGAATCCTGACCCATTCATTTCAATGGGGCTTTTCACATGGGCGAATTTTTTCACGCCTGAGTTCGCCGTTGCGTGCAAATCGCAGCATGTTCTATATTCTGCGTTTTGCACGCAGCCCTGGCCCCATTGAAGTGAATGGGGCTGCGTGAAAATCGCATTGCATCCGCACACAAGTGCGGGTGCAATGCATTTTTAACGCATGGTTGCTTAGAGATGTTGTTTGTAAACATTCAGTTTTTTTATCACGTGCGTGCGAAATGCAAAACTGACTGCGATTGCGTGCGGATTGGTGCGAGTCTTCCGCAACGCACCCTGAGCGCATCTGGACTGAGTCCGGATCGCCCGTGTGAAAGAGGCCGTAAAGTGGCACACATTTCTCAGTTTTTCTCATGTGAAACTGAAAATGATTAAATTTTAAAACACTAAGGCACATATACTATACCATTACAGTATAAAAAATGAAAAGGCAGTTACACTTTAATACAAAGCACTTACTAACATATTGTGATTGTCCATATTGCTTCCTTTGCTGGTTGGATTCATTTTTTCATCATATTATACAGTGCTCGTTTCCATGGCTATGACCACCCTGCAGTAGGGTGGCCATCCGTCCGGTTTTTGGCCGGACAGTCCGGTTTTTGGACTCCTGGTCCCAATACAGATGGAAGCGCTCATTGCTGGAGCGCAGGAGCTGGGTCCTGGTACTCACCGCTGAGCTCCTGCGCTCCGGTACCTTCATTGCTGGTCTTCCTGTCTGCGCTGCACACTCCTGACTGGTACAGCGTCAGGACGTAGTGCGCGCACTCTGACCTGAAGCTGCACGCAGTCAGGTGACAGTGCAGCGCGGGCCGTGAAGAGAGAAGAGCGTAGGAGCGGAGCTGCAGCCCAGGAGAGGTAAGATTTTTTTTTTATGGGGCACAGTGGGCTGATCTGAGGTCTGAAGGGGGCACTACAGGCTGATCTGAGGTCTGATGAAGGGGGCACTACAGGCTGATCTGAGGTCTGAAGGGGGCACTACAGGCTGATCTGAGGTCTGAAGGGGGCACTACAGGCTGATCTGAGGTCTGAAGGGGGCACTACAGGCTGATCTGAGGTCTGAAGGGGCACTACAGACTGATCTGAGGTCTGAAGGGGGCACTACAGGCTGATCTGAGGTCTGAAGGGGGCACTACAGGCTAATCTGAGGTCTGAAGGGGGCACTACAGGCTGATCTGAGGTCTGAAGGGGGCACTACAGGCTGATCTGATGTCTGAAGGGGGCACTACAGGCTGATCTGAGGTCTGAAGGGGGCACTACAGGCTGATCTGAGGTCTGAAGGGGGCACTACAGGCTGATCTGAGGTCTGAAGGGGCACTACAGGCTGATCTGAGGTCTGAAGGGGGCACTACAGGCTGATCTGAGGTCTGAAGGGGGCACTATAGGCTGATCTGAGGTCTGAAGGGGTCACTACAGGCTGATCTGAGGTCTGAAGGGGGCACTACAGGCTGATCTGAGGTCTGAAGGGGGCACCACAGGCTGATCTGAGGTCTGAAGGGGGCACTACTGGCTAATCTGAGGTCTGAAGGGGGCACTACAGGCTAATCTGAGGTCTGAAGGGGCACTACAGGCTGATCTGAGGTCTGAAGGGGGCACTACAGGCTGATCTGAGGTCTGAAGGGGGCACTACAGGCTGATCTGAGGTCTGAAGGGGGCACTACAGGCTGATCTGAGGTCTGAAGGGGGCACTACAGGCTGATCTGAGGTCTGAAGGGGGCACTACAGGCTGATCTGAGGTCTGAAGGGGGCACTATAGGCTAATCTGAGGTCTGAAGGGGGCACTACAGGCTGATCTGAGGTCTGAAGGGGGCACTATAGGCTGATCTGAGGTCTGAAGGGGGCACTATAGGCTGATCTGAGGTCTGAAGGGGGCACTATAGGCTGATCTGAGGTCTGAAGGGGGCACTACAGGCTGATCTGAGGTCTGAAGGGGCACTACAGGCTAATCTGAGGTCTGAAGGGGGCACTATAGGCTAATCTGAGGTCTGATGCTGGCACTGTGGGCTGATGTGAGGTCTGAAGGGGGCACAGTGGGCTGATGTGAGGTCTGATGGGGGCACTGTGGGCTGATCTGAGGTCTGATGGGGGCCCTGTGGGCTGATCTGAGGTCTGATGGGGGCACTGTGGGCTGATCTGAGGTCTGAAGGAGGCCCTGTGGGCTGATGTGAGGTCTGATGGGAGCACAGTGGGCTGATGTGAGGTCTGATGGGGGCACAGTGGGATGATTTGAGGACCATTACAGCGGGTCCTTATTATTTCTGGGAGCACTACTGGAGGCACTATGGGAAAATGGTTTCTATTATGGGGAATTATTACTACTACCAGGGGTACTATTGGGGGTGTTACTATTATTAGTACAATATGGAGGGCACTACTGCTAAAAAGGGATACTGGTGGAGCATTATCACTATTGGGGCACTATTACTAATGGGACACTCTAGGAGAGAATTATTAGTGGGAGCACGGTGACTATATGGGGTCCTACCTATATGGCACTGTTATATCTACAGTATAGTATTTGGGGACACAGTGGGCGCAGTATTTTAGGCAGCAGCAGGATAACAGTAAAAGTGGGTAATCTATGATGTCTTTGTGGCAGAGAGAAGATGGAGCTGAAAGAAGTGTCATGGCGGTGTGGGCCAAATAGAGAAGATGAGAAAAGAGAAGATCTACATCAGGAAGACGTCACTGGATGTAAGAGGTAAGTGGTGCTGTATCATCTTGTATGTTTGGTACTGGTGAATGTAATGTCCATCCAGATATGTGTCACCTGCCGGTATATGGTATGTTACTGCTGCAGCCAATCAGTGCTCTAATGCTGAGAACTGGCTGCAGTGGTCACATGCCATACACCTGCCCATCAGTGTGCACATCACCAGCACTATGACAGATGTGCACACTCGCCCATTACATGCCTGTCAGTCTTTGTTTACGTGGCAGCAGCAATGATGCCAGAAAGTCCAGCGTGTCACAGGCGTCACCACTGCAGCCATATAACCAAAGCATTCAATGGCAGGGAGGGAACAGCTGAGAATTGTGGATTTCTTTTCCATCTGCCATATTTTAGTTTTTAATTACTGAACAATCCCCTTTTATTCTAACCTTACTAGAGCGGTATTTTTATAGTTAGGCTTGCTGGCTTGAATTTTCACGTGGTGGGGGTTGGGGGTGCCAGATCCCCATCCGACCTGTGTATGTGTGGTAAGAGCCAGGGGAGGTGTGATGGGTGACGGTGTACGAGCCGATTGGGGGGCGTGGTTTAGCAGATTGGGGTGTGGTTTAACATGTTGGGGGTGTGGCCGAAAATGTCCTCCTTTTTGAGATGAAGCCGGTGGCCACCCTACCCTGCAGTGACAGTGATGGTTATGCTTGCACAATATAGGAAAAAGCATCAGCATCTCTGGTGGCCAGGACCATGGAAGCACACTCTAATGTGATGAAAAAATTAATCCAGCCAGCAAAGGAAGCAATATGGATAATAACAATACATTAGTAAGTGTATTGTATTATCTTTCTCTACACGATAAGTGCAACTTACTGAAGTGACACAACACCTTTAATCTTTTCCATAACCAAGATGGCCTATAATGCTTTTATGAGATCTTGCTTCTTCTTTGGACCTACTTTAGACTACATGAAAATCAAAATATGGCTTGAGTACTGGCACTAGCTCTGTTGTCCAGCTCCAGTGTTGTACCTATGAGAACTGTGTTTCCAGAATTGGATATATTGCTTTGGTGGATTTGTCTTCATTGAATCCTTTTTAAAGCTTTTCTTCTGCAGACATTTCACCATTTTTTTGCCTGGTGTACTCTAATAATTTGCTTTAACCCCTTCCCATTTACTACAGCGTGCTGATCGGGCGGGTGCAGGAGCTGCGCGGGGGTCCGGCATAGTTGCCATGGTCAGCGCTGACCGCGGCACAAGGGATGTGTGCGGCTTGCAGGGGGAGTCCTTCTACGGACGCCTGTGAGATCCAGCCCCCTGGATCTCACAGGCAGTGAGCTGTAAGAGTATTACTGTGTGTAATACACTTACAGCAAATGCATTACAATACAGGAGTGTTGTAATGCATTGTAAGAGATCAGACCACCAAAAGTTTAAAAATGTGAAAAAAAGTTTAAAAAAGTTAAAAAATAAAGTTAAAAAAATAATAATAATAAAAGTTTCAAGTAAAAAAAAGCGCCCTTTTCCAAAAATAAAGTTAAAAAAATTGTTTAAAAAAAGGGAAAAAAAGAAAAGTATACATATTAGGTATCGCCTCGTCCGTAGCGACCGGCTCTATAAAAATATCACATGAGATGGCCCCCAGGTGAATGCAGTAAAAAAAAAAGTGCCAAAACAGCCACTTTTTGGCCACGTTCCCTCACAAAAAGTGTAATAGCAGGCGATCAAAAAGGCGTATTTAACCCAAAATGGTACGAATAAAGCCGTCATTTTGTCTCGCAAAAAATGAGACCCTACCTAAGACAATCGCCCTAAAAATGAAAAAAAATATGGCTCTCGGAAAATGGCAACACAAAAAAAAGATTTTATTCTGTTCAAAAATGCATCTAATGTGTAAAACTTAACAAAAATAAAAATGGTTGACATATTGGGTATTGCTGCATCCGTAACAACCTTCTCTCTAAAAATATCTAATTATATTCCCCCTCAGGTGAACTCTGTAAAAAAATTTTTTTAAAAACTATGACAAAACAGCCATTTATTGGTCACCTACCCTCACAAAAAGTGTAATAGCAGGCGACCAAAGAGGCGTATGTACCCCAAAATGGTACCAATCAAACTGTCATCTCGTCCTCCAAAAAATGAGCCCCCACATAAGACAATAACTCAAAAAAATGAAAATCAATGGCACCCATAAAGCAATCCATCAAAATCTGTGCTGCAAAATCCATATGGCGCTCCTTCCGTTCTGAGTCCTGCCATGTGTCCCCACAGCAGTTTACCACCACATATGGGGTGTTGCCATATTCAGGAGAAAATAAGGGAACAAATTATGGGGTGCTTTTCTCCTGTTACCCCTTGTGAAAATGAAAAATTTGGGGCTAAAGCAACATTTTATTGGAAGAAATGAAACTTTTCATTTTCACAGCCAAGTGTTTCCAAATTCCGTAAAACGCTTTGGAGGTCAAAGTGGTCAGTACCCCCCTTAATATATTCTTTGAAGGGTGTAGTTTCCAAAATGGGGTCACTTTTTGAGGGTTTCCACTGTAGGGGTACATCAGGGTCTCTCAAATACAAAATGGTGCCTAAAAAGCCATTCTAGCAAAATCTGCCTCCAAAATCTGTATGGCGATCCTTTCCTTCTGACCACTGCCACCAACCCATAGAGACAATTACCACCACATATGGGGTATTTCTATAAACTGCAGAATTAGAGTAATGTATATTGAGGTTTAATTTGCTGTTAACCCTTGCAGTGTTGCAAGAAAAATATTGATTAACATGAAAAGTCTGCTTAAAAAATGAAATTTAGAAATTTCTCCTCCATTTTCCTTTAATTCTTGTGGAACACCAAAAGGGTTAACAAAGTTTGTAATGTCAGTTTTAAAAAATATGAGGGGTGTAGTTTTTAAAATGGGGTCATTTATGGGTGGTTTCCATTACTTAAGCCCCTCAAAATCACTTTATATCTGAATTGGTGCTTAAAAAAATGGTTTTGGAAATTTTGCAGAAAATTTGAAAAATGTCTTCTAAACTTCTAATCCTTCTAACGTCCTAAAAAAGTAAAATGACATTTACAAAATTATGTTAACATAAAGTAGACATATGGGGAATGATGACTGATAACTAATTTATGAGGCATTACTATCTGTCTTAAAAGTAGAGAAATTCAAATTTAGAAAATTGTGAATTTTTCAAAATTTGTGGTAAATTTGGGATTTTTTAAAAATAAAGGAAAAATATATTGACTCAAATTTACCACTGTCATGAAGTACAATGTGTCATGAGAAAACAATCTCAGAATGTCTTGAATAAGTAAAAGTGTTCCAAAGTTATTACCACATAAAATGACACATGTCAGATTTGCAAAAAAATGGCCTGGGCAGATAGGTAAAAAAAAGGCTCTGGGTAGAAGGGGTTAAGCTACTGGATTTCAGCAGAGTTTCCTGAATGTCCATGACGGAGCCAGTTCTTTCATTAGATGGCTCCGTCATGTGCCCATGCCCCGGCATAGTTCACAGAATAAAAAGAGAGTACAAATTGAGCACAATTTCATATTTAGCCTCTGTCTTGGTTCACAACTAAAGGACTTACTTTGAAAACAGATACAAAGTAAATCAATGTTGTCATGCCAGGCTACTAAAGAACTCATAAGATTATGGCAGCTGTGATATTACAGGGCAGTTCTGATACCTGCCTTGAATGTGTTTTTGAGGACAACAAAAAACTTCAATTTCTCCCTTCCTCTGTGTAAGGTTTATCAGTAAGGTAACATTGTACAGGGACTATACTCAGGTAGGAGCAGTGATTGCTAATATAACAGTAAGGCTACTTTTACATTAGCGGCAGGGGTGTCTGGCAGGCTGTTCTGGCTGGTGAACAGCCTGCCGGACACCCTAGCCGCTAATGTGAAAGTAGCCTAAAGAGTCTTTAGATCTTCAGTAGTGGTAAGAAATTATGGAGATGTGGTAGTCAAATCATTGTCCTTCCCTGAATCCCATCTGAATGCCTGTAACAACCTTGTTGATTATTAGAATGCAAGGTTTACATTTTAAATGGTAGAATGGTTTATATTATAATATAATGACAACCTATTTCTCCTAACAATACACTTTTCCATAGAAAAAAAACAATTAAATAGTATAGAAAGGATACAGTATGTGAAATTGTATTAACCCCTTAACGCCGAATGACGGCTTATCCCGTCATGGGCAGGAGCCGCTTGCCGCCCCATGACGGGATAAGCCGTCATGGCATTAAACTGTCACCATGTCTGATGACATGGTGACAGTGCTGAGACCCCGGCTGTTACTTACAGCCAGGGGTCTCAGCTAACCAGCCCGGGACCAATGGGGGCGGTCCCGGGCTAGCGATCGCTGTGATTGGCTAGTCTGTTCAGACTAGCCAATCGCAGCGATCGTAGCTGCAATAAACTGTAAAATGAAAAAAAAAAAAAATTAACAATATAAAATATATATATATATCCCCCCCATCCCACTGTTTTCTCTGATGGCCGTTTGGGTGGGTGGGGGGGAGATATAGTGGGCGGGCGATGTGCGGGCGGCTGCGGCGAGAGTGCCGCCCGCAATAATATTTCAGGATGGCCGAGCGTTTTCAAGCAGAGTATCAGCATACAGCTGATACTCTGCTTGAAACTGCTGACATCGGTGCTGGCACCGATGTCAGCAGTTTAACCCCTTCCATGCCGTGGTCCGTAGGGACCGCTGTATGGAAAGGGTTAACAGGGAGGGAGCTCCCTCCCTCTCCCATCGGGCGCTGGCAGCGCCGATGGTGTGGCTAGATGAGAGGGAGGAAGCTCCCTCTCCCTTCCATCGGGACGCTGCTCTGCTGTGGCAGCGTCCCGATGGTTACCATGGCAACCAGACGCTTTCAGAAGCGTCTCGGTTGCCATGGTGTAAGCTAAGCCTCATCAGGCTCCTGCTAAAGGCAGGAGCCTGACAAGGCTTAGCAAGAGTGAAAATGCACTGCAGTACACTATACAGTGTACTGTAGTGTATTATAGAACAATCAGACCCACTGGATCTTCAAGAACCAAGTGGGTCTGAGTCTAAGAAAGTGTAAAAAAAAAGTGTAAAAAAGTGTTATAGCAAGCGATCAAAAAGGCGTATGCCCCTCAAAATAGTACCAATCTAACCGTCACCTCTTCCCGCAAAAAATGAGCCCCTACCTGAGACAATCGCCCAAAAAATAAAAAAACTACAGCTCTCACAATGGAGACACTAAAACATGGATTTTTTTTGTTTCAAAAATGAAATTATTGTGTAAAACTTAAATAAATTAAAAAAAACTATACATGTTAGGTATCGCCACGTCCGTAACAACCTGCTCTACAAAAATATCACATGAGTTAACCCCTCAGGTGAACACAGTAAAAAAATAAAATAAAAACAGGGTCAAAAAAGCCATTTTTTGTCACTTTACATCACAAAAAGTGTAATACCAAGCGATCAAAAAGGCATATGCCCCCCAAAATAGTACCAATCTAACCGTCACCTCTTCCCGCAAAAAATGAGCCCCTACCTGAGACAATTGCCAAAAAAATAAAAAAACTACAGCTCTCACAATGGAGACACTAAAACATGATTTTTTTTGTTTCAAAAATGATATTATTGTGTAAAACTTAAATAAATAAAAAAAACTATACATGTTAGGTACTGCCACGTTCGTAACAACCTGCTCTACAAAAATATCACATTAGTTAACCCCTCAGGTGAACACAGTAAAAAAAAAACAAAAAAACAGCCAGAACAGCCATTTTTGTTTACCTTGCCTAACAAAAAGTGTAATATAAAGTGATTAAAAATCATATGTTCCCCAAAATAGTATCAATAACACTGTCACCTTATCCCTTAGTTTCCAAAATATGGGCACTTTTTGGTTGTTTCTACTGTAGGGGTGCATCGGGGGGGCTTCAAATGGGACATGGTGTCTCAAAACCAGTCCAGCAAAATCCGCCCTCCAAAAACCATCTGGCGCACCTTTCCTTCTGCGCTTGGCCATGCGCCCATACAGTAGTTTACAATCACATGCGGGGTGTTTCTGTAAATCGCAGAATCAGGGTAATAATTTTTGAGTTTTTTTTTTGCTATTAACCCTTGATTTGTTACAGGAAAAAATGGATTAAAATGGAAAATCTGCAAAAAAAGTGAAATTTTGAAATGTCATCTCCATTTTCCTTTAATTCTTGTGGAATACATAAAGGGTTAACACAGTTTGTAAAATTAGTTTTGAAAACCTTGAGGGGTGTAGTTTCTAAAATGGGGTCATTTATGGTGGTTTCTATTATGTTAGCCCCACAAAGTGACTTCAGAACTGAACTGGTGCTTAAAAAAAATGGTTTTGGAAAATTTCTAAAAAAATTTCAGAATTGATTCTAAAATTCTAAGCCTTCTAACATCCCCAAAAAATAAAATTACATCTACAAAATGATGGCAACATAAAGTAGACATATGGGACATGTAAAGTAATAACTATTTTGTGAGGGATCACTATCTGCCTTAATAGCAGAGAAATTCAAAGTTTGAAAATTACAAATTTTTCCAAATTTTCTATAAATTTAGGATTTTTTTTATAAATAAAGGTGATTTATATTGACTCAAATTTACCACTGTCGTGGAGTACAATGCGTCACGAAAAAACAATCTTGGAATCAGTCGAATCGGTGAAAGAATCCCAAAGTTATGAATTGATAAAGTGACACATGGCAGATTTTAAAAATGTGGCTTCGGCATTAAGTGTAAAAGTAGCTTCGGCCTTAAGGGGTTAACCATTTCCATTAAGTAGAAATAAATTAATTACTGGTTATTGGGCATTTCAATGTTAGCTTGCTAGTGCCACTTAGTGGGTTTTCTCCAAATTTCTGCATAGCATAAATATACTTTTGCCACTTCATTCAGCTGTGAAATTACAGAGCTCTTCTATTATAATCACGTTAAGAGTATTTTGAGAAACGCACTTGATGGAAAGAGAATTTCTTACAACCTTTATTAATGATTGTCTTGAATTATGAATCTGCAAAGATAATATCCTACTGCCATAAAAAAACATATAATATGTGACAAGGAAATTTGCATGTAGAAATGAGTTAAAACATCATGGGGGGAATTTATCAATGTAGGTGTGGGAGGTTAATGTTTAAACTGGAGTTGCGACAACCTCTTGCTCCAAATTTATGAAAAAGGTGTACTATAATACATTTGGTGCAAGTGCAATGCGATTGCTACACCTGGGGGATGCCTGGCAAGGAGTTGTAACTTTTTTTGACTTTTTAAAAAAATTTCACTTCAAGGGAGTCTTTAACCTGTTTTTCACCTGTATAACTAACAGCAGTGCCCACAGAAGATTGCAGACACATCCCAGACATACCTGTGTGCACTTTGTGTCTGTATTACGTGTTCAGAAAAAAACACTTTTATTCTGCAACAAAACAGCTCCCAAGTGCCCCTGAAAGTGAAACTAAAAACAGCTTAAAAGCTTGTAATGTCAGCTTTCATAGACGGTCAGAACCATTTTTCTATCTGCTACCAATCCCAGGATATGAGCAGCTAAAGCAGACCTCCCCTCTTCAGTCTGGTTTGCTTTGAGCACTTACAGCAGCAGAGCTGGGCACTTGGGAGCTGTTTTTCTGCAGAATAAAAGTGCTTTTTCTGAACATGTAATACAGACACACAGTGCACACAGGTATGTCGGGGATGTGTATGCAATCTTCTGTGGGGCAGTGCTGTTAGTTATATAGGTGAAAAACAGGTGAAGGACTCCCTTTAAAAAGGGAAATTTATCATAGGCCAGATTTTATGCCAGTTTATGATATCCCCTCTCCTCCACTCAAACCAACTGTTACCGGAAAAAAACTATGTTTATCTAATGCCCTTATTGGATCGTAGGACTTCCACTGGGTCCTTTTGATCTTTAAATTGTTTACTAAGTTTTTTCAGCCCATTTTTCTAACTCCTAACTTTTAGTGCAGTTTCATTTAGTCTTCTATATTGTCAATATGGGACATTAAGAAACAAAATGAGTACATGACGACTAGATTGCAGTATAAAACTGTTTCTCGCAGTGGGTTTGTGATATGTTGTGCATTTTAATTTACCCTGGTTTTTTGAGATCTAAAAATACTATTGACTCATGTGTAGTGAAAATTTGAGATTGTCTTTATTATGATTAAGTGATTTAAAAAAAAATGGAAATTAAATCTTCACCAGAATCTCTCAGGCTTCTCAGAAAAAGAGTTGAAGTGCTGAAATGACCTGCCTGTAGTCCAGACCTTTTACTAATGGAAAACAATTGGAGCATCATGAAATGAAAGATCCAGCAAAGAAGTTGTTGAACAGCTAGAATCCTACATCAGACAAGAATGAGACAGTATTCCTCTCCCAAAATTCAAGCAATTGGTCTCCTCACTTTCCAGAAGTTTACAGATTGTTAGGAGAATAGAGGATGCTACACAATGGTAAACATTGCTCTGTCCCAACTTTTGTGAAATGTGTTGCTGCCATCAAGATCTAAATGTGTTCTTTTTTCTATGAAATGGTAAAATGTCTCACTTTCAACATCTCATGTGTGTTATATAATTTATTGTGAATAAAATATGAATCTATGGGATCTGTAAATCATTGCATTTTGTTTTTATTTACATTTACTTACATTTTACACAGTGTCCCAACGTTTATGGAATTAGAGTTGTACTTTCATTCAGATTTTTAAGACAGAAACTTTGTTGCATTTTTGCAAAAGACAAGTCACAGTTTCAGACAAGCCTTCCCTAAGCCATATTCCCTCACTGAGCAAAGCAAGAAAAATGATAAATACACTAAATCCGACTTTTTGTGCCTAATTGTACCAAAATGTGACTGAATCCTCTGCTGCAGAGGTGAGTCCAGTTTTACTTTCTTTAAACTTTTTTTTTTTATTAAAACTTAAAAGCGATAAAATAAAAATGAGTTATTTTTGAATACTTTGAACTGTTGTTCAGTTCACTGCATACAGCCAGCAATGAAAAGAATTAATGTTCTCATTCTAGCTACCTTGGTGAAAGAACCTGAGGGAACTTAAAAGGGTTATTAAACAAAAAATGATAGGTATAGGTAATAAATGTATGTTTGCTGGAAATCCCACCATCACTAGATCAAGGGTCCCAAAGTATAGAGGAGTTTGAATGGAGCAGTGATCACATTGTGCCCTGCCACTCCATTCAGTGTCTATGTGATGAGCATTGCACTCAGTTATCTCCATCAGTTACATAGACTTGTTGAAGCAGCAGGGCACTTGCGTAACCACCACCCATTTAAACTTCCCCTTGAAGATTGGGCTTAAGGCTCCCATTCTAGTAACCATGGGCTCCCCTGTGATTGCACCTCTATCTTCCATTAGAAACCCCTTAATTAAAGTGATACCTGTAAATTTTAGTAGAAATTTAGTAGAAGAGCCATGTTGATTAAGTTACAGTTTTCTCAAGTGTAAGTCTTCATTGTCTCATATGAGTTACATTTTCTCTATAATTGGACATTTTCCTGACTGTGAAATCTTGTCACAGCAATTTCCAACTGTAAATATACACAAAAAACAGATGAAAATATGCTTCCAAATAAAATGTAACTTGGTTCATATTTCTTTAATCGTTATAATTTCATATTAGAACAATTACTTAAATTGTACCCAGATTCTACACTTGAATATACATGTAATACAGATCTATGTAATGTGATTGCAAATTATTACAATATGTTGGAAAAAATAATGGTTTTTTATTATGTTTCATTTAAATATTAGCAGAATGTTAACTTTTAAAAATGCATAATAGTACATGATGACTTTCTCTTGGATACATAGTAACATAGTAACATAGTTTGTAAGGCCGAAAAAAGACATCTGTCCATCCAGTTCAGTCGGTTTTCCTACAAGTTGATCCAGAGGAAGACAAAAAAAAAAACCTGTGAGGTAGAAGCCAATTTTCCTCACTTTAGGGGGGAAAATTCCTTCCCGACTCCAATCAGGCAATCAGAATAACTCCCTGGATCAACGACCCATCTCTAGTAACTATAACCTGTAATACCCTCCAGAAATACATCCAGGCCCTTCTTGAACTCTTTTAGTGAACTTACCATCACCACCTCCTCAGGCAGAGAGTTCCATAGTCTCACTGCTCTTACCGTAAAGAATCCTCTTCTATGTTTCTGTACAAACCTTCTTTCCTCCAGGCGCAGAGGATGTCCCCTCGTCACAGTCACAGTGCTTGGGATAAATAGATGATGGGAGAGATCTCTGTACTGACCCCTGATATATTTATACATAGTTATTAGATCTCCCCTCAGTCGTCTTTTTTTTAAAGTGAATAACCCTAATTTTGATAATCTTTCTGGGTACTGTAGTCCACCCATTCCAGTTATTACTTTAGTTGCCCTCCTCTGAACCCTCTCCAGCTCTGCTATGTCTGCCTTATTATGATTAAGTGATTTAAAAAAATCACTTCAATATTAGTCAATAAAAAAAAGTTACCAAGAAGGCCACAGTCCACACCAGGGTCCCATCTGTGTCTGTCTTTCCTGATAGGACAAGTTTGAGAGTTGCATAAAACCATAAGTCTCTATACTCAATGTGAGTGAAAAGACAAAACTATCTATCTATCTATAGTCAACCAGGGGCGTAGCTAAAGGCTCATGGGCCCTGGGGCAAGAGTCAAGCTTGGGCTCCCTCAGTGGTTTGTGTGTCTTCTTATGCGGCACAAGGGTCTTTGGGCTCCCTCAAGTTCCTGGGCCCGGTAGCGACTGCTATCTCTGCACCCCCTATAGGTACGCCCCTGGTGTCAGCCCCAGAGAACTTGACTCCAATACCCATTTGAAAATTAAATTGTCAGTAATCCAAAGTTTTCAGTGTACAGTTATTTTTATTCTCCCATGCAGTAACGACGCTTCAGAGCAACATTAGAGTCTTTCTCAAGCTTACACAAAGCTAAGAACCTGTGGAAACCACCAGTCTTATCTCTTTAAGGGTGTGGCCACATAGTCGGGTTTGGGAAGCCAAAATCAGGAGTGGATCATAGAGAGAAAGCAATAAGGACAGATACTACTTCTCCTCTTTTTTTAATTCACTCCTAGTTTGGCTACAAAAACTGCATCAGGAAACCTGATTGTGTGGCCATAGCCTAACTGAATCTAGTGTTAGTTTTTCTCCCTGCACTATGGATGGTTACTCAATGTGCTCGGTAAAAGGCATGAATGGAGCAACTGTTTGTGTGTTATTGCAATGACATTGTTTTTTGCAAGTCTGCAGAGCTGGACTTCACCTATAGCAGGCCCATGTCTTAAAGAGGAACTAAAGCCAGACTGCAAACACAAAAAACGTACAACCGACAAAGAGCAACATACTTTTTTATGTGTCTTTGCTATTTTGTTGGAAGGAATTTCCTAGTTAGTAATAGTACAAAATAGATTTGGTTGCAGCCATGTGGAACTGTAACAGACTACGGAATACTAAATCTACTAAAATAAATCCCACTCTCCATTCCTAAAAAGTGCCATAGTAAGAATTGACATTCAGGTTCCTGGGAAACCTGGGTTACTACCCATGTGGAACTGTAATAGACAAGATAACTCCCCTCTCCTCACTCCTAAATTCATAGATTTGTCACAAATACATAGATTTATCTTTTGGTATCCTGGGAAAATTGGGTTACTACCATATGGATCTGTAATGAAAAATCCTCCTTCTCACTCCTAAATGGTGCCATAGCAGATGTGCCTTTCAGGGTCTTGGCTGAGTAACAATCATGTGGAACTGTAATAGACTGCAGAATACTAAATCTTTCAATTTAAACACCCCTTTCGACTAAATAGTGCCAAAATAGGGAGATTTGTCTTTCGGCTTCCTTGGAAATCTTGGTTACTAGCATATGGATCAGTAATGAAGTCTGCAGAATACTAAAGCTACCAAGAACAATTCCCCTCTTTGCATCTAATTGTTTCCACAGCTAGGCAGATTTCCCATTAAAGCTGGGTTACTACCATGTAGAACTTAATAGACTACAGCATACTAAATCTGCCAAGATAAAACCCCCTTATTCAAACGTATACAAATATAAATCAAAACAGTGAGAGAAAATACCTGTTCTGTTGGAAACCATCATAAATCTATTAGATTTTCCCTTCTAGTCATGGACATTATTACTCACGCATGTAAGGCTGGGATATCAGTGGAGATTATAGGAAGAGGGGAATAAGAGGAGAGAACTACAGCTTCATGCATGTTCAAACTATTATTATGGGTAGAGATGAGTGAATTTTAGAAAAATTTGATTGGCAGCTTCACCAAAGTTTGCCAAGAAATTTGATTCGGAATAGCTATAAACCAGGTATACCCAGGCCACTCTGCCTAATCATATTCTTCCCACTTGGTGGTCCATTCTCAGTGTGAAGACGTGGAATTTAACCGTTTCCCAGCCATCAACAGTAAATTTACTTTGGCAGCCAGGCGTTTAAAAATGGCGCCTGCTGGTGAGTACAGCGGATGCCATGGCCACCAGGTGTCTGCTGTTTTAAAGGACAGACACTTGGCACTAATGGCTGTGTTCAGCAGTAATACCGGTCGAGGACTTTTAAACCTTCAGATGTGGTGGTCATCACGGTGTGCTCCGGCTCCCCCCTGTGGCGATTGGGGGAGCCAGAGAGTGTATGCAGAAGCCCATGTCCTCCTATGTGATGGTACCAGAGATGGTAAACAGCATTGAGAAAACCTTCCACAAAGGGATCTACAATAGGGATAGCCATAATCCCATGTGGATCCCTCTATAAGGTCCAGGATCTCTCCCTAATATGAACCTAGTTGAATTTTGCCATTTTACTGGCTAGGGCAGTGCTAAACTCTGCCCATCAGTGCCGCTGACATCACCGGGCTCACTGCTGGGCGGAAGCCTCTGCCTGGCAGAGCCCGGTTCGTCACCAAAACTGGGCAAAATGCCTTTGCCGTGCGCTAAATTGCATGACATGCTCCAATGCTCTTGTCAGGCAGGCTGCCTGGGTAAAATTCTGGGTATGTCTGAACCCGGACAACCCCTTTAACATTGAAAAAAGACATCTGTCCATTTAGTTCAGCCTGTTATCCAGCAAGTTGATCCAGAGGAAGGCAAAAACCCCTCTGTGATAGAATCCAATTTTCTTCATTTAGGGGAAACAATTCCTTCCCGACTCCAACCAGGTAGTCAAAATAACTCTCTGGATCAATGACCCTTCTCCAGAAATCTAATAACTACAACCTATAATATTACTACACTCCAGAAATGCATCCGGGCCCCTCTTGAACTTTTTTAGTGAATTCACCATCAACACCTCCTCAGGCAAAAAGTTCCATAGTTTCATTGCTTTTACCATAATTCTATGTTTTTGTAGAAACCTTCTTTCCTATAGACTTAGGCAATGCCCGCTTGTCACAGTCAAAACAAAGAAACACTCTAAACTCTGTGGAACTACAGATTCCAGAATTCACAGCAAACACACTAGATTAAGTGGAACTACTAATGTTAGAAAACACAGAATACAGACAAAACTAGAAATTATCAGTGTAACTGAATCTGAGAGTAAAAGCACATGGCAAACAGTATACCTGGCAACCAGACTGAAGAGAGATTTGAGAATAAATCCACTCACAGTCAGGACTCCACCCTAATCAACCAGGCAAGACTAGATGATAACCAAACCCAGATTCATATGCAAGGCAGTTGCATAGCAACAGACCAAAGTTACTAGGGGAACGTGAAGCAACACGTAGACCCTTGTTGTTCATATCAGTTATTAGCTTAGATTGGTTTGTCTATAATAGTGACTTAGATAACTATCAGACCACATTTTTTAACTAATTCAGAAATCCATCTACCCTCTTATCATCCATCTGTTTATTATTTAAGCCACAAGGTACTTTTTTTAATTTCATTTTTATTTTACGCGATAACTTTTATAGAAAATCCTAACAGTGTAATTGTAGCCATGTGTTTTTATTCAAAGACAAAACATTTTTAAGTCATGGTAACAAGCTAGAGAAACAGCTTTCATGATATGTATTCACTATGGTTACTTTTAAAGCAGATTAGTGTTCTGCCAGTAAAGTTGTTTTCCTTTGAGAAATCGTAAGAAAAGATTTGATTTATATTATACCTCATGTTTTGTAAAATGACCAGCATGTTCATTAAATATAACATGAGATTAGATAATCTTGTTCTTGTTCTATGGGTTTTATTCCGGTTTTGAATTGTTTAAATTGGTTTTTGTTGTATATTGAGTATTACTTCCCCAAGAATAATCTAAAATGTACCCCAGCTATCATCGTGTTGCCTAATAGAAATCATTTCTTTTACATAGGGATGTTTAACCCTTTCTGGACGTCTGCTGTACATGTACGGTCTTTAAAATTGGTGCCCGCTCATGAGCACAGAGTGCACCTTAGCTCCCAAGTTTCTGCTGTTTTAAACAGCAGACACCCAGGAATAATATCTGTAATCAGTGTTATCATGATAGCGCTATGATCACAGACATTTAACCTCTTAGATACCATGGTCAAATGTGACCATGGTGTCCGAGAGATGAAAACGCGGAAGTGCTGTCCTTCTGTGACTGGAATGGCTACCCCACACGGCAATCAGGGTAGCCATTCATTCACTGTGAAAGGCCTTTCACAGGTATGTTTCAACTAGCCTTGCAGGTGGCAGCACGACATTGGAATATACAGAATTTTAAAGTATA